>OY978223.1:2618044-3026531 GCA_963854785.1 Vaccinium vitis-idaea | reverse complement strand
CGTCAAAACTATCAACTTAGTATTATTTCTTGATCAACGAAAAGGTAAAAGTTCAATTAGTGTAACTAAACCAAATCAAGCCAATCTAAGTCTTGAGTCCCAGTCAATTTTGGGCAGCTATATTAATCCATTTCGGCATTATGCTCCATCAAAGGGAGGCTGTGTGTTTGGTTAACTATAATTCGTATCTTTTTTACAAAAACGTAGCTTCTTTTCCTTCCCCTAGCATCTCCATAAATTGAACTCCTGTAGGTTTTCCTCAATGTTGCATCTGTTGGTCTTCATTGCATGTGATGAAACCACTTTAATCTATTTTCTTTAAACTAATCATCAATTGATGGTACGGTACCCCTGCCAATTCACTCATGGATTTGTTTACAGTTCTCACTTCTCACTCCTAATCTTCTCTTTGTAATTGCAAATGAATATAGAACAGCATCAAGGGGATGCAATCTGTGTACATAAGTATAACAACCTGTAGCATATTTAACTCCAAAATGAGTATCAAAAATAAAGTCAAGACTACAAATGAAGAGAATTTACCAAAAAAGGAAGAATTAAGGCTCGGCCAGTCGGCCTACATACCTCAACGCCCCAATGTAAAAGAGTAATAAGATAAGCTCTTAAGTCGCAAAACTGACTTCACTATGCCTTAGAAAGATCTTTTATTCGCTCCAACCCAAATTAACGCTATAACAGGACAAGTGCCCAAGCCTTCCTCCTATTCCTAACTACCCTCCCACCTCACCACATCCACCTTATCATCCCCATTTCAACTATACTAGTTATGTGTTGTCTCTTAGTCCCAACATTCTACTTCATATAGTGTGCCTTATAGTATTCTATTATGTATCAACTTTCTCCCGATATACAGTACACAACAACACCCCTCCATTAGAGCCAACCTACTTTGATTCTATGGGTTAAATGTTAATCACCCACAATATCACTGTCCTCGCTAATAATAAGGCCTAGAAAAAAAAATTCCCATTTCGGTTGCTCATGATTTTGAATCTTCACTTCTTCCTTATTAGTACTACTATTGCCACTAAATTTACCTTTTTCTATGTTCGGTTCTATTTCCAACTTATTCAACCCTTTTAACTCCCTTGCTTCCCTCGAAATAGCTAATTTGGCCTTACCTCTTCCATTAGTTCCATTTAGTAAAACATTATGGTTTGTGATTCTGACAAAAACACATACCATAGAACCCAGACCCTGAAGTATGGTTAGTTAATTCATCCATAACTAAGACAAGAAAAATGGGATGTGCTGCCATAAAAATCATATAGCCTGTGCAGCTTCATCAGCAAATCAAACTCCCAAAAGTTTAACTTGGAGTTATAACAGGTTGTTTAGTCTCAGTGTAGCTGCCACAAATTGGTATAGGAACCTATACTCCAATGGTTGTGCTGGCATACAGGTTACACACACACACACAAAGTCACGAACAATACTTTGGTGGAGTATGGCCTAAACTAGTTTTGTGTCAAATATTTGTAGATTATTGGTTTGTCTCAATGAGTGAAATCTAAAAAGTAAAAAATCCATCAAAAACTTGAGAAAATTTGCAAAAGACTAAACTGATTCAAAAAATCTGTTAAATTTGGATTACTTTTGCCTCAATTTTTTTTAACTTTTTGGTCATCAGCTTTCTACTTATTAGATTCCGCAAGTTGGGATGAATCAAAATACTAATCGCAGGACTAACAAAACTGACAAAAATTCATAAAAGACGAAAGTTAGAAAAAATAGTCCAATAATAAGTCGGACCAAACCCAGCCTTGGTACCTAAAGCTGATGTACGAGGGTACAGGTGTTGAATTGGCCTCAGTCAATATACGCTGAGCATTCTGGTAATGAGCAATTGCATCGTCAACCAAAACCCATTCTTCAGCTCGAACAGCCTTAGCAATCTCTTCTGTGGCCAAATCAAGGTACCCTTTGAGCTTATACGCAACTCGCTCGTTCGTCACCGAAGACCCAGCGACACCGTCCATTGTGGAATTAGAGGAGTTAGGGTTTTGCTGAGCCTCGTAAGAAGAACCAGAAAGGAGCGAGGTCAAGGAGTCGACGAGGTCTTTGAAGATGCTCATGTTTGGAGAGTGAATTCTGACATTGAATTAGTCAATTTCTAGTGAGAGAAAGAGAGGAACGTGGTTGATTGATCAGATTATCATGTTCGACTTCGAGAGATCGCGCCGAGTTTTCACCAGTGGGTTGCTTGAATTTCAAGTCTCGGATACACGGAGGAGATGAGTCGTAAATAAAGGATTACGAAAGAAGATGTAATAATTAGGGGAACTGGACGTGGGCACCTGAATTTATTTTCTTTTTCTAAAGGAAAACTATGAACGAAGAGTTAGTTAGGGTCGCGTACAAAAAAAGATTATTATGATTCCATCCTATGAGATTTGAATATTTATGATTCCATTTTAAAATTCAAATAAATTCCAAAATACTCTTTTCCCTCTCCTGATTTTCTTAATATATTTTCTCTCTTAATCTTTCCTAATTTATCTCTCTCCTAATCTTTCCTAATTTTTTTTTCTCTCTCTCTCTAAAATCTCTCTTTTCTATTTTTTTAAATTTTCTCTTCTCTAATCTTCTCACACCCAAAATCTCCAAACAAAATTAAAAATAAATAATCATGACATTTTCACTTAATGCACCACAAAAAAAAAAATGGCAGATTAATGCACCACAAAAAAAATGGTAGATTAACCATGAAACATATGGTAGATTAATGCACCATATTTAATTTGTTGAATCACCAAAGTGCCGAAGTGCTAAACCAGTGAACCATATTTTATTGTATCAAATCACCCAATATGGTAAATCAATAAACCATGTTCACGTGTCAGTGAACATGATTTATTGATTTACCATTTTTACTATATCAAATCACCCCAAATGGTAAATCAATAAACCATATTCACTGTATGAAATAACCATCGTTAGAAAGGCATGTGAACATTGTTTATTGATTTACAATTAAAACACCAGCCTTGAATCGAAAATAAACCACAATTGAATAAAAAAAACACCGCCGCCATTAACAAGATCCGAAACTCACCACCACCATACAACACAAAACAAAATATTACAATAATCAAACGAGATTGTGAGATCGATTGAGATTAAAAGGTTACTCGTTGTGTTTTTCCGTCGCCAACGAGACCGATCGATCCCGAGTTTGGCGGCGGTGCACCATGTGGTCAAACCGTGATGTAGCTTTATGCCAACACCACTCCACGCACCGCAGAGAACTTTCAGAGCACTTTCCGGCCAAAACGTGATGGAGCTCTTCCCTTCCGATCTCCGGCCTTTGATCTCCAACCACCACCGCTAAGTAATCTTATAATCTTTCCTAACATTAATTACGTGCCAGATGAATAACAAATTCATGAGACACAACGTTATACAAATAACGAAGAACAGATTCTCCCCCTTTTGCAGTAAGGTATTTCTCTGTTCTTTTATCTCTTTCCATTAATTGTTGCATCTTATTTTATGCTACAACATACTCAACGTTAATAAAAGAATATAATATTAATTGACGTCAATTAAGGGAACATATTAATTGATGTCAATTAAGGGAGGTTAGGATTTGTGAAAACTTCTGGTTTCCAAATTTATGACGTCAATTAAGGAAGGTTAGGATGTACAAATTAGTATATATTAGATACTAATTAAATACCTAATAAGAGGATAATGGTCCTAATATCCTTTTACAGGATGAAATCATAACTATTCAAACCACATGGGGTGGGATCATAACGATCTTTTTTGAATAAAAAGGGGAAATTTGGCCATAAATACATTAAAATTGTTTTGATTGAGTGGAAGGACCCCGTATATTTTCCTATTAGGAGAGGTCCATCAAGTTTTGATACCGTTGAGCCGGAAGGGCGAAACAAAATTTTTGGACAAAAACACTCACCACGACCATCAGCCCACAAGCGTGACCAAAACACCGGCTTCCTCCATGACGCCAACACCTCCAATCACCGACACAGTTAGGTGTCCACTCTACTTTGGAACTTACTGCTTCACGGCTACCGCGATCACATTTGGTTTCATGGTGACAAACTAGATCTCTCTCTCTCTCTCTCTCTCCGTGCAAAAGCTAAGTAATGAAATATAACCCGATACATATTTACACGGTTGTTTCAAAACAAGCACACAAAAAATTAGTGAATGTTCACTAAATATAACCTTGCATATATTAACTGCGATTCACGAAGTTTAATGTCAAACTTAAAAATGTTGACAGATTTAGATGATAGAGGATTAATTGAACAACGGCTCCATAGTTTATGTATCTAATTGAAGTTTCACAAAGTTTGGTGTGTCTATTAGACATTGATATCAAAGTTTGGGGTATTTTGGAAATTTCTTTGTATTTTTATGATATATTTAGTCAATGGAATTTTATAATTTTACATATTTAAACATGTGAATTATGGGGATTTTAATTAAAACGGATGGGCCGAACTAGGCCCAAGGAAGAAATGGATCAATGACCTTTAGTACGGATCAGGGTCTGTCCAAGCCCGCTAGCTTTTGCCGTGGCGGGCCAACGAGGCCTTGGATATAAATGATGATGATGGGCTAGAGAATTTGAGAACGGGATCGGAGGTGTCTTGCCAGATAATTATGTGACCTAGGACCGGGAGTGCACAACCTGCTGCCAGTAGCTTTGATCACGTGCTGTAGTTCCCTTCCGAAAAAAGTTTGTGATATAATATAAAAACAAAGTGAACATCATTTCTCACAGAAAAAAATAGCAGCATCAAATTTCATCTTTCAAGGGATTTAAATATCGGTTAATATAAAGATCGGTTACGCGACGTATCAGCCGATACGTAACGGTTTTTCAAGGGACCGATACCGATATTGACTGATATACTATCCAATACAGGCTGATATCGGCCGATATTTGACTGTATCACCGATACCGAGATTTAAAACCTTGGACTGTTTACCAGGCATTGGGGCAGTGCCAGTCAATCATTTTAGAAGCATAAATGCACATAACAGATGATTCTTAGGCCATAAGGATTAAGGACTCAAAAAAAAAAAGAAAAGAAACTATGCTACAGCTGGTTGAATGATCTCACGGAAGATTTACTGTTCACTTCCACCCAACTGCATCCTGGAGCTTTCTTTAAACCTCTGCCTTTCATGGCATCTCTCAAGGTGGCAACATCATTCCATTTTTCAGATGCAGAGGAAACGCACGCAGCAAGCACATAGTTTGCTCCAATGTCAGGCTCTATTTGAAGCAGAAGCTTCCTCAGATTTTCATCCAAACAAACAACTTCACCGTGATTTTTACATGCACAGATGAAGCTCCTCAGCATAACGGAGTTGGGTTCCATTGGCATTTTCTTGATTACTTTATATGCTTCTTCAATCATCCCAGCTCTTCCAAGCATATCTACCATGCATCCGTAATGCTCCGTTGTTGGCTTTATACCATATATTTTCACCATTTGATCGAAGTACCTTTTGCCCTTCTCAACAAGGCCCAAATGGCTGCAGGCACTAAGGATTGCAGAAAACGACATGCTGTCAGGTTTTAGGCCATTTTCTTCCATTTTGGTAAACAAAGAAATAGCATCTTCGCCTCGGCCATGATCCGCAAGGCCAGATATCATGATAGTCCAAGACTGCAAATTCTTTTCTTCCAAAGAATTGAAAACCTGGAAAGCTGCCTCTATGTGTCCGCATTTTGAGTACATCTCAAGAAGAGCTGTGCCCAAAGCAACGCCCAGTCTGATGCCTGTAACAATAATCTGTGAATGAATTGACATTCCTATATGGATGTTGAGCAGATGAGTAGAAGCCGAGAGTAAGCTAACAAGAGTGACAGAGTTTGGATTCTCGTCTACTGACTTCATGTTTTGGAAAACTATTAAAGCATCCAATGGACAGTTACTGCAGCCAACAAGGAAGAGAAGGTAAGAAAGATGCTTGCTAACATGGAAAAAAGAAAACATAAAAGAGTTACTATGCTCACTTTTCAAAGTGATTATCTAGGTTAAGTAACCAAAAAATAAATATATATGTACCCCCGAGCCCTAGAAACCAATGACATGATGAAGACGGTAGTTTTGGATTTACTCTAGGGTTTCTCTGCCCTATTGGTTATCAGTAACATATAAAAACCAAATGAAAGATCAAATAGTGCAGTTTTAGAAGGCGAGGCTGGATGCTAAGCTGTACCCAACTTGACAATCAAGTAATACAGACCAATTAAAAAACCATATTGTGAATCGGTCTATAAACCAAATTAGAGACAGCAAGCAAAACGCTGTAGATGAAGAAACTCAACAAGAATCATACCAAGCAACATAGCCAGCAATCATAGAGCTCCAAGAAACCACATCTCTATCGCACATTTCGTCGAACACCTGCTTTGCCAGTCCAATCACGCCGCAACCAGAATACATCCTCAAAAGGGTATTCCCTATATACCGATCTGAATCAAACCCCATTTTATAAATCAACGAATGCACTGCCCCACCGACTCCAATGATGGAACACCGGCCACAGGACTTGAGAACGAAAGGGAACGTAAATTTATCAGGTTTAAGGCCGACCATTTGGAGCTGAGAAAACAATTTCACTGATTCAATTGGTGCAGAGCTCTTTGAGTACTCTCTTATGATTGTGTTAAAAGCGAAGACCGGTGGGGGTGGGTCAAGGGGTAATAAGCTGTCAAAGATAAATCTTGTGAAGTCGATTGAAACCGAACAAGAGGTTTGTATGAACTTGGATATGAAGTATTGGTCCCTATCAAGAGCGGTTTTGAGGATCAGAGAATGGAGTTGGAGAAGATGAGTGGTACTGGTTGATTTTTGGAGTTGGAGGAGAGTTTGAAATTGCCGGGAAAGCATCACATGGTGTATAGATACGCTTCAGTAAAAACTCAAGCAGTACGAGATGAGTTTTTCTTATTTCGAGTATAAATTTGAGTGATTATATTTGGATAATGTGGGGTGGTGATTCTAACTTTTTTTTTTTTTTTGATAACCAGGTGTCCGGGCTAACTTTTACACACATCGACTAATTTTGGGAGACCAATCCCACCGTCCACTAGTGGAGGCCCCAATAGACTAACCCAAAAGGAGTTAATAGCAAATACGAGATTTCAAACCTGAGAACTTAGGAGGGAGCAAATTCCTAAGTCTCAAGCCTTAACCATTAGGTCAACCCCTTGGTAACATGATCGGACATCTCGTTCGGAATTGTAGGCTAGCCTTGCTCCTTCGCCCGACTTGTGCAACAAATATGGATCGAGTATTCACGTGTATGGGAAGCGCGGTAACTGCTTTGACTCACGTTACTCATGACATATGGATCGAGGCGGTTATGTGCACGTGCATGGGCAACCTCTCAAAGTTACGCAGATCAAACTAGTTGGATCCTGGCCAAATAATAACCGAATGTCTCAGTTCGGATCCGTTCAATATGGCAATACCGCTATAGTGATCCAAGGTAAATGGACGAGGTAGATGGATCCGAATTCCGAACATAATATTCGGTCTTGTCCAACTATCAAGTTCAGTCCAATGGTTGAGCCTAGTATCGCTATTGAACCATTGGATCCTTGTGGCCCGAGTTATGGATCACATTTTACTTTTTTTTAATTTTATTTTGAGTAGAAAAGGAATAGAGGTTGGAGATGCTTTAAAGTATCGGTAAAAAAGTTATTTTCGAAGTTTAATAATGGAGCTGTTCTTCCAAAGACGAAAAATGGAACACCACAATTTTTGGAAGTTGGTTTTGTGGGATGAATAGTTCCTTTGTACAATTGATATCCACCCCTAGTCCCCTATTGAAAGAACCAAACAAGTTATTAACTTTAAATAAATATGAATTTGAGACAATTTAAGCACAAACTCGAGACTGTAAAATATCAATACCTGCGGCGTAAAGAATATTTGGGCATCGCTCGACCAATGCCTGCAGCTTCAAACAAGTGATCAGTTTGGATACAAAAATGATACATACAGGGGCGGAGCCAGGATTTTAGAGAAGGGGGGTCAAAATTTGAACTATGTGCGAGTTACTTTTCCTATTTGCCAGAAAGAAACAATTAGATAACAGGTTAATCAAAAAGTAGACATATATTAATAACTAAATGTAGCTTCGATTTACAATCGACCCCGACGATTTTTCATATTTTGGAAACGATGCATGATAGCCTCATTTGTAATGCTATCAAAAATATCTTTCTCAATGTAAACAACCAAACTATCATGCATCCATTGATCACACATTCGATTTCGAAGCCTACTCTTCACAATCTTCATAGCAGAAAATGTTCTCGCTACTGTGGCAGTGGCAACCAGTAGAACAAGGGCCAAAGTAAGAAGTCTATAAACCAAGGAATATCCTATATGTCTTCGGGTCTCAACCATCTTCTTCGTAAGGTCACCGATTCCTTTCAAATTGGAAAAATCACCACTAGAACGTACGTCCATGATGAAATTCTCTAGTTGATTCGGAAGTGCCCAAAGCTCGACATCGGAAAAGTCCTTGGGATAAAACTTTGCAAAACGAATCAACCTTTCCTTGTCGAAACTTGCAAATGAATCACATGGGTTTAAACATGCAACACAAAGAAGTAACTCCGTGTTCACCTCATTAAAACGACTATTTAGCTCTAGAAGTTGCATATCTATGACGGTATAAAGTAACTCAACACGATAGTGGTGCAAGTTTGTCGTTGCTTGAGCTCTACGCCTTGATCTTCCTTGACAAATATATGTGTCATCCATGCTAGGAACATCAATCGAATTTTTTCCACAAAAAGTGATAACTTCTTCCATTAAGGAATCCCACCCACTATCTCTCATCAATTGGAGTCGATCCTTGGATACTTGAACTAGTCTCATGGCATTTACGATGTCTTGATCCTTTCTTTGGAGTGCTTGTGACAACTCATTTGTAATCCCCAAGATAGAGCTCATCAAATGAAGACTATACACAAACTCAAAAGATTGCATCTCCTTTAATAAACGAAATGCTTCCGATTTTTGTTCCGAAGTGGAGCCATCTTCAACTACTACATCAAGCACATCAATTACCGTCGAAAACATATTAACCACGCTAAGCAAAGTCCCATGATGCGATCCCCAACGTGTATCACTAGCACGAACAATAGACCTCTCTTGATTAAGGCCTCGCCCACTTGTAATCTCATCATTACTAAGGGCTTCAATAACTTTGGCGGCTTGTTTCTCCCGAAGAATATCACAACGCTTGCATGAGGCTCCAACAACATTAACAATGTTAGAAATCAAAGTAAAGAGGTTGCCAATATTGATGTGGTTCTTTGCTACGGCCACAAGAGCTAGTTGAAGTTGGTGTGCGAAACAATGAACATAATACGCACTTTCATTCTCTCTCAAAATAAGTGTCTTTAGTCCGTTGAACTCCCCTTTCATATTGCTAGCCCCGTCATAACCTTGGCCACGTAGCTTAGATATGCTTAAGTCATGTGTTGACAATAAGTCCTCGAGTGCATTCTTAAGTGAAAGAGCACTAGTACTACTAACATGCTTAATGCCCAAAAAGCGTTCAATCGCACAACCTCTTTTATCAACATATCTCAAAGCAACCGCCATTTGCTCTTTCATCGAGACATCTCTAGATTCGTCAAGCAATATTGAAAATATCCCATCACCGAGCTCTATAATGATGGCATTTGTCGTCTCCGCTGCAATCGCATTACAAATATCCTTCTGAATATCTGGAGATGTCAACTTAAGATTTTCAGAAACTTTTTTAAGTGCAAGAGCCCTTAGAACCTCATTTTGCTTTGTGACAAACTTCAAAAGCTCAAGAAAGTTTCCTTGATTGCTTGAAAGTTCAGATTCATCATGCCCACGAAAGGGAAGCCCTTGTCGTAAAAGAAATCGACAACAATCAATTGATGCCGTCAAACGCACTCGATAAACCCTCGCCAACAAAAGAATTACCACCCCCTTGGTCTCCTATTTTTGGTTTGAAAAGATAGCAATAAAGGCAAAATATAGCATCTTTGGATACGCTATACTCCAACCAACTCTCAAATTCTCCAAACCAAGAAGGGTTAAATCTTCTTAAGAATCCAGAAAAATCCCTTCGAGGAAAATCATGATTACGCGGTTGACAAGGGCCTTTGAGCAAATAGGCCCTACGAACCCTCTCTCGGATATTAGGCCCATAGTCTGTAATTGGAGGTCGCAACCCCGGATCAGCAGGAAGATCAGGCAATTCAATTTCTATACGACTTTGTTTTGGAGGATCGTTGTTACATGTAGAAGTTGTAGTTGATTCGACACGTTCCTTTCTCTTAATTAGATATCGCTCCATCCTAGAACAAATATACAAATAACATATAATAATGAATACAGCCAACAAGATTTGGTCCACTTTTCACATGTAGACATTCCAAACAAAATAGTATATATGTATAATACAGCCAGTATGTTGTTTCCAAGAAAAAAAAAAATCAGATTATAGAATAAGCAATATATAAGCCCACAAAACTTACTAAGCACTAAAGCAAGTAAGCAACAGTCAACATAGTTACATAGAACGATATTTCTTGATCTAACGCAACAATGGACAGCCAACAGGTCCGCATTTAGAATTAAATATACTAGAAATTTGGGGAAACTTACCTAGGGTTTGGAATTCACAAAGAAGATATAAGATTTTCAACCAAATTCATCAGATATGGAGGAGAAAACGGAACGCTCGCGAAGGAGGAAGGACCCAACCAAGAAAATTTGGTTTCTTCTTCGTCTTTCTTTTCTTCTTCTTTCTTGTTTCTTCTTTTTTTTCTTCGTTTTCTCCAGAGAAGAGAGAAAGTGAAGTTTTTGTTTTTTGGTAAAGAAGAAAGTAATGTTTGGTGGAGACGTGGAGTGTAAATTTGGGTTTCCTGCCAATTGCTCGAAACTAACCAAAGGACAGAAAGTCAAAAGTGTATATGGGCTGCCTATTTGCCACCCCTTTTTTCCTATTGTACCAAAAGTGTAAATGGGCTGGGGCAAAATTTTTTTTTAAAGAGTGGTCAACTAGTAATTTTTGGATGTGTATTAGTAATATCCCTATACTAATTTGAGGTTGAGAGTGGTCAAGTGACCACTGTGGTCTCCACTTCCCTCCGCCCCTGGATACATACACTCCCTAGGAGCCACTCTCAGCCACACCCTCTCTCACATGGGGTGTGAGGCCCAGATGTGGGGACCACACCCCATGTGAGAGAGGGTGTGGCTGGGAGTGGCTCTCATAGAGTGTATGTATCGCCGTTCGTTTGGATAAGGGAAAAAATACAAGACGTGACATTCCACTGTTCAATCACATGATTGATGATTCTAAATTCTACTAATCATCACATGGACTGGGGGACTCACAACCCATGTCTCTTTGTGGGATTTGTGCAGTCCGGTCCACGGCCTTCTTCAATTTCCTTGGATTTATTATTTCGATAGACGAAATTCTTCATTTTTTGAAACTCGTCGAACTATCAATCACACCAAAAATCATGTTCACTGAATATGATTCACATGTTATCAAAACATATTTATGTTGGAAAAACGGATTCTGATTTTTAGCGTTTTGAATTTCACTCTTCTTATTTCTTGTAACGTTGTGCTTGTTAGTGAGAGTTGGACATGAATGAAGGAAGTATTATAATGAACACAAATTGGTTTGGGTGATCTCTAGGCTAAGACTAGGCCTGGCCCTCCCTTATGCATTTCGGCTATGATTTGGGGGCATGGTTGCAACAAAACGTGCTTATAGCTGGGCACTGTTTCAATCGTATTTTGAGAGCAGCCATTTTGTGCAAATATTGCCAAAGGTTAGGTTGTCTCCGATCATCCCCGCTCATACCCTCAATGATTAGGGACTAGATGGGTTCTGTTATTATTATTGGTGGTGTTGTTATTTCTTGCAGCATCGATTTATTACAAAGATTTATATCAATTTGTATCCGATGAATATAATTTATTGTGTAGTTGATAGTCCCAATGAATTCTAAAAATATAAACAATTTGGATCATCGAAGTTGGCCTGAGATTGACCTAAAAAAGCCTTGGACAAGATCGTCTCACAAGGGGATCGATTTAATTTGAACGGGACCCCATTCCATCATATTAATGCATTAGGTAAATGTCTGTTTCAATTATAATCATTTTTTTGAATTTTGCTTCAATTATACTCAATGCTGTTGGTTTAGATCACAAGACAGAACACACGACAGATTTCTCACAACATGATCTCTTCATGTTCCAATTCTTGATTTAAACTCAAAACTGACTTATTGCGTTTCACGAGTCCATTCATCTCTTACAATACATTGACTTAAAAAACCGACATAAGTCAATTCTTTATTTAAAATCTAGACCTAGAATATTTATTTTTGAGGATGATTAATGAGTTGGACCCTTTAACATGAGATTGAACTCTGTTCTAGAAAGCTTTTACAAAAGATTCTTTTGGATGATTTGTCCCGGAATTAGTCCTTTAAGTGCACCTTGTTTCTTTGTGATTTCCATGCTATAAATCACTCGTTTTATTTCTTGCACGTGCAGAGAGTTTGTCCCAAATTGAATAAATATAATTACCCTCTAAAACAAGTACGAGACTAGGTGATCTCTCCACATAATAAAAACACTAACCACGGTAGCTTGTTCCAATTTCTGACTTAAACTCAAAATTGACTTATTATGCTTTACAAGACATGTCATTCTCTCACAATACATCAACTTAAAAATTGACTTAAGCCAATTACTGATTTAAGTCAGTGATTGGAACAACCACGACTGTATTAGTGTAAGTTGTTAGGATGTCCTAATATTACTATCTTACACACACAGATGTGTACAATCTCTTTTTTTTTTATAACTAGGTGTCCCAGCCAGCTTACGTACACCTCAACTAATTCTACAAACTAATTTCACCATCAACGAGGCGTGTACAATTTATTCCACGTTCATTTATATTGTTTCTCTCTTGCATGATCACAGAACAAACACTAAATTCCCTCTCATACTTTGTCTTTCTGTTACTCAAGGATCAGGATCACTTGATCTGCAAATGTCATTCGTCACATTAACATATCTCTATCAACATCAATATCTATTATCCACTCCCTTTTTTTTCCTGCTTTCAATTCATTTTTTGTGTACCTGCTTCAGTTCTCTTTCCTTAAACCACCACCGCACCTACAACACAGTACTACTATTGTGCGGAAACGTCGACCAAATAAAACAAGAGCCAACTGAAATGAGCTCGAGCCCAATTTACTAGAACTCAAAAAATCGAGCCAATATTCAACAAATATATGCCAACTTTTTCCTTTTGCTCGGCAAAAGTCAGTATTGTTAGTTCTAATGAGTGAAGTTTGAACAGTGTGAAATGCAGGAGAGTACAAGGTGCCTACAACTTGACCACGACTCCTTTTGCCCATATCTCCTTTTCTTTTATATCAAGCTCATTTGATCAGAACCAATCTTACCACTCTGCTTAATCTTTGTAATTCGTTTTCAAAGATTAATAAAATTTTCGCTGTTCAAAAAAATCTTACCACTCTGCTTGCCCATATCTCCCATTTCTTTCATTTGATCAGAACCAATCTTATGGGGATCACAGATAACCCTGTTAAGATGCAAAAAGCTTGGTTCTATGAAGAGCATGGTCCTAAGGAAGTCCTCAAGCTAGGGGACTTTCCACTTCCTATTCTCAAACATAACCAATTACTTGTCCAAGTTCGCGCTGCTGCTTTGAATCCTTTCGATTGTAAGATCCGCCAACGGCCTATTGCTCCTATAGAATTACCGGTAAGTAAAGAATAGAATCAATTGACTTGTTATGAACTATGATCAACTTGTCAAATTGTGTTGATCTTATTGACAAGAAGATGTCATGGACTCAACATGCTTATCTTAAAACTCACAAATAATTTGAGTTTCCAATTGATTTTTCAGTAATTTTGATTCTGACTTGTCAGATTCATTTGTTAATTTTCTTATAACTTACAGAACCATATATCGCGACATTGATTCCATATATTCACCATAAAATTATCACAAAATTTGGTACTTTCAAGTGAGTTTTCAGTAGTCTTGGTCTTGATGTAGCAGTTCTAATTAGGATACAAGGTATTTTGGTGCAGGCAGTTCCTGGCTGCGACATGGCCGGTGTGGTGGTGGAAAAAGGTGACAGCGTTTCAAGATTCGAAATAGGCGACGAAGTCTATGGAAACATACAAGATTTCAACTCAGAAGGTGAGAGGCTAAAGCATCTTGGGACACTAGCAGAGTTTATTGCCGTGGAGGAGAATTTAGTGGTGAAAAAGCCCAAAAACATTTCATTCGAGGAGGCCGCGAGCTTGCCCTTAGCTGTTCAAACAGCCATAGAAGGTTTCAAGACTGGAGGTTTCAAAGAGGGGAAGACAGTTTTTATAGTTGGCGGGGCCGGTGGGGTTGGAACCCTGGCTGTTCAACTAGCCAAGCATTTGTATGAAGCCTCACTGGTTGTGGCCACGACTAGCACAACAAAGGTGGACTTCGTCAAGAGCCTGGGTGCCGATAAGGTGGTTGATTATACCAAGACTCGGTACGATGAAGTTGAGGACAAGTTTGATCTCCTTTATGATACAATTGGTACTTCTCTCACCTTTTATAGTTTATGATACAGTTTTCCAAGTTAAATTCTTCAGCCAATACTGACGTATGCAGAAATTTGCATACGAATCAACGGGTGGTTCATATCTGGCGTAAAGGGATCCAGTTTGGGTCTGATCCCCTTACACCAGATATGAATCAATACCACGCGATGAGTTTTTAGTGGCCGATGTTTTCCTAATGTTTCATGAGAGAAGATTTACATCTAGTACTTATCTAGTTCTCGGGTGACTTTGACTGAGGAGTGAGAAAGGTAGTTTTTATGCATTAGAATAAGATAACTGAGAAGTGAAGGAAACTAAAACAGTTAAAAGGTTTTGTTTCATTTGCCATGGAAATGGAGGGGGGAAAAGCAGAAAAAGTGAGAATTACAGAAGCCTTCATAGTCCACTTATTTTGATATTTGCAGACTTCAGTTTCTTTGGCATTTGAAAATGGAGAATAAGTGAATAACTGTCAAACTTGCAGTATTGTGGATCTTGCAAAAGGGTTCTCCAAAAAAATCCCACTTAAACTAACTTGTGTTCTGTTTTTTTGTTGTTGTTGTTGTTTGTTCTTCAAAAACCAGAAACTGATTAAATATAGTTTTGAAGCAATTGGAGTAGTGCCTTGAAATTCTTTCGGTCAAAAATGACTTTCTTTGGCTGATTTTCATTGGAAAATCTTCAGGTGACAGTGAAAATTCATTTGTGGTGGCCAAGAATGATGCACCA
Organism: Vaccinium vitis-idaea; assembly: GCA_963854785.1. Taxonomy (NCBI): domain Eukaryota; kingdom Viridiplantae; phylum Streptophyta; class Magnoliopsida; order Ericales; family Ericaceae; genus Vaccinium; species Vaccinium vitis-idaea. The sequence continues at coordinate 3,011,125 of OY978223.1, read as the reverse complement.
ATCGTTGACATAACATGGCCCCTATCCAATCCGAAAGCAACTTATTCGGGCTTGACAGTTTCTGGGGATATTTTAAAGAGGCTTAGGCCTTATTTAGAGAGTGGAAAACTCAAGGCAGTGATTGATCCAACCGGTCCATATCGTTTTGCTGATGTTATTGAAGCCTTTCGATATTTAGAAACCGGTAGAGCCAGAGGAAAAGTTGTGATCTCTGCCTTCCCCTCACAAACAAATGATGCTACACTTCAAATAGTCTCTGAAAAATTGTGACCATCAAGGGCAAAATGGTCATGTCAGAAAATATATCGATGACAGTGAGAACTCTTTTACATGTATTTTGATCAAATAATTGAAATTATTCGGTTTATTCCATTTGGCAAAGTGAAAATTCAGCAATTTATTGGAGATGCATACATTTTGTAGAAACAATTTAGTTGGGCTTTAAGTGGCTGTCATCAGGGACGGAACTAGAAATTTAACTACATAGGGGCGAATCTTTTTTCTAAAATATTTTGCAGGGGCAAACCTATATAGTAATTTATAAGAAAATTTCTTTCTTTCTATATAATACTAGAGGTTTTTTCCTTTTCTTGGAGTGGCGACCGCCCCTACTGGCCCCCCTTTTGGCTCCATCCATGGCTGTCATCACACAAGTCTTGTGTCCAATGAAAAGGCTATTGGCTTGAATGACAAAGGACCTTTGTATAGAATGAAAAGACAATTACTGAACCAAAAGAGGACGGCATGAGAATTAGGGGTTTGCTCCCTTCTAATATCTTAAGTTCAGGACCTTCTAGATGCTACCATCTTTCTTGGGCGTCCGTCTATATGGAGCTTTGCACCAACTTTAACTAGACTCTTGCAAGTGCACAGTGAGATTGAACCCCCAAGAATAGTTGAGGTTCGTATAAGCTGACTCAGACACCTGAGTTATAAAAAAAATAAAAATAAATAGATGATAACTGACTTGTTGAAACATAAGATAGACTTGTTGCACAATAGCTTGTCTGGGTTTTGCTGAAAACATTAAGGTTACCAACAAGATAACATGATTCTGCTTTATGATATCCATTTCCCAATAAGTCAATGGTTCTGATCTTTGGATCTCTTCCAAAACACCTAAACAATCCATGGATGATGGCATCTCCAGATCTCCTTAGAAATGGCTTTTCCAAAGATCAGTTGTGGAAACAACCTTGAAGTAGGACAGTATGTAAGGTTAGATCAATTTTGTTAATACTGACCATGGGATGCACCTTGAGGAATCTCAGCATCAATAAAATTTGTTTTCTTCGAGGAGGATGGGTTTCTCTTTTGTTTTTGTCTCTGGTTACATTAGCTTTTTCTGCAATTTCAATGTCAGTGATATCAGCAATGACTCTATCCATCCCTTTTAATGTATTTAAATCTAAAAAGACTTTCTTAAGTATAGATACTTCAAGGAGTTTGCACACCGAGCACATCCACGCCGTTTATCCTGAGATCCAACGGCTTGGATAAACGCGCAGATTTTTTTAATTTTTTTATTGCTTTTAACGAGGAGAGAGAATGCATTGATCCGGTTGGATCTCGAAATGAATGGCGGGATGCTAGGTGTGCAAACGCTTGTTTCAGGTTACATTGGCTTTTTCTGCCAATTCAATGTTAGTGATATCAGCAATGACTCTATCCCGCCCTTTTATTCCCTCCCTTTTAATGTATTTAATCTAAAAAGGCTTTTTAAAGTATAGATACTTCAACATTTATATTACTAGCTGAAAAGTCAATTCCTTTGTTGGAACTATTTTTATATACAATGAAACTAGTTTTCCCATTTCTTTTTTACATCTATCTTATGAAGCAAGCAAAGGAGTAAGGGGTCTTATTAAGTATCGGACACCAGTACACCTCGATACTAGCAGATACGTATCCCAGAAGTATATCCACGATCTAAGCTACGCAGGAAAGACCCAAAGCCACTCCTAGGTAGGGATGGCAATGGATCGGTTTGGTCCGGATTTTGTGATTACCATACCCAAACCCAAAGTATTTATCTATACCCAAATTCAAACCGATATCCGACAGGTATAATTTTTAGTGCACCATAACCAAACCATATGGATTTGGATTTTATCCGAACCACACCAAACCAACATTACTATTCATTCCATTAATGAACATATGAAGGAAAAATATTATATATTAAAACAAAAAAGTAACATCAATGTCTCCATTGTTTTGGGTTGAAGTTGACTACAATGCGGAGTCACCAATCTATTACTAGTGCTAAATGCCAACTCAGAAGCAATAGAAGACATGAGGATAGCTAACATATCCTATAAGTAATATTATATGGACCAGTTTGGATTTGGTTTGGGTTTGGGTTTGGCCGAATACTTGCTAAGACCAAACCCAAATCCAAACCCGTTGGATATCATGTTTCGAAAACCAAACCCGCCCCATGGGTAGGAAAAAATAAAAAAAAACCTCCTCAATAGGTTCGGTTTGGTTCGGGTATCCATAGATTTTGGGTGAAATTGCCCTCCTAGGGAACAGTAAAGTAAAGCTTCGTAGGATCTTTTTATCCCGGTGCAATTATTTGAAAAGTATTCCAGGAAGTATCCCAGAAGTGTCCTATTTTTTCATACTTTCTTGTATCGTGGTATCTTTATCTTCCCCCTTTCAAAAACTTCCACATCCAGGGACTTCCTTTTGGAACAAGTTTTTCCCTTTCTTAGATGCATATGGACTTCCTTTCTACCATCATCACCCTCATAGCAACTGCTCTACTACTCCTCTTCCTAGCTTTCTCAACTCTAATACTAAAAATCTTCACTGGGAAATCTATCAGAGACCCGAAATACGCACCGGTGGCCGGAACAGTAATTAGTGAGCTCTTCCACTTCAATAGACTTTTTGACTTCCAAACAGAAGTTGCCAAAACACGTCCTACTTTCCGGATTCTCGCACCAGACCAAAGCGATATTTACACAACTGATTCGCGAAACATCGAGCACATACTTAAAACCAAATTTGACAAGTATTCCAAAGGTCGGGAGAATCAAGATGTAGCAGGTGACTTGTTTGGACAGGGGATATTTGTTGTTGATGGTGAAAAGTGGAGGCAGCAGAGGAAGCTTGCAAGCTTTGAGTTCTCTACTCGGGTTTTGAGAGATTTCAGTTGTGCAGTTTTCAGGAAAAATGCTGCCAATTTGGTTAGAACTGTTTCTGAGTTTTCAGTGGCGAACAGCGTTTTTGATGTACAAGTAAGTGATCTCAAACCTATGTTACCTTAGAGAACTGCATTTTACGTTCCAAAACAGAAATTTTAGTGCGATCCAATGGTTTTTCCTTTAGAAACTAGTGAGATTGGAGATTTAGGGAAAGAAATCATTGGAAACAATTGGTCATAATTCTTCTAGAATCGTGTTTTCCATGAGTAGTCGGACAAAAAAGTACTCGATTATCGGGAGATTGTATATTGAAATAAGCAGTTCTAATAATGTAATTTATAGAAGCCTTCCCCGTCCCTTCGCCATCGACATGTGGTGTACCACGTTTCCATATCCGTGTTTCATAAATGGTTGATCAAGGACCACAGCGATATTATCGAAGGGTATCACTATAAACTGGAATAGCCTTTCTGCCTTTTTGCTTAAGATGATTATGAGCCAAAATATTTATAGGCCTTAGTGCAGAAAAGATAACAGTTAACTTTATCAAGTTGTCTGGACTCGACTTTTTCCTGGAAAATTAAGCTAGAAATTTGTGGGTTCTTCCAGGATTTACTAATGAGATGCACTGTGGACTCCATATTCAAAGTTGGATTTGGAGTGGATTTCAATTGCCTACAAGGATCAAGCGAAGAAGGAAGTGCGTTTATCAAAGCCTTCGATGATTCAACAGGACTCACATATTGGCGCTATCTTGATCCATTTTGGAAGCTGAAAAGGCTACTTAACATTGGTTCTGAAGCTTCCCTTAAGAAGAATATCAAATTGATCGACAATTTTGTGCACAATTTGATCAGTACGAAAAGGAAACAGCTCTCAGTGCAACAGGATAGTGTGAGTGCTAGTACTAGTACTTCCATTTTGCTACTTCAGATTTTGAGCCTAGTTTATAGAAAACACAGATAGCAGGGCAACAGGATTGTGTGAGTGATATAATATTGCCATAATGTTATTGCTCAATTCCAGCTTTTTTATAAGGTCTGTTTAGTATTCGTTCGTATCCTTTGTTTTTTATGTCCATTCTTGCTTTACTTGGTCTCTCAAAAATTGAAAATCTCGAAAGCCCGTTCTTTTCCTACCATGATGGTTGATTGAAAAACTTCTTTTTAACTGTTTCCTGAAACATGGGTTGTTTTCAGGATTTCTGAAAATTTATTTCCACAACAGAAAATGATGAAGTGCCTTCCTGGACTATTCATAGCATTTCAATTATCAATGCATAATCTGATATTCACCCAAGATTCAACTTTCGTTTAATTAAGTAGTTTTACGTGCTTTGGCTACTTATTTTTGTATTTTGTTGATAAGCAAGCTGTTATATTTTGAACCGTAGAATAAGGATATAGGCTCCTGATTTTGTTATCATTAATTCCTGAGTTCAAGAATGACAAGGAGGACATACTTTCAAGATTTCTAGTGGAGAGCAAGAAGGATCCAGCGGGGATGAACGATAAATACCTGAGGGATATAATTCTAAACTTTATGATCGCCGGGAAAGATACTTCTGCAACCACTCTTTCGTGGTTCTTCTACATGCTATGCAAGAATCCACTGATACAGGAAAAAGTTGCACAAGAAGTGAAAGAAATTGCTAGTAGTCAAGGGGATGGTGCTAGAGTTGATGATTTCATCGAAAATATGACTGATGAAGTACTTGAGAAAATGCATTACCTTCACTCAGCATTGACTGAGACTCTAAGGCTATTTCCTGCAGCCCCAGTGGTAAGTATTCCCAGTTCCCACCAACCTCATAGATTGTTCTTCGTTTGTTTCTCAGCAATATTTTTGTTTTTGAGTTGTTGCATGTCTTAACTTAAATTTTTTTGTGCGTAAATTATGCTAATCTCTCCTGACGTTTCTAACAATTGAGGGAATCTTCCACAAGGTTTCTTAAGTTACACTGACCTCCTTTGGTCTACCTGGCAATATACAATTGTCCTTCACATAAGTCGTATCTCTAATGGTCTTGAATTTCGCAATAGCTGTCCATAATACCCCCGATCTCTCATTCTTCTTCCTCTTAACTGGTATCTTGGAAGTTGGAATAATAAAATTGATCTTTCTATCGTAACCAAGAATGGTGTAATTTCAGAACTGAGGGGAAAAAGTCTTGTGGCCATAATTGTTAGAAATGTCAATTTACACCATTGCAACTAACTTTTGCCCCCTATTAGTTAGCTGTTGTGTTCCAATTACAGATTCATACAAACTTCTTTTCCATGCTCAGCTGGTTCTGTGTATTTTTCGCGTCAAAAGCTCTAATTTTTCACTTCTATTCTTTGCTTTTTCTTGCTTTTGGTGTACAAGGATGGGAGGTGTGCAGACACAGATGACATTCTTCCTGATGGCTTTAAACTGAAAAAGGGAGATGGGGTCTACTACATGGCATATGCAATGGGCAGAATGACTTACATTTGGGGAGATGATGCCGAGGATTTCAGACCTGAAAGATGGCTCAACAATGGAAATTTCCAACCCGAATCACCTTTCAAATTCCCAGCATTTCATGTATGTAACATCCCGTGGCAGTTCTATTTAGATTTTGAACACCTAAAATATTTGTGTTCTTGTGTTATGATTTTCAGGGAGGTCCTAGGATCTGTTTGGGGAAGGACTTTGCTTATCGCCAAATGAAGATTGTGTCGATGGCTCTTCTTAGATTCTTCCGGTTCAAGTTAGCCGATGAAACCAAAAAAGTCACTTATAAAACCATGTTTACACTGCATATTAAGGGAGGTCTTCATCTATGTGCATTCCCAAGATAAGGTTCCAGTAATACTGAACTGTAATTTGCGAAGCTAACTTTTTTTTTCACCCTTTTCCGTTAGTTTTTGGTTTTCCTCCCCAAGGGCCAAATCTACTCACAAATCCTAGATACAAACTTATTCACAGTTGATGTAAAAATGCATGGTTTAGAATGTAAGGTTTGTGTTACCCCTGAGATTGTTTCTACTTTCCTATTTATTCTTTTCCTATCTTGATGCTATCGTTCGAAGGTCTACGGGATTGACTTATTGAGTGTGCCCATACCCAATTGGTAACACCACATGGCACTTCATCATTGGGTGCCTAAAACAGCACCTCTATGCGGAAAAGAAAGAACTGCTCAGCTCTTCATCTCAAGTATATATATAGTGTGCATGTCATAAGAGAAAATGCAGCAACCCATGACCAGCATCTTCACGCGAGCTTTTGCAGCAACAGCTGGTGGTGGTGCCGTTGCTAAAGCAATGAGGGGACGGTACATTATACGCCTCGTGGCTGAGTAAACTTTTGAAATTGAGATACACGCGAGGGTTGGTACTATGTAAAATTTCACTTCATGGTCTCAGATTAAGGGTATAATGTGGTCAGACGTTGTGTATTAGCTTTTTGGTCAGCATGGAATCACGCCAATTCTACCATTTCCGGGTAAGAAATCTTGCCAATGTTAAACAGTAAAGTTGTTTTTTTCCTTTACCCTTTGTGAATGAATATATATATGGCTCAAACCTTGCTGAATGACGTGTCATCGTGAAGGTTCAGCTTGATGATATTTATCTTTCTTGGTAGAAGTCATATGTGTTTGAGGAAACATGCATATTCATGGTAGAAGCACACCTCGTAAACTCATCCAATATGACTCAAAAAATTTAAATACTTCGGATGACAACTTTGGAAGGAATAACTTGGGATTCATGAATACTTAGGCTATGTTTGGTAACACTTCTTGTTTTCTGTTTTCTGTTTCTATTTTCTAATTTCTGTTTTTCGTAAAAAGGAAGTGAAAACAAAAAATATGTTTGTGTGAAATTATTTTCAAAAAAAAAAAAAGTAAAAACATAATTATGAGTCGGTTGGAGGTGGTGGTGATGGTGCGTGGTGGTGGGGTGGTGGCTGGAGGTGGTGGTGGGTGGTGGTGGTGGTGGGTGGTGGCGGTGATGGTGGGTGGTGGTGGTTGGGGTGGTGGCGGTGATGGTGGGTGGTGGTGCGTGGTGGCTAGAGGTGGTGGGTGGTGGTGGTGCGTGATGGTTGGGGTGGTGGCGGTGATGGTGAGTGGTGGTGCGTGGTGGCTGGAGGTGATGGTGGGTGGTGGTGGAGGGGTGGTGGTGGGTGGTGGTGGGTGGTGGCTGGAGGTGGTGGCTGGGAATGAGAAAACAAAAACAAAAACAGAAAGTGAAAGTTGAGATGTTCAACTTCCCCAAATTTCATAAATAATGGAAGTAAGAAGTAGAATTTGAAAGTGGAAGTGACACACAAACAACATTCCTTTGTTTAAATTGTGAAAATTCTGAAAACAGAAACAGAAAACAGAAAACAGAAGTGCCACCAAACAAGGCCTTAAAATCCCAAAACTTAAAATCCCAAAATGTTTCTCTTCATGAATACTTAAAATCCCAAAACTTTCAATATTTTTTGCAAACAAAAATTTCCTCTTTAAATAATAGTACTTTTCAATATTCAGCATATTCAAAGGATGTTGTGCAAGTGGTTGCTGCTGGCCGGCCCATCTCATCCCACCCTTATCTCTCTCCCTATATTCCCTTTTCTGACCTCTGCTCCCCAGTCCTCTTCCCTAGCCGCCGCCTCCGCCGTTTGTTTTCGTTTCTTCTCACCGTCGCCTTTCTCTCATTGGATACCAATCAAGCCGTCTCCCAACAGCTTTGTCTGTTTTCTGAGATGATGCTCGTATTCCATCCTTGATCCTGTCGTTGCTCGATGTCTGGCAGCTCTCTCTGGTTTCCAGATCTTAGTGTTCGTTGGTGATTAATGTACAGCTTTTTCTATCCTTTTGTAGGATCTCTTAGGCGGTTGTATCCATTTTGGTTTTGGGTTCTTTTGATGTGCTTGTGGTGTTCCTGTTTCTGCAAAGGTTAGCGAGGATCTGTTTTTTGAGCTAAGTTGTGGAGATTCTGGTTCTGCTAGTTGTGCTTTGGTGTTTAGTGGCTTTTTTCATATCCATGCATCTGCAGTTTGTTTGAGCTTCTTCGTGGGATTATGGATAGTGATTGTTTATAATTGATTTCTCTATTTGTTGACAATCTCCCTGATGAGGATGTAGGCCTTAATTGGTTCAGGAAGTTTTTTAGCCAGTATGGGGTTGTAAAGGATGCCTATATTCCGTTTAAGGGCATCAAAGTGTCCAAAAGGAGATTCGGTTTTGTGTGGTATAATTGTGCTTCATTGGCAGAGGTGGCCATATCCAAAGCCAATGGATTTTCGATTGATAATAGGAAACTTTTTGTTAAGATGGCTGCATTTGAAGCTCAAGGGTTAAAGTCTTTTCACAATGGGGAGAAACATGACTTTTTGTTTAGTTCTAGAAGAGTGGACCCTTTGATGAATAATGGCTCTAAAATACCTGAGAAGTCACGGGGACTAAATGAGGATAGGTCGTCTTACGCTCAAGTCACTAGAGGGGTGGAGGGAATTGGAGAGAACATAGCAACTAGAAGTATTCAGTGTCACGCTATTGGAAATGGTTGGCTATTTAGGAGCGCCATTGCGAAAATCCAAAAGCTTATTTCTGTAAAAGATCTGGAAAGTATTTTCAATTTAATGAAAGTCATGGATGTCCAAATTAAAGCGATTGGAGGAAGGTATATGATTATTACTTTTGCCAATGAAGGAATCAGAGACAAGATTTTAAAAGAGCATTGGGTGAAGAACTGGTTTACTGATTTTCATCCGTGGAGTGGTGAGCAAGCCAAAGAGGAGAGGTTTGTGTGGATCTCATATTTTGGGATGCCCCTTAGTGCATGGTCCTCACAAACTTTCAAAGATATTGGTAGTATTTGGGGTGATTTTATTGAAGTGGACGAGAACACACTTAAAGGAGGTTCATACGAAAAGGGCAAAATCTTGATTGCGGCTGACCATTCCCAAAGGATTGAAGGGAATATTGAACTAGTTGAAGATGGAATGAAATATTTAGTAAGAATAGAGGAGGAGAGTTCTTTCAGGAAAGTGGAGTCGAGTAATTTTCTTCCGGATTTCAATTCGTTGAGTGTTCATGATGACAACCTTTCACAGGTTCCTAAGGAGGCCCTATCTTTAGATTTGGGATCTAAAGTGGATCCTAATGACAATAGCATAAGGTCTTCTCAAGGTTTGGAATCGTTGGTAGAGGACTCATGGGCCTTCAATCTCTTTTCCATGAGGCTATTGTTGTTGAGTCTGTTGTGAAAATGAGAAGTCAAGGGAAGTCTTTAGATGTCAATTCGGGTGACTCGTTTTCGATTGCTAAGGAGGCTTCTGATTATGATGATAGGGATCTCGTCTCGAACAAACCTCTTATTCAATATGTGGAGCACAAACGCCATAAAAAGTATCACAAGGCAAAGAAAGCTAATCGTGGGCAAACTGCATGGAGCAAAAATCCATTGAAAACAACAATGTGTTCTAGGATGGATAGCCGGGACAATTTTATGATCAATTCGAGGATGGGTTCGAAGAAAGGAAGTGTTGATGGTAGTGTCGATGGGAGTATCGATGGTCCCACTCATTCGCTTCAAGACGAGGTTAGTAGCGACATTTGTAAGAGTAATTCGAATTTAGTCAAGGAAGCTCGGGAGAACATGAAGATGAGTGTTCGCTTAGGTGTAAAATTTCATGGAAGGGAGAGCTTTAATATTAAGAAGCTTTTAGAATTGAAGGGAGTCGAAATTTCAGAACAGAAAATTATTGCGGAAATTAAAGTGCTTGATATTTTGGAGGGAGATACCTCTATTTCTATGGAGTTCTGATCTGCCGCTTGCTTGTTGTGGGAGCTCTCTAGCGCTGTCTCCGTTTTTTGGGTGTGGGAGTTCTTATCGTTTGGGGGTTTTCGGCTTCTCTAGTTGTTTTGGAGCTTATGGATATGCTTGTTTTTGGTTGGCTTAGGGGTAGGAGATCTTTGGATGTAGTTTTTTCTTGCTGTAGTTTTCTGGGTGTCTCAGGAGTGTCTTTTTCTGGTTTTTGGTTCAAGTTCTGGTTGGTTTTTTACCACCCTTCTTGTTTTCCCCCTTTGGGCCCTTGGTGTTTTCAGTCTCGGGTCCCTTTAATCTTTGTAATTCGTTTTTAAAGATTAATAAATTCTTTGCTTAGAAAAAAAAAAGGATGTTGTGCAAAAAATGGTTCCATCGGGCAATTGCGATGTTGTGCTGCTTCTGTTGTTTTTGCAAGTTCATTGGCAGGAGGAGAGATGATGAATCTTCATACGTACATCCACCCCCACCACCCTTAACTACCGCATTCCACCTTAAGCCACTGCCTCCAACTCCATTTTTTCTTGGCGAAGAAACAAAATGTCACATCGAACAGATGTGAGACGTTCCCGTGATGTACATTGTACATAAATTCAAAGAGTACATAAATGTCATGCACTCTTTGCGTGCCAAACATATATATTCAAAGAGTATATATATGAGTCACTTCCTAGCAATACAATCATAAATTACTTGTTCTATTTGTGATTGTTATGGTCCACTAGGATGTCAAATTATGCTACAAATGGTAGGATGTAGTTGCCACACTCTCAAAGCTTATTTTTTGGGTTGACTTTGAACCAATTTTAGCCCCATGCTATGGAAATAGCCAATCAATATGTTGACTTTGATTCTTTAATTTGTATGACTTAATAATAAGCGCACAACCAAATTTTAGAACTGGGTTTGGACAACCCAAACATCGTGGTGGCCCAGTGGCCAATCAATAAATTGACTTTGATTCTTTATTTTGTACTATATGACTTAATCGGAAGTGCACAACCAAATTTAGAACTGGGTTTGGGCAACCCGGCCGTGGCGGCCCTGATGGCCAATCAATACGTTGAATATCATTGGTGTCTCGGTACAGTGTCTTGGAGTGAGCAGATTGCCTTGAGTTTCTCGTGGATGATTTCCCTAGAAAGATGAACGCTTTTATCCATATTCTATGATGAATATGGCCACTGTTTTACTCACCAGAAAAGAGGAAAAGTATGGGGAGGTCAGGATTTGTTCCACTGAATGAGGAGGGTTATTTGTTTCTTCAATGGGCTTTTGAGTTGGGTTTAGTGTGATTGTTGTGGGCTTATGTTTCAATGTAAAAGAGACTAATTTCATTCAGGCAAACTATTTTTACCTTCCGGTAAAATAATTCTCTTGTTTGAATTTGTTTATAAAAGGGGGAAAAAAAGCTCCCCATAAATTTTGCAATGAGGTGTGATCTTCATATTTGAAGACCCAAAAGAAAATTTGGAGATACAAATTCTAAGGAGGACTATAAGTTCTCTAAAAAGTATTTAAAAAAAAATTAAAGAAAAGAGGGAATAAATTACAAAATCTCTTCAATATGTCACATTCATTTTTCATTTTAGAGATTTGAAGATGAATTGGAAATGATCTCAACCATCACATCTTGTAGAATTCTTGATGCAAAATAAAAAATTGCACGTTGTACACAATGGCCAATATGTATAAAATTTGTCTAATACTAACCGGTTGCAGTTTTATTCTGACCAAAATTATATGAAGTGCTTCTGTTAGTGAAAGCAAATCAATACTACTAAGTCTACAATCACACTCAAAGTACTCACCTAAATACACAATACTCACATAGATGTGTGGGGCTCTTGTACATCACATGACCAGTGTACCACCATCATTTGGTGTTCCAATTATTCGAGCACCACGCATTTATGTTAGGGTCTATACTTAGTAATCCGAGAATATGAGATGTTTAAATATTTCGGATTTCGGAGCACTACGTTGCTGCACTCCGAAAACTACTTAATAATTAGGGGGTGTTCCACTAAGTTGGTTTTTTGAAAAAGCTGATTTTTCACGGTTTTTTATGTGATGTATTGTGAGAGAATGACTTGTCTCGGTGTTTGGAAAAACAATTTATTGTTAGTGGAACACCCCTTAGTCACAGTGTTCTAAAATATTTAGGCTCCGTTCGTTTGCTTATTTTGGACAATAATTCTGAAAATTTCTCAAAAACATAGCTTTGAACACTTCTCAAAATTCATGTTCGCTTCCCTATTCTGAAAAATGTTTTCAAAATAAATTTCAAAACTTTTGTTCGTTTTGATTATTTATTTTTTATTTTTTTAAATAATAATAAAATGACTTTTTTTTTTCATTTATTTCGTTGCTTAAAAAAAAAAAAGACTATATTTTAGTTTTCCTTTTCTTTGGGTTCTTAAATATATATATATAATGGACTGAATTGCTACTTCAACCAAAATTCCAACTGGATCAAAGACAACAAAAGTAATGAAGATCAAGAGAGATTTTCGACAATGAACAGATGGGTCGGGAGTAAAAATAGATCCAATACACAATTACATATGTCAAAAACTAGATTACATTCAAACATACATGTCTATCACTCATCCCCCTCTTAAACCCATTCAATTGCTCCAGTTCAGTCTTCCACTCTTCCATGCTAAAAAATAGTTGTGCCATCAAACATGAACGAGTCCTATTTCTTTCCTCCTTTTCAAGCCTCTTTACTTTCCTTTAGATTGTAACACTCTGTATATGTACTCAGAATTCTTATCAACAAAAAATAAATAGAAAGTGAGATGTATGCCGTATATCCAGATTTGGTATTGAACCCAGAAAGCATCAAAGCAATATGGTCCATATAATGGACTGAATTCCTCTAAGTAACTCTAGCTGCTGTTTTTTTCATACTTCCATACAAATCCTGATGCATATCCATTGCCCTTTGAATATTACGGATGAGAGACGCAAGGCTTTCGTTGAAGGAGGGAGTAGTTTGATTTCGGTGAAGAGTAAAGAAGAGAGAGGGAGAGTGTTGAGAAATTAGCGCAGAGAGAGAGAGAGAGGGAATACTGATGTCGTCTGTAAAAGGAGAACAAGGAAAAAGGAAAGTGGGTTAGGGTTTGTGTGGGACTGTTGGACAAAGAAGGATTCTTGGATGTCTTCTGGATCACCGACGTTTTGGATCTCTGTAAAAGAGAGAGAGAACATCGATCTCTGTAAATTAGAAACAGAAACAAAACACGCTAAGTTCTGGGAAATTATCCCATAGTTTGATCTCACAGCTTCATTTTTTAACATTGGACCAAACACAATTTTTGGACTTTTTAGCCCAAAACACGTTTCTAAAAAGGCCAACGGAACGGGGCCTAACTCTACGCATCCACGTGAGATATTCTAATGCCGCACATTTTCACTCACCTCCGCGGACTCGGCCACCATGTTGGTGGTCCATTTTTCCTCTAATCAAACGATTCCTCACATGTTTTGCAACTCAGAATTCCCCTTGGCTTTTTCTTCCTCGAGAACCACTCACTGTCCATTCCCACATGCCGAATAAATGAGAGGTTTTTTAGTGATTACGACGTGGCATCCGACGTTTGATGTGGTACCTGCGGTCAATCAAAATATGTCATTTGGGTGTGGGGTCCTTCATTCGATACAGTGTGGCGCATGCCACATAGGCGCGTGGGCCCATTCCATACTGCATGGCCTGTTTTGATTTGTGGCAGGGTATCATGTCGGCACAACACGTGGTTCCCGCTCGGCACCTAAATTTTGTTTTCCAAATGAGTCCTCTCTCTCTCGCTATTCGCATATAAATGCTTATCCACTTCACTGCTCTCTGACCATTCATCACTCAACACCTTAACCAAACTTAAGCTAACTCGTTAAGCCACTCTCACCACAACCATGGTGGTGGCTGACTCCGCCTCCGCCTCCCCCTTAACCCGCGGCGGTTTCAAAGCCATGAAAAGCATCACCCTCCACGTCCTAAAGGGCCGTTGGTTCATGGTCTTCGCATCCCTCCTCATCATGTCCACCGCGGGCGCCGCCTACATTTTCGGCCTCTACTCCAACTACATAAAATCTGCCCTCGGCTACGACCAAACCACCCTCAACCTTCTCAGCTTCTTCAAAGACCTCGGCGGAAACGTCGGCATTTTGTCCGGCCTCATCAACGAACTCACCCCGCCTTGGGTCGTCCTCTCCATCGGCGCCGCCATGAACTTCTCCGGCTACTTCATGATGTACCTGGCCGTCACCCGCCGCATCCCGACACCCCAAGTGTGGCAAATGTGCTTGTACATTTGTGTCGCCGCCAATTCCCAATCGTTTGCAAATACAGGGGCGTTAGTCACTTGCGTCAAGAATTTCCCCGAAAGCAGGGGAATTGTTTTGGGATTGCTGAAGGGTTTTGTGGGATTAAGTGGGGCGATTTTGACTCAGATTTTCCACGCTTTTTACGGCGATAACAACGCGGCGTACTTGATTTTGCTCATCGGGTGGCTTCCAGCCGCTGTTTCGTTTGTTTTTCTGAGGACGGTTCGGATCATCAAAGTCGTTCAGCAGAAGAATGAGTTGCAGATTTTTTACAATCTTCTGTATATATCACTTGGGCTTGCGGGTTTTTTGATGGTTATAATCATTGTGCAGAACAGATACGTATTTTCTAGGGTGGCGTACGGTGGGAGTGCGGCGGTTGTGCTTGTTCTGCTATTTGCGCCGCTTGGTGTTGTGATAAGAGAAGAGCTGAGTATTTGGAGGAACAAGCAAGTAGCGCTTAATGATCTTTCTCAGTTTCAGGTAAGGAAAAAATTTTCATTTCTTTACCAGCGCTATATACCCGTAAAATTTATCCAAAAAATTACCCATAATTCGGATACTTTTTTTGGGTACTTGACATTTTTCATAAACTAAGTCTCTACGACTCCCAACAAAACAATCTGTTCACGAGTGTCGAGTAGCACGAGGCTCGGCTCATTAGGGCAGGGTTCGTGTTAGTCGAACCTTGGCTTTTGTGAATAGCTCGACGCTTATTAGTTTGACTCAATCATAAAGGCTCGTTTAGTACTCGAACTAAATTTGAGTTCTCAATGAAGAGTATGTATGTTAGTAGATCCTGTCTCTTAACATATTTTTTGGCAAACTGTCTTCAACATGTTTCAATTTCAAGGCTTGCCAAAAGAAATCACTTAAACCAAAGACATTTGTTATCAGGTAGTCGCAGAAGATCCACCAGCAATCCAATTTGCACCACCACCACCAGCCGAAAAACCGGAGCCACTACTACCTACCAAAGCTCCAACCAGCCCAAAAAATCCCGACTCGTGCTTCGCAAACGTGTTCCGCCCTCCAGACAGAGGCAACGACTACACCATCCTCCAAGCCCTCTTCAGCATCGACATGCTCGTCCTCTTCGTCGCCACCACCTTCGGCGTAGGCGGCACCCTAACCGCCATCGACAACCTCG
The DNA here is from genome assembly GCA_963854785.1 of Vaccinium vitis-idaea. Lineage (NCBI taxonomy): Eukaryota > Viridiplantae > Streptophyta > Magnoliopsida > Ericales > Ericaceae > Vaccinium > Vaccinium vitis-idaea. The sequence goes on along the minus strand of OY978223.1, from coordinate 2,995,709 downwards.
GCCAGATCGGCAAATCACTAAACTACCCTTCCAAAGCCACCACCACCTTTGTATCCCTTGTCAGCATATGGAACTACCTCGGCCGAGTCGCCTCGGGATTCGCTTCCGAAATCCTCCTCAAAAAGTACAAGTTCCCCCGCCCCTTAATGCTAACCCTAGTCCTCCTCTTCTCCTGCCTCGGCCACCTCCTTATTGCCTTCGGCGTCCCCAACTCCCTCTACATTTCCTCAGTCATCATCGGATTCTCCTTCGGCGCGCAATGGCCGGTGTTGTTCGCAATCATATCAGAGATCTTTGGCCTCAAGTACTACTCCACATTGTACAACTTTGGAGCCGTGGCCAGTCCGGTCGGGTCGTACATACTGAACGTGAAAGTTGCGGGTCAGTTGTACGATAAGGAGGCCACGAGGCAAATGGTGGCGACGGGGTTGACGAGGAAAGCAGGGGAAGACTTGAGTTGTACAGGAGTGGAGTGTTATAAGATGGCGTTTCTAATTATCACGGCTGCAACTTTGTTCGGGTGTTTGGTTTCGGTGGTTTTGGTGATTAGGACTTGGAAGTTTTACCAAGGGGACATTTATAAGAAGTTTAGGGCAGAGGCCGCGGCAGCAGAGATGCAGATGGCTACTAGTACAAATTCTGCTAGCGCGACCACCACCACCTCGGCTGCCGCCGTGGACCACCAATTACCAACAAAATATTGATACAGGATGAATGGTTGTATACTTTCGGTAATTAGTTACCGAAAAAATTGGAACAAGGTTAAAACAGAGTTGGTGATTTGAAAAACTGTGTTGTGAATGTAACGGTAAATAACATTCTACATTCTGTTGTTACTTTTTTTGGTAATGTACATTCTGCTGTTATTATCAACTAACTAGTAACTGGAACGACTAGTGACCCATGCATATGTGGTGTTTGAAAAAAGAGAATATTCTTCACACCGCGGTGTAAACAAAAGTTTCCTTTAAATTGATTGCATTGCGTCACATGTCCATATTCTACTATTTGGGACTACTGTTTGGACACATAGCGCAATGTAATCGATTTGAAAGAAACTTAATATGTTCCACAGCCTCCATGCTGTATTTGCACATGAAAAGGTAAGTCATTAAATTCTGTCCGTCGGCGGTGAAAACCATGAGATTTCAACAACCGCTATTGTTGTAGGTCCCACCATAAATTTATTCTAATAATTGAACCTGGTTATCATATAGTGTTTTGAGATAAACGGACTCCACATATTCACATGGGATATTCTAATACCGCACATTCTCACTCACCTTTGCCAACTCGACTACGGCGTTGGTGGTCCATTTTTCCTCTAATCAAACGATTCCTCACATGTTTGATACTCAGAAATCCCCTTGGCTTTTCCTTCCTAAGGAACCACTCACTGTTCATTCCATTCATTCCGCACAAACCCAAAAAGAATCCTCTCGGCTCCTCTTTCCCTCCATGACCTGCATATAAATGCTTATCCACTTACTATAGCCCCTTGAAAGCATCCAATCAAGCTCTATAACTAAAATATGTAGAATTTTCACATTATTCACCCCTATTTGTATGAAATTGATATCATTTGAAAGATATATAAATTTTATCTTCACAATGAGTCTAATATCGACTATATTTGAATTTTGTCACAAAATACGGATATAATAGTTATATTAAACTTTTTTTCCCCTTCGGCGATGGTCTAGCCCAGGAGTGTGGGGGCAGCGAAAATGGTTTTTCTAATTGGGCCAGGCAATTTCGATCAAAGTGGTGATTTGAGTAGCTTTAGCCAAACATCAAAGTGGGGAATAACCAGATTACTAATGCTATAAGTGGGCAATGTGGTAGTAGTGAAGGTGTTTTTTTATTTTATTTTTTATCAAACAGTAGTGAAGGTGCATGGTGATATATTTTTGCAAAGATATCATAGCAAGCCTTGGACACCATATACTAAAGTCTCAATTCGCGGATTGAAATAGATGGGATGAATAATTTTGAAATAATTTTGGGATTTGTAATCCTAGACTATTTATTATGGTATTAATTTCATCCCTAGTTCTATCAAATCCCATGTTTAATTCTAGTGGGATTATTTACGAGATAAATTTTTTTATCAAAATTTTTTTTTTTAAAACAATTTTTGAAAAACAAAACCAGTTTTGAAAAAAATAATTAAAAAAAATATTTTTGAAAATATTTTTTTCTGAACAATCACGATCACAATCATTTTGAAAATTTTATAATTGTCTTTTTCAAAACTAGTTTTTGCTTTTAAAAAATTGTCTAAAAACCGTCTTTGATTAAAAAATATTCTAAACCCACACGAATCAAACATTGAATTTAATAGAATTAGAAATGAAATTAATACTAAGGCCATGTTTGATACTAGGTTTGGAGTATGGGATTGGATAATGAAAGTGGTGGGACCTATAATATTGTGTTTGGTTTCTCATTTTTTGTCCGGATTAGCAATCCCACCGGATTGTTAATCCCACAGAAGTATGGGATTCACCAACCCAAGGGGGAGGTGGTATTATGAATCCCATCCCAAGGGGATGGGCTTGTAAAGACAAATCCACCCCTAATCCTGTGTAAAACAAACATGTTATTAACAATTCCATGATCTAATCCTGTGCAAAACAAACAAGAAGAAAATATTCATCTCCTCATTAATAATCCCAACTCATTCTCAATCCTAATCCTAATCCTAATCCTAATCCTAATCCCACCCCATTACGAATCCCTTTAAAACGAAACCTCGTATCAAATATGAGATTATTAACCCCATCTAGTATTTCAATCCGCGAATGACCGAAGTACCCTGAGCTCTGTAATACCCCTCGCCGCCTCGTCGCAACAACAGACTCCCCACAAGCGCCACTGATACGACGGTTTATCCGTCCAAGATCGTCGTCGGCCGGTAATTCGTACCTGAATTCAGTTGGTCCCGCGTCAAAATCTGCTGCACCGATCTATAGAAAGGTTGTGGTTCTCGCCCCCTCCCTCCATCAGCGGTACATAACTAGTAGGTGAATCTCTGCCCCTCTTTCCATCAACGTTATATGAAACTATATTCAAAATTCTAGTTATTCGGGAATTTTCTAGAAGTGGCGCTGGTGCTACCGTAAGTACAGATGGACTGGGATGTAGATGCAATATTTTGCATTCCACCTGTTTGATAAAATGGGTATGTCACCTACAGGTCTGTTTTGTATAAAAGAAACAAAATGTAAGTGTGCTCTATAAAATCAGAGCCTTGTCATAGCGAGCTAGCTAACGGGATTGCTTAGGTTCTTGTTTGCTGTGCGTTGTTGGTTACGTAGAAATGGCAAAGCCTCGAAACAGTAAGAAGGAAGACCAGAAATTGGATAATTCCGAAGCAGTGGATAATTCTTCGCTTCATTTGCTTTTATTGAAGTTTTTTTCGTTGCTAATAGACACTTGCATGTTCAGATAAACTCATTGTTGGTTACTTTGTTTGTTGGAGCACCACGCTTTAATTGTGAACCAAAGGTTGCAAATGTGTATGCTCTTTTATTTTCCCAAACCCCACCTTTCTCGTTATACCAGTCATTTCTTGTGCCAGATATAAGATTAAGTTTTTATGCCTTCATTCTTTAGACTCCAAGTTACATTCTAGGGCTTTATGAAACATAGTACTTCTCAAACTCCATGAATTGGTTTAGTTGGGTGTTCTTATCAGTTCATGAAAAGGTTCAGTTGAGATTTAAGCTAGTGAAATTCACGAGCTTCGTTGTGTTTTGAAACCTAAAAATTCATGAGTTCAAAGCAAGTGAATTTCACTAGTTTGTGCTTCGTTGTTTCGATTAGTTCCGTAGTCAGATGGAATATCGAGCTCGTGAAAATCACAAGCTCAACCCAAGTGAAATTCACAAGCTCAAAGCTAGTGAAAATCATGAGCTCAAAACCAGTGAAATTCATGACGCGGCAAAAGAAATTCCAGCTTGGTGATTGACACAGTCAGACCAAAAGGAAAATATATTAAAGAGATGTTTTTGTGTGCTATTGAACCCTGATATGGTCTGTTAGTTGGATTATCCTCTACTTGAATTTGCAGATGCAGTTAGTCAGGGAATCAAGGTGTTGGGACAGTTGGAGTATAACTTTAGTTTAGATAAGCTTGTCTTCCTTAATTTTGCTTTTGCTCATAACTCAAGGCATTCGTGCCAAGGTTGTCAATCCCGTATCGTACCGGCCGGTACGTACCGGATTTGTGTAAAACCGGTAACATCCCCCCGTAATTCCGTCCCGTCCTCAATTCCGGACCTTTCCGGTCGATTCCGGTCAATCCGGACAATACCGGCCGGTACTCCTTTACCGGGAATTTCGTCCGGAAAATTGCAGCACAGATCTGTACAGTTTTGAAGTATGAAGCGGGAGGAAGGGGAGAGAGAGAGAGAGGGGGAGAGAGCACGAGAGGGAGAGAGGGAGAGGGAGAGATCGAGAGAGGGAGAGACCTGATCGGTTTGATCGAGAGGGATGCTGTGTTTTTCGTCGGTGGAGAAACACAGGTTACAGTCTCCTGCGGCTGTTGACTGTTTGTGGCTGTTAATGCCATATACAACGCACTATTTATATATATTAGGGTTTACTTACTAGCATCTGTTTTTACCTTCTTAGTAATATTGGGCCATTTATCTTTGAGTTGGGCCATACCTTCAAATCCTTTAGGCCTTTAGTTACCTACTAATTTCAAAAAAACGATTATATGTTATAAAAATATAGTTTTCATAAAATATGATATAAAAAAGTATATAAAAAAATATGTTTTGTATGAAATATTCTATAAAAAAATATATTTTGTATGAATATGCTATAAAACAATATAGTTTGTATATAAAATATGCTATAAAAATATATTTATAATTATATATAATGAAAATAGCGCTAAATCCGAAACGGTACCGGTACCAGCCCGGTACCGTACCGTACCAGTAAGAAAACCGGTACCATGTCCGGTACGAGATTCAGAACCTTGATTCGTGCCAACTTGCACGCACCTCAGACTAACCTCGTCCCAATTCCACCATCCACTTGTGGGCCCAATTCCACCATCCACTTGTGGGTCCTGACTCCAAATTAAAGCTGGAGCAAAGCTCCATATGGACTAGCTCCATAATAGTAGCTACTTAAGAGGTTTCAAATCTAGATGGGAGCAGATCCTGAGTCCTGGGCTTTAACCATCTGGCCTACCCTTAGGGTTCTTATCCTTACTTCTTTATGATGCCTTATGCATATCGAATGCCGAGAGACCATTAAAACCGTTAAGTTGCAGAGTGCTGACTTTTTCATTCAGGCTGCTCTACCCATTAGCCCTTGTAATTCATACTGAATGTGAATATTAACAACTGGCCTCATTGTGTTAGGATTGCTATAACTTTGTTTAACAAGGTTCTCTTGCATTGTTGTTATGTAGAAAAATGAAGAAAGGAGTGCATCCTCAGTTGCAATGGATATCCTACGTTACCCAAAGTGGCCGTTTGATGAATGTAATGATGACCAAAATACATAATGTTGGTAAAGTTTATCACATTAGAGCAAGGCGGCAGATGGCCCAAAGCGTTGGGCAGATTGCCAAGTACAAGAAGCGTTATCAACAAAAGGAGGAAGAGGAAAACGAAGGGAAATGACTTCTTTACAATACAAGTAGATGGTTGTTTGCACTGTTAGATTGCCTATTTCCAAGCTCCAATATGCAATTTTTTGGTATTTCTCTGTCTGATAAGCTGCTGGTTGCTCCAAAACACATCTGCTTTTATGTTTCGTGATCATCAACTGGTTGTTTATTCTGTTTTTGGATGTATTTTTGTTTCGATGAAGTACCTATGTTCTTACCAGAGTTGACTTTTTTGTACTGTCTTGAAAATCTGATACTTTCTTGTGCTTTAATTTGGTTTGGAGCTATACCATCTTCTAGTGGCGTAGTCTGCTCTTCTTCTTCTCAAAAAGAAGTGTCTTGAAAATTTTCTTTAGGTCAGTGAAAAGCAAAAATTCCTCTCAAAATTGAAAAACTCTCTTCGAATCACCTAAATTGTAAAAACCCTAATTGACGTTATAATTGTAGTACTACAAGAAGTTGATAGCAGCAGCCAAATCAATGTCCCCAGGGGTCAGCAAATGGCTCAAGTGGATCGCCAACTTCGCTGTGGCTCAAGAGGGTGGTAGTGGACTAGAGGGAGCCTGGGTGCTCGAAAAGCCCGTGGATTCACAAGGTGGGAGAAGATCTTCCTAAAGAGACGTGTTGCAACCATCACTGTGTTGAGTTTATTCCATTGTGAATAACTTAAATGGAATAACTTTGGGCTTCTATGGGATGTGTCGGTACGATGGGTGGCCGGGGCCTGTGCCTCCCATTCCACTTCCACCTAAACCGCCTTGGGCCTCCTTTTTCATTTCTGCCTAAACCACCTAAGGATGCTCAATTTCCTACTGATAAAACAGGAGGGAGGCCAGCCACACGGGTCGAGTTGAAGCTTAGAGAATTAAGAGGCTTTTTCTTTTAAGTTTGCACAGAGGTGGTCACTGTTGGAGTCGTTTTCTTTTTCAGATGGCATGAAATATGGTAGTATTGTATTTACTAGCATGTGTACTCCGGGTTAACGATGGTTAATAGTAGTATTATGTAACAATCTTGTTCTTAAGTTTATGTGATAATGGCCAACTTGCAATTTTGGTGTCCCTCGGCTCAGCATTAGTGCAGGTTTCAGTCTCATCCCCTCGAGTCCTCGGCCTAGGGCTCTTGCCCTAGCGGTCATGGAGGGAGCCTTGGTGCTCATAAGAGAGAATCCACATGTTCCAAATTTGGAGACTTGATGCGTAAACCGAACTTTACAAACATTTAGTTAATTATATAGTGCATAATTGATTTTTACTTTTTCCAAATAGCAAGCATGCAGGAGTATGAACTTAGAGGCCACGATATTGACCTTCCAAGGGAAAGAACTGAAGCCATACTAACACGTTTTAGAAAATACTATGGAAAGATTAAAAGTATCAAGTGCTATTCTGGTAGCGGTACTTGAATTTGTTTGCCCGTTCATCATCCATCACACCATCCAAAACAAATAAAACCCTTTCCACAAAACAAAAAAACAAAAAAACTCCCATTTAGTATTAGTTTTGTTTCCTTGACTTGTTCAAGGACTGCACAGGATGTTCTTTTAAGTCCTCTTCCTTGGCATCCTTCAAGGAATTCCTGATTGTCCCTTCTTCAACTCCAGCAGCTATCGAAACATCTGCTTTCACACACACACAGTTATTTGGACTGTCCCTTAAAAAGTGTGTGTTTTGAAAAGTTAATGGGCAAAGATTTGTACAACCATTATTTTGCCCCTTTTGAAAAGTTAGTGGGTAAAATTGGAGGATAACTTTTGGAAAGTGGAGGTAAAAATTGATGTGAGAGGTGTAAAGTGGAGGTAAATGATGTCTCCTTAATAAGTTGGATTCACTTAAAAAGGGACGGAGTATAATTTAAAAAAAAAAGAAAAAAAACAAGAAAAGCTTGTTTGATACTCCATGTTAATTATTACTCCAACCAAAAACGATACCGTTTACCAGTTCAATGTCGTTCGTCTTCTGAACTCATCAAGCAAATCAAAGGGCAAGAGTCCCTAATTTCGAAATAGGATAATAGCATAGAGGTAGAAAAAAATGATGGTATCAAGTAATTAAACGGCTCAAATTAGTAAAACATGCCATGGGTGCAGACATAATTAGAGCTTGCTGGTCAGTACAGAATGCCGTGGGTGCAGACATAGTTTGAACTCCAAAACCCAACCAAGTTCCTATGAATTACTAGTTTCAAACTTTCAGTCAGACCTTGCTGGTCAGTAGAGGATGCCATGGGTGCAGGCATAGTTTGAACCCCAAAACCCAACCAAGTGCCTATGAATTACTAGTTTCAAACTTTCAGTCAAGGACTCAAACACTTACCTACAAGGGGGCCTTCTTATCTTCTGAAAGATGTGTCGCACTATAAATTACGGCAGCTTTATTTCATAGAGTCCTCCTGCAATCAACAAATCATAACAAAGTTAAAGCAGTCCACTGCAATTGACAAATACATATTTGACCAGTAGAATAAAAAGCAACTTAGCCAATGGGGATTTTCTGGCTGAATTTTTACATATAAAATTCAGAGAGTCTGTTTCACCTATGAACCTGTTAAAAAAACAAGAACAAAAAACAAAGGGGGGATGATTTTCAAACTCCTCTTTTAATCGTTTGCACACTTTTGTCTTTTAAATACTTGACACCCGGTTCAAAATCTAGCCCTCCTAGGGTTCATCCATGTCTTTTGGTTTTTACTCTCTTGAGGGTGTTAGGTTTGGGGCTTACAGTTTGGGTTGGCATTTCACGGCAGCCAAACCCCATCCCCTAACCATAAAACCTTAAACCATAACAATCAGCATCAACGCTTAAAATCCGATTGGTGAACTTGAATGTTGTCTAAGAGCATCCTTATCAGGCTCACAAAAAAAAACACCAAATTTAACCACAAAATACCTTTTACAATTTAGGCATTTAGCAAGTCACTTCATCAAAAACTCAAAAAATCAGACTCTCTATCCAAACTTTACTATATTAAACAATTCCCCTCAAATCTACAAAAAAAAATAAAATCCCCCTCAAAGTTAATCTCCCCGCCTGGGGAGATGTTTTCGGAAAGTGAAGTGGTACTAACAGTACCTTTACCATTTAAATATCCCCCCCCCCCCCCCACACACACACACACTTAGCCACGTGTAATAGACCCCACCCTCTCTCCTGTTCACCTCCCTCTCTCTCTCTTCTGACGCAGCCAACCCGGGAAAAGCAACAGGAAAAAAACAATAAAAAACAAAATGGTACGTGAACAGTGCCACTGTAGCAAAAATAAATTGGTGAGTGAATATAGAGAGGCTGGTTTTGGTGGGTTTTTAGGGGATTGGCTCTCTACTTTAGCTTAGCTTAAAAGCTGAAGTAGGGGAGCTGATGAGGATGCCCTAAGAAAGCTATTTGTGAAAGTGAATGTCATTTGTGAAAGATAAATGTGAAAAATAAATGTTGTGTGAATGTTATCCTGTGAAAACTGAATGTTATCTGTGGAAAAAAGTGGCCAAAAAAGTTTGTCGATTTTTTTTTCGGGAAAGTTGGACAGAAAAGGTCCCTGGGAAAGTTCTTCAGCTGCCGGTGGTCAGATGTGGGGGTAGTTAATTATACTTGGCGGGGGTATTTTCCGTAATGTTCTGTTTTTTTTAGTGGTTGAAGTTTTGGGCTTAGGTTTTTTATGACCATCCTTTTTGAATTAGGAATGAGTTATTTGGACCTTTGGAAGAAAAGCCCATACCAAAATGATTCTTTTAATTTCACAAAATCAATGGCCTTTCTGGCCTCCGACTCCCAATAAAACCATCTAAACTCGTAAATTACAAATAGTAACAGAAAACCCAATATAAGGCAAGCAAACTATACCCTGTCTTCCACCCATTCAAAAGTTACTCCATCATGTTGGCATATTTTAAATCTCTGCCACTGATCAGTAACCCCACAACCATTGTATATATAATTAATAAAGGAGCCATCAGCTCTAAGATGAGGCGGCATTTGGAATCAATATGTCTCAAGTCTATTAAAAATAGCATAAAATGAATCACTCTGCAGATAAATTAAAATGGAAACAAGTTTGCAGTTCTAAGATGGAGCTTGGCTTCAGAAGAATCAAGGAATAGAATAGAGCAGCAATTATGAGACACCTGTGGGCTATAAGCAAGAAGGCTGATACTTTGTGGGTTGGATGGGTACATTCTTACATATCAAGGATCAATGCATTTGGAATATGGATATCCCACCTGATGCTTCCTAGACTATAAGGTCGGTCTTGAGTCTCAGACGTTATGGACAGCCTTCGATAAGGCATAAAGTTGGTAATGGGAACATGACTTTTTATGGCTTGACAATTGGCAACCCCTTGGTCATTTATACAATAGATTTGGTGGAAGCATTGTGCATAATCTTGGGAGATCCTTACAAGCAGTGTTTTAAATAGCGATAGGCGCACCGAGGCGCCATGGTCCCCTGGAGCTTTAAGCGCAAGGCGAGGCGTGCGCCTTTTGAACGCGAGGCGCACATTTTTTTAGAACAAGTAGAATTCAAATATAGGTAATACTTTCAACACAAGCAAACACTTATAAAACATTCCAATGTCATAGTGTCATGCATAGGCATTAATCATCCTCCTCAACACCAATAACTTAGAGCAAATGGATACCTCTTGTCATAGTGAATGGGGAAAAGAGATAAAAAGAAGATCAGGATCAAGAAACAGAGTACCAAGAAATGCAAGAAATAGAGAAGAAGAAGAAGAAGAAGAAGAAGAAGAAGAAGAAGAAGAAGAAGAAGAAGAAAAAAAAGGGTAACTGATTGAAAACAAAAGGAGAGAAGTAACTAACTGGAAAAAAAAAAACGTGAGCTCTCGCTTTTTTCTTTTTTCTTTTCCGACTTCAGCTGTCGTTCTTTCTTTCTTTTCTGGTTGTTGTTCTTCTTCTTAGGGTTAAACCATTGAAGGGTTTTATCCTCTACATTGGCGCACATGTTTTACCACTCAGATGAAGGGTGAGGATTCAATTAGAGGGAAAAAACACAAAGGCGCACAAGGCGAGCACCCCGCGCCTCTGTGCTTAAGCGCGCCTTTTGCGCCTAATCTGCGCTTTTGCGTTGTGCGCTTCGCCTCAGCCCTGTGAGGCACAAAACCTGTGCCTCGCGTCGCTTCAGCACTTAAGCGCGCGCCTTTTAAAACACTGCTTACAAGCTAAAGTTTCATCCATTATTCACCATGGAAGTTAGAGATGGCCAAGGCCCAGAAATAGGGTTACTCAGTATATTCAAATTCGTACTCCTACGGATTTGTTGCCAGTTAACGACAGATAAGATGAGGTTATCTGGCTTGCTCACTCTAGTGGTTGCTTCACAGTTCAGTCTGCATAAGATGCCATTAGAGTCAAGTATCCAGTTCAAGAATGGGCTAGAATTTTTTAGTTTAGCAAGAATGTCCCGAGGTAGGCATTTATCCTACGGCTTGGTGTTCATCAGATGTCGAGTTGTATGAATTAATCTTCAGAAGGCCTGTAAGTTTTTTGATAAATCCTAGATTCCCATCCCTCTGTCTTAGAACTGAACATGTACTTAGGGCATGTTTTTGCAAGTGACTAATACCCTTAGCACTATTAGCGCCAAATACTTTCTTGCAATGTTTACAAATCGCTGTGTATTCAGATGAAACTCTTCCCTTAATTTTGTCAAAATCAATCCATACCTTTGATGTAAGTTTTTTTTTCTTCCTTTTTGGTTGAGTTACATCTCCTCCCAGATCAAAAACATCATCTTCACCCTCCTCTTCACCGGTTGTTTCACTGGGATAATCAGACATCCTACAATAGACAACATAATACTGAATAAAGGAAGAAAGCACAAGAAAAAACAAGACGCAAATAGAAGTTACAGTGACAGATTTCAATGATAAAGACAAGGGAAAGCATAGCTATGTAAGTATTTCAATGGTTTCTTTTCTATAAATACAAGAGAGAGCATAGCTCTATAAGTATCAGGAAGGGGTTAATCTTAATTAGTTAACTGGGTCATCAAAGTTATCTAGAAACCTCAATCAATTGAGAAATTGAAATGTGATTTCGAACAACCAACGACCAAAAATCTACAGAATCAAACCTAAGTATGTGCGTTAAATCAAAACCCAAAATAAGTATCTACAGAATCGAAATCAATCCAGACTTCTTCACCACAAACCACAACTCTCTAAATTTGGGGCTTACTGCGATAGGTTAGTACTTTGTAGGGTTATCAGTTTATTATCCACAACAATGGTTCTCGAAACTTAGGGTTTTATCTTATGCGCAGAATATTCCCTTTGATAATTATTTAGACTTTATTTGTAACAAATAATATGCCTAGAACATAGTGGGTTTTTGTTTTGTTTTGTTTTTATCGGTCTCAGCGAAAAAGGATAGGAGAAGAGAGAGAGAAGAGAACCTCTTAGATGAGTAGATTGATCGATCACCTAGATTGCTATTGCCGGTGAAGATCGATGGCAGCCCAAGATCGCAGTGGATAATCGCTGAGAGAGAGAGAGAGAGAGAGAGAGAGAGAGAGAGCATGTGTGTGCGCGTGTTTCGGATTATCGGATCTGAAATATCAGATTCGTATTTTTCGGATCACATCCGGATCCAATCCAGTCCATTGACAGGCCTAGGCTATGAAGCACAGATACTCTATTTTGGCCTCCATATCACGTATCGGATACGGATACGCTCGGATACGCTACGTTTTAGAGTTTCCGTAATTTAAATTTATTTTTTGTTATTCGGATACGCTAGGATACGTTTCGGATACGCGCGGGGGTAAATTTGTTATTACTTGAAATATGTGGGTGAAAAGTGTGATCAGGGCTTTATTAGTCTTTTTTCCCCCCTAAATCGATCGACACAGAAGACATAAGCAAATAGATCGAGAAGAAGAACTCTTATAAGTCTTTCTCGTCCGTAATCTCTCTCTCTATCTCTCTCTCGTTCGTCTCTCTCTTGTCCATCATCTCTCTCTGTCGTCTCTGATCTCTGTGTGTGTGTGTGTGTATTATGAATTTATGATATAGGCATGGTAGATAGGGCACACTGCAAGTCTATACTTGTTCGATAGAAGCCCTAACCACTACTTTCTTCCTGATACTTGCTCGACTCTCTCTCTCTCTCCCTATGTATTCTGTATTTCGGTTCAATACATTGATAAGCAATGGAAGTTTACTGACAAATATGTGTGTGTGTGTGTGTGTGTGTATTGTATCCGACTTTTTGGAAAAATCATGTATCCTCATATCCGTATCCATGCTTCATAGGGCCTAGGCATGAGGATGGATGAGGACTGTTCTTTGTGTGCAGTAAGGGGAAGGACACTCACCTGCACTTGTTATTTGAATGTCCTATCTCTATCTCTGTTTGGAGGGCTGTATTACTGTATACAACAGGACCATACTGCTTGTCATCCCACTGGTTTGCTTGATGTTATGGAATGGATGATCCAAAATGCCTCTAGCCAAAGTTTTAGAAGTCCGATTCTAAGAGGCTCCTAGCTGCCACTGTTAACACCATTTGGATGGAACGACTTGAAGGGTCCAACAAAGGGCTAGCTCTTTTGAACAAATAACTCTTAAAACAATGAATTGTATCTAAGATTTTCTGAGCTCTAAAAGGAGGATTCAATCATCTCAAATGAACAAGGATCTATGTGTCAATTGGGGCTTATCTGTGAAGGTGATGTCCTATGTGTGCAAGGCTGTCAGTTTCGCTTGATTTTTTTCTGTTGCTTTGCTGCTGTAATTTTCTGTTTCTTTGATGCCGAAGTAGGATACAATGTATAGCCTGTTTTTCTGTTTCTTTGTGGTGTAGCAGGGGAATGCCTCTAAGAGTTGGTAGACATTTTGAGCTTTTATAAAATGAAGTGCTTATAAAAAAAAACAAAAAACAAAGATGACATAAGAGATCCAGAACTACCTTGTCTCAACCTTCTCTGATTTTTGGACAACTTCCTGGGCAGCTTTAACTGCTTGCAAGCTCAGAGCAAGATCAGAGCGAAAGCGGCTCTAAAGATTTTATGAATTAGTGTCAGAGTGGCAGAAATGCAGTTTAGTATAATGGATAAAAAGGTAACTACACCAGTAAGAGCATAAACAAAAGACTTCGTCTACACATCCGCAAGTAAACCACAAAAACATACCAGAAACCAAAGTGCATAGACTAGATTCAGTTTGGGTCACCGGCTTACCATACACCAAGGTAAAATCTACTTCAATTTTTTTCCTGGCTTTTGGTGGCTTAATTATGGATATACAGACTAAATGTGTTCAAAACTTTTAAGATCTCATTTCAACCCTCACCATAGCATCTGTATAATCCACTGAACGACAGCTCCTCTGCTCTTGTAAAATATATCTCTCTGTACGGAGAATTTCCTTCCTTGTCGCTCCATTGGCAACAGAGCAGATCTCTAGATGAAATCATAGGATCAAGCAAAGCTCATTCGAAAAAAGGGATAAATCAGGAAGCATCCAAATGTTAGAAAAATCTGGGTCGTACCCTTAATTTTGCATGGACTGTGTTCCCTCCGACAAGCAATCTACAGGCAAGTAGCCAAAACAGCATCCTTATTTCTTTGTTTGTTATAGAAGTCATCTGCCTTCTTTAATATTTCACAGGCACGGCCCTTCAGGAAAGATCACAGATCACTATTACTAAAAAAAAAATGAAGTACCCAATTCTTCAATCCTCCAGTAAATAGACTAATTAGCAGATCTACTGATAGAAAACACAAGTTTCCAAACTAAGAAACCTGAACTTGTAAATCAAATCGCTCTCCGTCTTTATATGTTAAATATAGTCATACAACTCAGACTCAATTTTTCCAGCTGAAGAACCGCAAAGCAACGCATGTGATTCACAAATGAAAAATACAAACGCTAGTTTATGAGAGAAATGAAACATCTTGTGGGACCATTTTCAGCACATCACAATCAAAACTGAAAACTACCAAGAGTTAGCAATTCCATCTCAATCCAATTAATCCTTTACAGAGTCGCATTCAAGAAGTTCACCAATCAACTAAGTTGTTTTAGATACAGATAACCAGAAAGTTTATCTACCAACCAAGATTAAGCACCGACAGCTCCCAATTCTTCTCCTTTTTGATAAAATTGCAAGAAAAAAAGTGATGACTCAAGAGAACTCTAAACTGTGGGCAAATATTCGGGTACCAAAAGCTGCAGAGTCAGGTCTCCATTTCATATAATGGGCAATTGGGCATAAAGTTTCTTTCTTAGTTCTGTTCCAAACTTCCTAGGTCTAAAGGAAAACTAAGGAAGCGAATCTATGTAAAAGCATAGCAGATTAGTCTAGTAAGACAAGACAACATAATATTAGTGCTTCTAAAGTTGCAAAACTTAACTATATAAAGCACTCATAAAGGAAACCAACAACAGATGACGTTCACAGAAACTTCAGAATCATTGCAGAGGTAAGAAGGTAGTGCCTTAAATGAAGAATCAATTTCTGCAACTGCTCACATGTGCACACCGAAATTCTCAATTGCCAAATAGAGAGATGTATTAATGGACAACAAGTAGCATACCTTAATTCCTGCAACCAAGCCCAACCTGAAAGGATATAAGCAGAATTAGATTCGTGCTTGCATATATCATATATCAGGGTGAGAATCAAAGAGGTTGAGACGTTGAGTGTGCCGGGGAGGGAAAGAATGAAGAGAGATGCAACACTTGTAAGGAAAATGAATAGGTAGTAGTGCTAGAATCACAGAGTTTCTTTAGGTTGCACCCCATATAACTCAAAAACAAAAGTTGAACCAAAAAAGCAACAAAATCAACAAGCTAAAACATCTTTATGTTTTCCAAAAGGGTAATGCAGGCACTAACAATTCAAGTTTTCTCGTATTCACGAGAGACGCTATGTTAACCTTACCTCACTTTTTGTGTGGAGAGAGGGATTCCTAAGAGCATTATACATACCCATATGATTGATTTCCGCGATGTAACTTCAACAAAATTATCAAACTAATTCAACCTTATTATTTTAAATACAGGTGGAGAATTGTAAATAACAACAACACAAACAATAAATCCATTTTTATGCCCTAAATCAATGCCCATTGGCTCTGTCCTCTATTCTTTAATACAAGGACCTTTTCTAATCCAAGGACTCGCCATGACTTGCAAGCCCTCCCTCCCTCGGGAACGCGAGCATCTTCACCGTATGGTTTGTCTTTTTGAAGGATCATATATTCGTCATACAGTATTAGTGTCACTTTCCAGAGGGAATGCGAGGATCTTCACCTCATGGTATGTCTTTTTTAAGGATCATCTACTCATCGTGTAGTATCAGCATTAGTTTCCATTAGCTTTGGTTGTTTGTGGTTAAATTGGTATTGTGAATAACTACTATAAAATGTTTAAAATATGTATATTTACACTTCATTTTGTTGTGTCTCGCCGTGTTTGTGTCCCCATTTTTTTAGAATTTTCGTCTCGGATACATATACGTGCCGCTATAAGTGCTTCTTAACCGTTCCTATTTCTACATTTGCTCAGCAACCACATAGGTACAAGGAAAATGCTTAACGACCACCCCTTGAGAAGTAGTCAATGTGCAAAAACCTAGTTAGCAAAATACGCTGTAATGCTTACAACACAGGTCTGTACAAATTTTTGAAGGAAAAAATCTTCTGTTTCCCGTCCACTTTCCGAATGTAGTAAAAAAAATTGTGTTTTTTTTGGAAGATATATGAGTTATGCATGACAATATATATGAGTTGAGAAGAGACATCCAACTTTTACTCGTTATAATAGTCAACCATAATACTCGATATAAAAAAGTGTGACACGTAACAAGGATACACCTCACATCACTTGTTTTTTCATAATGTGGGAAACTAGCACATGTGGTGAAAACCTCTTCTATTGCTGGGAGACCATCTTTACTATCTCTACTACTCCGTCTATTTCTCTCTTCTACTTTATTTTATTGAACCAAATACCCTAGCAAAAGCTCAGTGTTCGCATCTGGGGTCACTCACAAATTTAAATTGCACAAATCACGGGATCAAAATAAAAAAAAGCACAAATCAAACATTTCAACAGCCTAATCTTACATGAAGCATCTACAAGCGCAAATTGCAAGAGAGTGTGAGAGATCAAATAAACATACGGCTCGATTTTTAGGGTCTTGGGTAATACTTCTATGCGGCACAACAAATGATTCGATGAAAATATAGGAACTCTAGTGTGGTTTGTTCTTGCATAAGCACTAGCATGACCATTGGGAATATAAATTGTGGATTTATGTATGAACGAATGCATATGCGGACCGAATACTACCTATCGCACATGGTAGCGATGGTCCTGAAGCCCGAGATGAGGGATTCGTCAGGGTCGCAGCAGCGATTCTGCCATCGGCCGGGTCCGCACTCAGAGCA
Source organism: Vaccinium vitis-idaea (assembly GCA_963854785.1). Lineage (NCBI taxonomy): Eukaryota > Viridiplantae > Streptophyta > Magnoliopsida > Ericales > Ericaceae > Vaccinium > Vaccinium vitis-idaea. The sequence continues at coordinate 2,978,666 of OY978223.1, read as the reverse complement.
TGCAGACGGTGTCGCAGGCGACATGGTCGAATACGACCTCCGTCGCTCGCCTGCAGTCCGAGCAGTGCGCATCGCCCATTGATTATGATTACCGTTCTCTGTTTCCAATTTGGGAAACTACTGGATTTATAGAGGTGGCGAGGAATTCTCAGATGACCGCCAAAATATGGACATTTCCTCGTAGTATTTCATATCTCACGGCTCATGCAATACCCGAGGTGTGGTGGTAGAAATTAAAAAGTTACGGCCCGTTTGGCTGGACTGTTAACGGGGTACGTAATACTCCTAGATTATAGATATATGGAGCTTGATAAATAGTCCCGGCCCCCACAGATTTGAAGGCATTTCGAAAGGAAGGGAGTATTTATTAGGGGAAATGACAGGACAGTGGAAGAAGGGGCAAAAAGATACAAACTCATGACACTTTTTCGGAATCATTAAGTCATGGTAGAAGATGGAATAATTACCACAACATGGAATTCCTATTCTTTGTAGACTAACATACCCTTCAAACTTCACAGACTTGACAAACCCAGACCTTAATTTCTCTCTCTCTCTCTCTTCAATTCTATCTGTGAACCCATCAGATTAGAGAAGGGAAAACCATATCAAATACAAAAGGAAATAAATTGAATTGCATAGAGGAAGGAGGATCGAAAGTACCAGATGAGGAAGTGGAGGAGATGGGATGATTGATGGGTGACGAATTACGAAGAGTGATTTGGAAAACAAATAAAAGAGAATTGCAGAGGAAACCCAGGTGAAATTAGAGCTGCTATTTTTTAATGGCTCCAGAAGTTCCTAACCCTTGCCATCATCGCAACCAATTCACGAATTGCATTGTTTAGGTAAGACTCTACTATGAGTTTTTGATAAATGCTTGGGTTTTCAGTTGGTACCCAGAGAAAGAAGAAGCAAGACATAACAATGGCAGTTGTTGGCATTCTGGCGCTGGATTTGTTGAATAAAAAGCAAGTCATTTTGTTATAAGGAGCGAGCCATTTTCCATTAATAAGAAAATAACACCGATCGATCCATGCTTTAACATTCTGGTGCAACGTGCAATGTAATTTTTAAAGGGTGTCAAGTTAATTCACTCAAAGTGCAACTCAGTCGGAAGTCGGGTGCAATGTTATTTTCAAAGGGTGCCAAAATAATTCATTCAAAGTGCAACATTGTTTCATTTAAGGAGCAATGGTTATTTTTTCTAAAATATAAAAAAATTGAATTTAGACATCACACTGGCAACTCAGTCGGAAGTCGGGTGCAATGTAGTTTTCAGAGGGTGCCAAAATAATTCATTCAAGGTGCAACATTGTTTCATTTAAGGAGCAATGTTTATTTTTTCTAAAATATACAGTTGAATTTAGACGTCACACTTTCCTCAGTGGGGTGCAGTGTTATTTTCAAAGGGTGCCAAAATAATTCATTCAAGGTGCAACATTGTTTCATTTAAGGAGCAATGGTTATTTTTTCTAAAATATAAAAAATTGAATTTAGATATCACACTAGCAACTCAGTCGGAAGTCGGGTGCAATGTAGTTTTCAGAGGGTGCCAAAATAATTCATTCAAGGTGCAACATCGTTTGTTTCATTTAAGGAGCAATAGTTATTTTTTCTAAAATAAAAAGTTGAATTTAGACGTCACACTTTCCTCAGCTGGGTGCAATGTTATTTTCAAAGGGTGCCAAAATAATTCATTCAAGGTGCAACATTGCTTCATTTAAGGAGCAATGGTTATGTTTCCCAAAATAAAAGGTTGAATTTGGACATTAAATTAGCAAATCTTCTTTATTTAGGTGCAATGTTATTCTCGAAGGGTGCCAAAATAATTTCACTCAAGGTGCAATGTCGTTTCATTTAAGGAGCAATGCTATTTTTTCAAAAATAAAAAGTTAGATTATTCTCAAAGGGTGAAATCTGATTTTTGTTTTTCTTTTGGGGATCGCCATCGATTTCTCTGCAAAAATTGAAGTACATGGTCATGAATGGAGGTGTTTCTGATGATGATGGCGATAGAATCCTTGGAGTCGAGGAGCACTATTTTTCAAGGAATACATGCAAAAGGAAGAACTTAAATGGTTGTGATTTGATGATGATGATGATGATGGGGATCTGTATTTTGGATGTGTTTTTTCGTGCCAACAAGACCAGCCGATCGATTTGATGGTGAATCTGGGTTTGTGCGAGAAAGAGGGAGAAGGGAAATGGGAGGTGAAGGATAAGGGCTAAAATTTGATAGAGGGGTGTTTTTGTCTTTCACTTTGATGGTACCGCTTATGTGTGAATAAAATTTTCCTTATCATGTGATGGGGAATTTCCAAAAACCTCTCCATGACTTCGGAAATTGTTGCCCCATTTCTCTCTGAATAGTCATTCACCCTATTTATTATTCAGACTAAAATAAATAAAATATTAGGGTAAATGACCAAAACATGGTGCTTAGGGAAAATTATGCCAAAAACATGGGCATGGTTTGGCAAATGACCAAAACATGACAAGCAAAAAAAAAATTCCACATACATACTAGTATTTTAGACTTCTACTACCCACAATACCCCTGATTGTATTTTTCAGGGGTGAATTCCCCACTTTCCGTTCAAAAAACCCATGGCCGGATTGGCAGACTGCACTACCAGATTTGGGTCGGAGAACCCATGGCCGGACTTCTCTTTTTCTTGTTTTTACCGAGAGAGAGAGAGAGAGAGAGAGAGATGTTCTCAGCTTTTTGTGGTTTCAGATTTGAAATCAACTTCAACCAGTGTTTATTTTACCATGGCTGTGATGGGTTTCACAACCCGTCGACGAAACAACACCGGAAAAACAGTGACGGAATGGTCTTCTTCAACCTTAGGTCAGAACGTGCTCAACTCACCGTGGTCTTCTTCAACCTCAGGTCAGAAGGTGCTCAACCCACCGCGCGTGGATCTGACGCGCGATACACGCCCGAACTGTGAACGGCGCGTGGGTACTGTACAGACCTCCTTTCGCGACGGGTTAGAAGGCATTGAGATCGTCTGGAAAAGCTCTACAAGATTCTAGGCTCAAAATAGAATTTGGAGCTATTTTTTTAATCTGTAATTTTCAATCAGAACATAGAAAACACAGAGACGAAAATGGCGTTTCTAGGTGTTAACAAGCCGTGGTGGTGGTTCAATGTTTTGGTTCAATCTCTCTTGAATCATATTTTGGTTCAATGTTTTCCGAAAAAAAAAGTTGAACAGTGAACAAAAGCATTGAATCATGCCCAATCCCTCTTGAATCAACACCGAAAAAGTTTTGGTTCAATGTTTTGGTCTAAAACACGTTTGGCCTAGGGAAACATTGAACCAAAATCTATCCCAGAGGGATTTGCATATTTTTGGTCTGTTCAGGTGCAATATTATTGTCAAAGGATGCCATTTTTTTACACGTAAGGTGCGCAATTTGTTAATACAAGGAGCAAATGTTGCTTTCCTAATACAAAAAGTGGGATTGAGAAAGAACATTGGCAACCCAATGGCCCTTATTTCGGTGTAATATTATTGTCAAAAAGTGCCATTTTATTTCACGTAAGGTGCACAATTTGTTAATACAGCGAGCAAGTGTTGTTTTCCTAATACAAAAAGTGGAATTGAGACAAAACATTGGCAACCCAGTGGTCCTTATTCAGGTGCAATATTATTGTCAAAGCGTGCCATTTTTTTACACATAAGGTGCACAATTTGTTAATACGAGGAGCAAATATTGCTTAAGTGGGATTGAGAAAGAACATTGGCAACCCAATAGTCTTTGTTCCGATGCAATATTATTGTCAAATGGTGCCATTTTGTTTCACGTAAGGTGCACAATTTACTTTCAAGATGAGTGCAATTCTTTTATTGCAAGGTGCAATGGATTTTATTTACAGTGCAAGGTTGTTGCATGCACGGTGCAATTTTGAGATTGCCCGTCCAAGACGATTTGATTTGATCTCACACTGGCAAGGCAAGTTGAACTAACACGAGTGCAATTCTTTTATTGGAAGGTGCAAAGGTTTTTCATTCACAGTGCCATGTTATTGCATGCACGGTGCAACTCTGGGCAGCTAATATTTCCAGGAACAATGGGAAGGAGGTGCGTGTGTTAAGCTTAAAAAATGAGAAGGGTATTTTGGACCTGTAATTTGTTGGTACCATGTATGTGGAATTATTTTTTTTCTTGTCATGTATTCGGTCATTTTGAAAAACCTTACCATGTAATTGGTATTATTAGTTTTAAAAACCATTTATTGGTCATTTCCCCAATATATTATCCTGCAAGGTACTTCCTCGGTCCCTTTTTAAGTAATCCACTTGAAAAACGTGTATTTATGCGGACGTTTAAAAATGTACTTTCGCATATTGTTTTTATTTTTATTTTCCACCAAATTAAAGTACTCAATGAGCATTTTAATTTGATATAAAACAAATTAAAAAGTTATATAGATAAATATGTTTTTTAGGGGTTTGAAATTACACGTATCCCTGTATGGATCACTTAAAAAGGGACGGAGGGAGTATAATTTATGGACAGCCTAGGAATGTCGATATCTACCACCTTCTAACATCGGGATTGGGGGCGTGCTGCGTAGTAGATGGTGTGCACAGTGTTGCGCAGCGTATCAGCCGCCCAATGGTGTATTCAACGTTTCGGATTTAAATAAAACTCCTCCACAACATTTAAATAAAACTCTTCCATGTGGAAAAGTTTTATTTAAATCTGAAACGTGGAATACAACATTGGGTGACTCAAATCTGTGCAGCATTCACCCCGGATCCCTAATAGCGAAAGGTAAAATGATCATACTGCCTCATTTAATCCCTCAGCCCCACCCCCACTATCCCATCCCCTTCCCTGTGTTGTTTGCTACTGCGTACTATTGCTGGACATTTTTTTTTTTACTTTGCAATTTCATTCAGATCAAAAAATAAAGTACCTGTGCGCATAATTTTTTTTTTACTAAATTAAACTAGTAATAGAGATCTTTACTTCGATGTGGATTTTTTTTTTTTTTTTAAATTGTGTACAAAAGTATCTTACATTGTTGGCTTGTTGTGACTCGTTAGGTTGGCTTTGAAATTTCCTTCGGATCAAAAAATAAAGTACTTCTGCGCTTAAGTTTTTAATTTTCTGGCACCAAATAAACTAGTAATAGAGCTTTTAATTTGATGTGAAAAAATTTAAAGAATTGTGTACGAAAGTATTTTACATCGTTGCCTTGTGTGGCTTGTTGGGTCGGCTTGATAAGTTGGCTTTACAATTTCCTTCAGATAAAAAAGTAAAGTATTTTCGCGCTTAATTTTTTATTTTTTCAGCACCAAATAACACTAGTATAGAAATCTTTAATTCGATGCGATTTTTTTTTTGAAAAATTGTGTATGAAAGTATTTTACATTGTCGGCTTGGCTTTGCCTGTTGAGTTGGCTTTGCAATTTCCTTCGCGTCAAAAAAATAAAGTACTTCCGCGCATAATTTTTTATTTTATTGCACCAAATTAAACTAATAATAGAGATCTTTAATTCAATTGCTAAAAAATTCGAAAAATTATGTACAAAAGTATTTTACATTGTTGGCTTGTTCAATTTTGTCCATTTGTTCATTTATTAGTAGTTGCGGTTTTATTTAAGCCATTGCAATTGTACCTCAAATAAACTAGCACAATTATTTGAGAGTTAAAAAAAGTTTTATGAGAGAGCACTTGTTCAATTCGTCCTTTTGTTCATTTACTATATGAGGTGTTGCGGCATAATAAAAAAAATTATTTTATTAGTATGTAATTACAAATAATTAAAACATATTAGGTGGTAGATTCTAAAATTATTTTAAAAACGTTTTAATATTTTTTATAGCTTATTTGTTGACAAGCGTAATAAATTAATAGCTTATTTGTTGACAAGCGTAATAAATTAATAAGTTTTGTATTTAATATAGTTAAAAAAATGCTTAAAATGTAATATGGGCATGCACAAGAGCAATTTTGTCTTTTGACTATTTTTTACATCATCCACCTAACCTTATACCCATTTCAACTACCAAACAAACCAAGTACAATTTAATCTTCTTCAATAAATGTCATATCACTGTTGAGCCATCACCATATATATTACCCCCTACTATCTTATCCCCTCCCATATATAATACCTCCAAAATTAATCCAGCATCCAATCGAGCTGTTGTATTACAGACTTACAGTTCCACCCCGCTATTTTCGGTATTCTTGCGTAGGGCTGGCTTGGTCCTAGCCCATTGGGCTTCCCAAAAAATCGGGCTGGGAAGGGTCGGCCTAAGTAAAAAAAATCGAGGCCCAGCTCGCAGCCCTAACATATCCGGGCTTGGGCTTGGGCTAAGGCTCAGGTCCGGGCTATTTAGGGCCTTTTTTTTACAACTTTCATTCATATTTAACCATTCAAAATAATGGGGATGAAAACTTAAGTGCTACCAAATAGGATGATTATTTAATTCTTTGAGTGTGACTGATATTTTAATTATTTAAAAATGAAGAATACTTTTAATCATATGAATCACGTTAAAGTGTTGATTTCAATAAGACTGCTTGGGGTACCACAGAAATTTCCACGTGCGGAGTCTTTAAAAGACGCACCATGTAGTATTGCTTTTGCTGTTTAAAAAGGAAAAATGTATAGTATCAATGGGCTCAATGTAGTTTTTGTGCCACTTTGGTTCTTGTAGTATCAATGGGCTCAATTTACACTCTAAACTTGTCTTTAAAAGACGCACCATGTAGTGTTCCTTTTGCTGTTTAAATAAGAAAAATGTATAGTATCAATGGGCTCAATGTAGTTTTCGTGCCACTTTCGTTCTTGTAGTATCAATGGGCTCAATTTACACTCTAAACTTTCAATTTTGTCCCAATCGAGTACAATAGGTAATTGTCGTTACCTTTCTTAGAAGTGAGTGAATGCCCCATTTTCAAGGTTAAAACCGTTAATCACTATCTCCTGTCGATGCCCTAATCCCCTCTTGTTGAAATTGTCCTTCTAAAATCCCCCTTACTTTTTTTTTTTTTTTTGGTAAGTGAAAATTTTATACCAACCAAACAACCAAGCTTACAACAGGGGAAAAACCCAAGCAAAAGCAATACAACTCATCAAGGAACAACCAATCATGGTCAAAAGAAAAGCAACAAAGAAGACTCAACTTCTAAACATTCTACGGGGTAGATTCCATTGGCTACACAGCCAAAGGTTTTCTTGAGAGCTGGGAACCTTCCTCCAAGAGCTGGCTCTGTACCTCACATTTTCTTCCACAATTGCAAGGACTAAACTAGAATCTTTTGAGCATCCCCCGAAAATTCTAGCATTCCTTTCCAGCCATATATAATACAAGGCAGCAGCAAGGAACAATTTGAATAACATAGCACGAAAAGATTTACCTTTACAATGATCGCATGCCCATTTCAGCTCCACATCCCAATGTCTTGCCCCTCGTTGGATCCCAAACTTACCCAACACATCATTCCATATCTGTCGGGAAAAGCTGCAAACAAAAAAAAGACGTTGCAAGGATTCCTCATGTTGAGAACAGAGAACACACTCAGCATCTATTGCCATCCCCCACATTCTTAGTCTATCTTTAGTTGCTAATGTGCCCCAACAAGCTAACCAACTTATAAAGGCCCATTTGGGAACATTCTGGGAGAACCAAATTACAACAGCCCATGAAACCTTGACAACTTTATATTTGAGGGCTTCCCAAATTGATTTAGTAGAAAATTGCCCATTGGACGAGAGAGTCCATACAACTTTATCCTCTCTATCTAATCTTGGAAGAGAACAACTAGGAGTACCAACCTTAATTTGCTGGATAATCCTATTCCGCGGTCTTGGCCAATTCCATACACCATTAGAGATGATAGTGCTGACCTTATCAGTGAGGGATCTACCCAAATTAAGAACAACAGCCTCACCATAAGTCTTGTATAGTGGGCCCATAGGATGCTAATTGTCTAGCCAAACACATGTATTCTGCCCATTCCCAATAATATGTTTAACGAATCCCTGCCCCAAGTCTCTCATATTCAGCAGCTTCCGAATTGTCCAAGAGGAATCAGCAGGGATCTTCATGTGCCAGAAATTCTGCTCTTTTATGATGTAACTATGCACTCACATAACCCACAACGTATCTGCCTTTTTACAAAGAGCCCACAAGTGTCTAAACATAGTCGTCTTATTCCATATTCTAAGAGATTTTAGACCAAGCCCACCCTCATTCTTTGGAGTACAGACAATCTCCCATTTGACCTTGGCCCCAGTTTTCTTCAAATTCAGACCTGTCCAAAGAAAAGCCCTAAGCAAGGCCTCTACTTCCTTCACAATTCTTTGAGGAAGAATGAAATCCCCCTTTGGAGTGTTTTGACAAAATATTTCATTTGAATTAGTTTTTTTTGTCTTCATTAAAAGAAAAATTATATCAAGTCTTGGGAGGAGGTAGTTAAGGATGCCCTAAACGCACGGGGTAGGCACTAATTTGATTTCAATGCTAATATGAACTCTCTCCTAATACGGTGCAACTATGATGCAGGGGCGGCTGCACTTGTTCCTTTGGATGGTTACATGAGTCATGACCACCCCAAAAAAAAAAAATCTTAGAATATACGTAGAAATTTTTAGGTAACCCATTGTTGAACACCCTACTCAAACTAAATTGAACACCCAACCCTAATAAATTGAGCATCTTACCCAATAAAAATGCCCAAGTATTGAACACTTTGGCCAATAAAAAAGCCCAATTTTATTTCAAATTGAAACTCAAATAACTAAAGCCCAAGTAGAAATAGGCATGGGAAAGGCATAAAAAAATCAAGCGACTCCATTCAAGGGTTCCAGTTCTTGACTTCTTCACTGTGAGACCAACAGGCGAAGTCGCCATGTTGGACAAGACTCTCTCTCTCTCTCTCTCTCTCTCTCTCTCTCTCTCTCTCTCTCTCTCTCTTAATGTAAATTGTAATGTACTAGATTGTATTGTATTGTATTTTACTATCAGTCAACCCTTAACCCTAGGTTTTATGATTTTATGATTTTTTATGAATGTAATTATGTAAATAATTGCTTTCTCAATTCCTTCAATGTTCAGCTACCAGTCAACCTTGAGATGCTAGAATTTAGATATATTCATTGAATTTTTGGAGTTTGTTTCTCTACACTTACACTTTGCCCTAAAAAGTAAGACCATTAACTTTTTCTTTTAATCTATTCCTTGTTATTTTGAGTGATTAGATAATTTAGATTATAGATTTGTAATTTTATGTGCTACTCAATTGGTTTTTGTGAGAAATTTTGGTGGCTTGGCTCTGAGCTATTACTGTAAACAGTAGTTTGTGATGCGATTGCTTCCTCACAGAATGATTTTGGGGATACATACATACGAAGCGGCATTCTTTCTTATATTGTGGGTAGGTTTTTGGCTTTGCCTCTGTGGTGAAATATCCACATGAACCTGTTCAACTAAAGACTTTGCAACGTGCAAAGTGATGGGGAAATAAGAGAAATCACGCACACAACTCAACTCAAATTTTATTCAAACTTTCACAAACAAATACATCTACACATATTTCATTCTTGCACACCCCAATCTCTCTTTTTTCTCTTTCAATTCGCACACCTTACAATACAAACAAACATACTTGTACTACATGCATTTATTTTATAGCCAACTACAATAGTAATGCACCGAACAAAGCAGCTCCTCTTGGCCCATCTCTTTACTGATTGGTCACCTCACATGCTCTCATTACATCTCTGCCTTCCAACTCTATCTTTGTCTTCTCACCCAATCACAAATGGCCCACACAATTAATTAAGTTTACACTTTCCAACACAAAGAATAGGATCACTACTTAGAGCAGGTAAAATCTCGGTTGGTAGAATTAAATTATTTTAATAACGACTGACTTTGGTTTATTGTTCATTCATAGATCATTTCTTTACCCCGAAATGGGAGAGAAATGACTATTCAAAAAGAAGAAAAATACAAGTGGTCAATGTTTTCTTGGTGAGTAAGAACATAGGCTTAGACTCTTTGTAACTTTTCGACCCTCGATTGGAGACTACAACTGTGCTTATGTGACATGGACGATTAAGGACTACAACATAATAGATTATAACATGGAGGGGTGGGGGTTATTTCGAGACGGCCCAAATTTCTTTTTCCTTAACGTACTAACTGAGGTGTATACGTAGAAGTACCTCCTTTGAGATGACTGGTTGATTTTGAAGCTTATCCATCTTTTTCCGATACGCCAACCGATATTCCTCCAATGACAATACTTTTAGAACTTCAGGAAGAATGGGTTGTTACTTTGGTTTATAATCATGGAAGGGGATAGAGGAGGTACCTGAAAGAGCAAAATTTTATTTCTAAAGATGTGGCAGCGTTGTTCTTATTCTGTCAAAGGTTTTATAGTTAACTGACGATAGGATTTATTGTTCCTTAGAGGCGGGTCACTGGATACTAGAATTTCAACCTTTGTTTCAGGGTTCTGTTCCTTTTTCATTGTCTCTAGTAGTTCATGAGAGGGTCAACACCTCTTCTTGGTCACTTTCAGTGACATTGACGACGTTCGTGTCTTTCAGATTATGGATAGATGAGATCATGGAGAAGTAGATAGCACTTGCTGGGTCATTTAACGGAGAAGATCTATACTGTGGGACAAACTGGTGGAGAGATGGTTACCTCTGCAAAGTTGGAGATTTTCCCAGCGGGACGTTGGGATCATAAGGTTGAGTGCATCTATTTCGACCTTCTAGACAAGCCTAGATCGATAAAGGTTTGCAATTCCAATGTTTGTGACTATGGTTTTGCATGGGTTAAATTTGGGGCTCAAAATCAACCATTCCGTGCTATTCAAGATTGTATCATATTGAACTATTCAATAGTACGGCATAGTTGATCTCGAGCCCCAAATCAAACCCATGCAAAACCACAGTCACAAACATTGGAATTGCAAACCTTTATCACTCTAGGCTCGTCTAGAAGGTCAAAATAGATGCACTCGACCCCATGATCCCAACATCCCGTGGCGAAAATCTCCAACTTTGCAGAGGTAACCATCTCTCCACCAGTTCGTCTCACAGTGTAGATCTTCTCTGTTAAATGACCCAACAAGTGCTATCTACTTCTCCATGATCTCCTCTATCCATAATCTAAAAGACACGAACGTCGTCAATGTCACTGAAAGTGACCAAGAAGAGGTGCTAGCCCTCATGAACTACCAGAGACGACAAAAAAGGAATGAAACCCTGAAACAAAGGTTGAAATTCTAGTATCCAGTGGCCTGTCTCTGAGGAACAATAAATCCTATCGTTAGTCGACCAATAAAACCTCTGACGAAATAAGAACAGCGCCACCACATCTTTTGAAATAAAATTTTCCTCTATTAGGTACCTTCTCCATCCCCTTCCATGATTATAAACCAGAACATCCCATTTTTTCTGAAGTTCTAAAAGTATTGTCAATGGAGGAATAATGGTTGGCAGATTGGAAAAAGATACATAAGCTCCAAAATCAACCAGCCATCTCAAAGGAGGTACTTCTACGTACACCTTGGTTAGTACGTTCAGGAAGAAGAAATTTGGGTTGTCTCGAAATAACTACCACCCCTCCATGTTATAAGCTATTATGTTGTAGCCCCTTAATCGTCCATGTCACATGAGCACAATTGTAGTCTCCAATCAAGGGTCGAAAAGTTACAAAGAGTCTGAACCTCTGTTCTTTCTCACCAAGAAAACATTGACCACTTGTATTTTTCTTCTCTTTAAATAGTCATTTCCCTCCCATTTCGGGGTAAAGAAATGCTTTGTGAATGAACAATAAACCAAAGTTAGTCGTTATTAAAATAATTTAATTCTACCAACCGAGATTTTACCTACTCTAAGTAGTAATCCTATTCTCTGTGTTGGGAAGTGTAAACATAATTAATTGTGTGGGCAATTTGTGATTGGGTGAGGAGATAAAGATAGAGTTGGAAGGCAAAGATGTAATGAGAACATGTAAGGTGACCAATCAGTAAGAGATGGGCCAAGAGGAACTGCTTTGTTCAGTGCATTACTATTGTGTAAAATAAATGCATGTAACATAAGTATGTATTAGGGGTGAAAAAAAGAGAGAGAAAATCGGACCGAACTAGTATATTTTTCCACTCTTTTTTGTTGTCCGGTTTGGTTCCGATTGAGTGACTTCCAAAAAATGTAAAACCGGTCTAGTTCCCGGTTTGGGGGTTTTTCAAGTTATATTGCTAGTCCTAGGAGAATCACTCAATGTATAATCCACCTTGGGAAAAAGAACAACTAGGTCGTATGACAATCAAAACATCCAAAACAAATATCTACCGCGCCAATTTGGAAACAACTTTTCCAGCAATTGTTTGCTCAATCTTTTCAAGGACTTGATAGGTTCTTAAGGTCCTCTTCCTTGGCATACCAGCTTGGTATTATCTTGGAAATATGGGGATAAAGGTCCTTGTACGAATTTCTAATTGTCGCTTCCTTGACTTCAGTTGCAATTGAAACATCTGCAAATTCACACCATTGTAACTCAATGCAGGATGAGCTAAATTACGAACAAAATCAAGAAATGGTGATGTCTAGCATGTATATTCAGGAGCAGAAAGGGTCAAGACCCGCATATATATCGGCCTAAAGATTACTTATGCTGAACCCAAAAAAAAGTTGGAAGGAAAAGAAAGAAATTCCCATGGAGGGGAACGAGGAGATTCCATATTTTAGACTTCCAACATAAGCTACACATTTTTGCTAGGGAAAAACATCCGTCAGAATCTCCAATAAAAGAATGGCCCAAATAAATAAGATCAGTGTTTCCAGCAAGCACAACAGGCAAGTCTCAATCAATGACATAACATATGCTTACCTCTAAGGGGCTTCTTATCATCTGAAAGTAGCATTATAATGTAAATGACAGTAGCAGCAATTGATAAAGGGCTCCTCCTGCAATAACATGGTAAATATATGAATTGCCAATGGAAAAATCAATCCACCAGTCGGATAATAAGGATGCTACAAACATATTTAGATACAATAAAGTGTACAGTCATGTATGAGGATTTCGACCTACTGGATATTTTCTTACCAATTTTTTTTAAAATAAAGGAAGACAGAGAGCCTTAAAGCTAAAAACTAACAAGTTCATTGGTCATAAATGATCTCACAAAGAAAGCAAAAACAGGCACACTTTCTTCCTCCTTCCTATGCCATTTGTCCGTCTGAGTTCTTAAATTGTAAAACTATATGCCTTCTAAGTTCCAACAGACACTTCTGAAGAGGAACCTAACCGACCTACGTGTCCCACAATGGAAACGGGTGAGCTGATACCAATGCAAGAAGAAAAGTCAATTTAGAGTTCATGTTTACAACTATTCTCTCAATTACACTTGAACCAAATCCTTTGTGGCTCCTGACTCTGAATAAACAAGTAAGTCTCATGAACTGCCTTGTTCTCACTGATGCAATCAAACTGTCATCATCCTTCAAAAAATTACACCTTAGATGATCTCAAAAAGCTAGTCTTCCATTTATTAAAAAATTCCTCCTTTCCCAGCTCTTTCATATTATTGCTGTTAATAACCAATCCCTCCACACATTCAGTTCAGTCTTCAGACACTATAGTCTTGTTAAATATAAAACATAAGGGAGCCATCTGAAGACGCGGAGAGCTTATAATCATCAAATTTCATGTGAGTCCAGCTACTGCCATGAAATTTCACATAAATGATTCAGACTCCACATGAAATATGAAAACATAAGAGCAAACCAGGACTACCCCTGGGACTACCTTATATGGAACTCCTCTGATTTTAGGACAGCTTCTTGGGCTGCTTTAACAGCTTGATTTTTCAAACCAAGATGTGAACAAAAGCGCCTCTACATATATACAGAAGTTTTCACGTTAGTCGCATAATAGCAGGACAAGATTATACAAGAGAATAGGAAAAGCTGCCTAAGGACCCGCAAAATTACAATTTGAGTGAGTAACTTCCCAAAACCTCACCATCAAATCCACAACATGTAATTGACTCCTCTCAAGCTCTAGTCGTTTCACTATTTTTTCGTTTGCACGTCTCAATTCCTTCGTTGTCACTCCGTCGGCAACAGAGCAGATTTCTAATTGAAATTCACAGGTTCAGGCAAATCTCATCATTCAGAGAGAGAAATCAAGAAGCATCCAGATGTTAAAAAAATCTTCAGTTGTACCCTTAAGACTGCGTGGCTTGTCCTCTTGCCGACAAGCTATGAACAGGCAAGCAGCCAAAATGACATCCTGGTTTCTCCCTCTACTAGATTTTTTACCTTCCACCTTCTGGTATATCTCATTGGCTCGATCCTACAGAAAAAATCAGAGCACAACCCAAAAACAGTGAAGCATCCAAGGATACGCATTAAACCTTTGAATGCAAACCGATAAAATGAAGACCACCAATCGTCAAATTAAAATTGCACCACCAAGTTAGTATTAGAAAACTGCAAAAATCTTAAACGACATATCATAAACAAGCTGTAGAACTATTGCAATTTCGACAGCATATGGATTAGAAAAAAGTCAATTAATCTAATGGCCAACAAAACTGGTTTTTGTAGGCACTGTCCTGTAGTGAAGCAGTGAACTGCGAGAAGAGAATTGTTTCATCAGGTCCCATAGGAGCCAGGAAGCGATGCCTGAGTTGGGTCCCAACCACCCTCAGACCACCACTTGTGGCACCATGTTCCATGTCATGGGTTTGGCACCACCCTATCTAACATGTTGAAACACCCGGGAAATTAGGGCAAAGAGTCGTGGAGATGTCTCCATCTCAGTGAGAGGCATAAACAATAGGCGTGTGCTCCATTCTAATTGGAACTCTCAAAAATTTCTAGCCGCAATTGGACTACATAAAAAAGACCACCACCAGTTATTTACTTGAGGTTTTTTCTTCTTTCCCTTTGCTCCACCAAGCAAGGATGGTAACCTATTTATCCTCTCAACCGACCAGTACATTCTTTCTCGAAGTAATATGCTCAATAGTGAATCCCACCTGAAGTAAACTCAGCTTCCAAATTAAGGTCAATTGCACTTCTCAACCACAATACAATCTATGAAAAATATAGAACACATCCACAAACATAAGTAAACTAAATAGATTTTTCTCGTTGCAATAAACTAAACAAGGAATTCAATATCCTAACCATGCAACTCAAAGTCGTTCCATGCAAATTTAAGCAATTACTACTTGATAAAAGCTGACATTATTTTGCTTCTACTTATTTTTGTTAAGGGGCTGGGTTGGGGTGAAGGAGATTTCCGGTTATAAACCGGTAACCGCTAAATCATCTAAAAGGTTAAGCCGATATAGAGCTGTAATTTTATTGTTTGTAACCTTCTGTGATTACAGCCTCTTTAAAGTGGGTCAAGCAAGTGACGATTATTGAGATTGCAGTACCGTACATAAAGAGGATCCATTGTGTGTTTGGTACCATATTAGAGCATCGTCACAAAACTTAAGCTGTTTGAGAATGGGTCTAACAACCCATCTAGCAGATGGAGAGAGAGAGAGAGAGAGAGAGACTGGTTGACTCGAACAACGTGCACAAGTCACAAACACTTATGTTCTCTGGAGTCTTCTAACTGTTTGAAGTTCACATGTCAGCAGCTGGATAATTTAGAGTATAGGACACACATTCAGTTGGATCTCTCCCAAATACCATATTTAGTAATTCAAGTTTACCATGTATCACGACCTGCAACTTCCTTGTAAGGCATGAACTGCACTATGTGACCTTGTAGACACCATTTCACTCTTCAATAACTAAAAACCACCATCTCACTCTAGATTCTAGATTTCACGAGAAAGAAATGTGAATCTGTTTCCCTGTCTTCATGTACATGGGGAATAATGAATCAGAGACATACAAGCACCTGACACAAACAAACAGACACGTATAGCATAGAGTGCACAATATCATCACTTACACAGCTGGCCAGATATGACCTCGGAGGCTAGGACTTATGAATTTCTATAACCAGAGCTCATAATCGTTGACCGCTAACTCATAGATTGAGTTGGTGCAAAGAGGATAAATTTAATTTCCATGTCCTAGCCAAATATAAGAGAATGTGCGCTAGTTGTATCAAGACTTCTGGCAAATTTGAGGCTTTTGCATTAAGTATTTAGGCAAACTTATGGTGTTTTGTTGACTTTTTCCCTGACTTATTTTGTATCTTACACTTAGATGGTATTATTCAACCCTACACTTGTGGAGAGGCTGCAGGCCCTGGTTAGATCTACAAAACTGTTGATCTATGATGCACGGACACGGGAATTCTAAAAAAATGGGGATACGGACACGGTGAGGGACACGCAACGTGTATATTTATTTATTTATATAAAATAAATAAATATACTATATATATATATATAGAATAATGATCACCTAAGGGATCCCTTATTAAAATTTGGTGCGGACCTCACCTTTCTGAGCCAAATTTTGATGATCCGAACCGCTCAATGTTTTTAAAATGCGTTTTTAAGGGCCTGCGTGAGGGTTCATCAAAAAAAAAAAAATACCCGGAAGGGCTTGATCCAAACAGTTTTCGATAAAACTGTACATAAATAAAAACCATTTTATGCTCCTTCAATAAATAAATATATTTTGAAAATAAATAAAACTATACATATATTTTGAAAATAAAAAATAAAACCATTTTATGCTCCTTCAATAAATAAATAAAAACGTATTGGGTTTTATAAAAACCAACACTGCCCCAAAAACCCAGCAACAGAGCATCACTAGTCCAGAGAGAGAGAGAGAGAGAGAGAGAGAGAGAGAGAGAGAGAGAGTCCTCGATCACTTGCAGTTGTCACCTATGGCTGGTTGAGGGCAAATTAGGGCTTTTAGACGCTGATATGTGTGTATTTATAGGTTTAATTACATTCTAATCCAATATTTTTAAGTTATAACATATCTACCCCTATTTTTTTTAAAGATTACAGATGCACCCCTGCCGTTTTCCCATCCGTGTCTCACCCATGTCCCCAATCGTGTCCCCTCCAAAAATGAAATGAAATTACTGGACACGCCATGTGGCACGTCTGGACACGTTTCTAGCTGTGTTCCCGTGTCCTGACACTGCAATACGGTGACGCCTAGAGGTGTCGGTGCTTATAGCTGTTGATGAGCTCACGCACAAAATCAGGCTAGCATTTACGGATACTCTATCTGAATGAGTAGTTATACGGACTCCATATGGTTTGACAACCCAAATTATCCCCAAAAAATTATCTAAAAAATGAATTATATCCAAGAAAATAAATCTCGACTCCACCCCAATAAATAAAGCCAGGTACGCAAAATCTTAATGGTGAAGTGTAGAGAAAATTAGGTAATGTCTGCCACAAAGTAGTTTCTTTAGTTGCGGACATGTGCACATCGATATCCTTGATTGTCTCATATGATAAACATGATAATGGCAACATACCTTAATGGTTGCAACCAGGCCCAACCTGAGAGACAAATGTGGAGGATTAAAATCACCAGCTTTATATTCATGCATATCATTCACAAAAATGAGAATCTAAAGGGACATAGAAGGGAAGTATAAGAAACACTCGGAAGAAAAGGTTATATAGGAGTATCAGAGGAATAGTTTTTTTTTTTACCAAAAAAATCTGGAAAACGTTTAAATTTTCAGCAGAGGAAGTCGAATCCAATTTTCCTATCATGGCCATAGTCATACATAGAGATGCAACAAGTTAATAGACAACAATCGTGGGAGCGAAATTGTCAACATAATTCTTTGGAACAAGATAGAAAGGAGATTAGACATGACAGCCACTTAGAAGTAAGATCATCAAAAACTGAAGATGCCAACAGTGGCAAGGTTTGTGCATATAAATCTTGGGAGGGTTTAATCTATGCACGCTGCACACAAAATGCAACGATAAGCTACATAGAACTCAAAAATAGAAGTAATTATGCACTTAGGTAAAACGTAAAAATCCCCTCTAGAGCACATTAATCGGTAAAAAGTATTCTAGGTGACGGGGATGTGGCCCATATTAGAAAAAAAAAGGAGGCTACTTATTGAAAAAGGTCCTATCCATCACTATGAGAAACAAGAAGCACTACGAAGGCCAAAGGAAACTCAACCACCAACCAACCAATTGCAACCCATTAAAGTCAACCCATAAGGAAAATGAATATCAGAAATAGGCAAATTAGCTAACACTAAAATGTGATTAGGTGACAATAGGGCGCAGTAGTCCACTATCAACGAACCTTGAAATTTGAGGAATGTTGTCTTATAGATTGTATTTTGAAATCCTAAGTCAGAGATAAAACTTTCATGTGACCTAAATCTATAGGTCTCACAAAAACTCTACGAATTACTACTTTGCTTTGCCGAAAGAGAGAGCTAATAAATGTCCCAAAAAAGAGTTTTCAGAAGAGTGACTGCGTTATCTATGTAATTTGACCTATAGCTTTATGACTCGTTCTTTGCTACATTCCTGATAGTAAGTGAAGATCAAGAGAAAATAAAACAAAAATTTGGACCATTGCCGAATCATCCACTGAACTAATCATAATTACAGATTCCACATAAAAATGTCAGCCTCTCATGACATGGATTGTGGTTCTTTATTTACACTCACGTTTCAGTTTGAGTGCAGAATGATTGAAACGCATATCGGGTTACATTAACATATAATATACAATTACAGTCAACGACAGAGCAAGAAAATCATTGCAAAATTCCTGATCCATAATCACTAGCCAAGGAATCTGACGTTGACACATTAAGCCAAGTCAAACACTCTTTCATGTTTTTCACGGGTCACAACACAACGAATAGTCCAATATCCAATATCACCACGAATTGTATTTCCTTCCCCTTTCCCACATTTTCTGAGCAGCCGAAAAGGAACATCGCTAGGGTTTATTCAATTAACAGGCGCATGCGTTGTGTACACAAATTTATACACGCCCATCAGTTAGATACCTGTCGGACATGGTAGCGATGGTCCTGAAGGCCAATATGAGGGAGCGATCGGGGTTGGCACCGCGATTTCGCCAGCGGCCGAGTGAGGATGAAAGGAAGTCAGAAGTAACGCCGTTGGGATTCGAAATAAATGTGGAGAGGCCGCCGTCCGTGAGGAAAGGGTTGATGGGGCCGCCGACACGGACGGGGTCGTTGTCGCCGGACTCGTTGGCGAAGGTCCGCCATTCAGACGTCTCGTCGATCGAGTGTGACTCCAGAACCAGGCCGCACTCCGAGCACATGGTGTCGCCGGCAGAGTGGTCGAACACCACCTCCGTCGCCCGCTTACAATCCGAGCAATATTCGTCAGCCATTGATTTTCTAGGGTTTTTTTCGTGTTTGATTTTGGAATTGATTTACGCTAGTTTAGACTGGGAACAGATGATCGGAGGGTTTTCTGTGATGAGTGTAATTTGTACTATTTTTCTCTTCGGTTTTGATTTGTTGTTTTCTTTGATCGATCTCTCTCTCACTCTCTCTCTCTCTCTCTAAATGATGGTGTTTAATGCCGCCAAAAACGGTAGGTAGTCGAGGAATTTATAGAGGAGGTCCGGTTAAAGAGAGGGAGGTCGGCTACTGTGAGAGTGAGGGACGGAGGGAAAATATCAAAATATTAACCAGGGCTTCCAAGTTCCAAGCCTGATGATATTTTAGACTATTCATGTAAGACCTACCACTTGTGTGATGAATCCGGTAATTTCGGAAACCCCTTTTTTTTTTTTTTTTTTTCATTCGTTAATCATAATCTACTCTATTCTAGGGATTTCGGAAAACCTTACTATAATAGTATGTTTTGGTGATTTCTAGTATCTACTGCCACTGCCCTGTTTGGTCAATTATCCGGTGTTTTTTTGGCATGGACCAGGATCCTCTCTAGCCCTATCCTGTCCAACCCTTTTCCAAGCCCTTTCCGGGTCCGTTTGGATCATCGGGTCCGTTGATATTTTTTACAAGTTTTATTTCTAAAAGAAGGGTTTAAAAATATGCAACACTGAATAAAAACCCATTTTGGAGAGATAAATGTGTTTCTGAAAAACATTAAACGATATTCGCTTAGCATGAATTTTGATGTTCCTAATGTTCTCAACAAGATCTATTATATCAACGAATTTGATTAATGAAACAGACTCATGAAAGACCGGGAAATTTGATGCATGCTAATAATTTATAATCTATAAATATTGGAATTATATTTTATTAGTAAAAACATTTTATTTTAATCAAGATTTTCTAGAAGTATATTTAGTTTCCTAGTTTGTTTTAATCTAGTATTCCTATTTTGTAGGTTTATGAATTACGAAAATCGACATTAGTTTCACAATTGTTTGTTCAAAGAGGGGATTACCTCTGACTCAAACGTGTTTATGTTTTCATCTTGCAAATTAATTTCGTAAAAGGAGGCCGCCCTACATCAGTTGGTATCAGAGCCCAGGCTCGATTATGGATCATGTTGTTGAGGAGGTTTATGAACGAGATGAGATTGCTCAAGAAACCCGAATGGAGGAAAGGTTGCCGCAAGTCTTGTTGGTACTTGGATCGCTTACCCAACGTATGAAGGCTGTTGCAATCCCACCTCGTTGTTATCCGAGTAAACCTCGATTTTCGAAAGAGGAGGATGTATTGGATGACTTTTTTTTTAGAACTTGTGGCTCTTATAGAGGTACCAAAAATTCTAGGCAAGGCCAGATGTGGAGCAGAGCGGAGTGACGCATCTAGCCCATCACAGATCCCGAAGAGTGGGCTGGGCCATAGGCCTACGCCCCCCGCAATATGATACGGTGTTATAAGGGTATTATGGGAAGATAGACCATGTACTCTGATTAGGGTTGAAAATAGAGTAGGGATATAAATACTCTCTATTGTAACCCCTGTTATGATTTTGATTAATAACAAAAAAAAAAAAAGATGTCGCTCTCGCTCCCGTGAAGGTACCCGATTTTGGGGAACCACTTAAATTATGTGCGTCAATTTCTTTACTGTTTTCGTATTCCTATATTATGTGTGTAGTGTTTATGCTTACACGTTTCTATCACCAAACCTTTAGCTGGGGGTAGTCATCAACCAAAGGGGAGAACAAGGACGGTCAGGATTTCAAATCATGATCAGCGACTTTGGGAATTTTTGTATTCCTATATTAATGCAAGCTAATAATTTATAATCTATAAATATAGGAATTATATTCTATTAGTAAAAACAGTTTATTTCAATCAAGATTTTCTAGAAGTATATTTAATTTTCTAGAAGTATATTTAGTTTCCTAGTTTGTTTTAATCTAGTATTCCTTTTTTGTAGGTTTCTTATGAATTAAAATAATTGAGATTATTCTCACAATTGTTTATTCAAAGAGGGAGTACCTTTAGCTCAAAACAGGATGTTGATCCTTTGGGAATATAGCTTGCATTTTTGCTTCAACACAGGATGTTGTTCTATAAATTGATTTAAACTTAAAACCGATTTATTAAGCTTTATGAGGTTGGTTACTCTCACAACACATTAACCCAATTACATATTAAGCCAATTCCAGCAACTTATTAAGTTTTAGTCAATTTGTGAAACGAGACCACATATAGATGTGCAAATGAGCAAACTAACTTATATGGTGCAAGTCTAAAAGTAAGTTATGGTCGATACTCATCAGAGTTGACCTCTTTTTTTTTTTTGGCATACAATAGAAGAACTTACTTTTATCCAAGAGCCCATAATGGGTAAGGGTAGCGTGAACCAGAGAGAGCGGGTCAATAGCGAGTGGCCCATAACTTTATTCATTGCCTGGACAATTGTGTCTAGTTCGGTCAAGAGACAGGATCAGAGGGTTCTCTGAAGCTTGCTGCAGCATTGCATAACTAAACAATATATGATCTTGTCCACATGGGAATGGAAAGGGGATCTAGTGGCTTGATGGCTATAAGAGGAGAAGGGCTTGTCGCAAGGGGGACCAGGGGGATAGTGGCGCGACCGCAAGGGGTCACCACCCCTCGTGGCCGAGGAGTACGAAAAGGACATGTGTTGATTTTTTATTGGAATACTTGCTGCGTGAGTGGTGGCCCAAGATGCCTATAAATATGAAACGTTTTTTTTTTCTTTCAGATTTCTTTAATGCCCAAGTGGTGGCCCAAGTTACCTATAAATATCATTTAAGGTATTTTCAAAGACACACCAAAAAAATTGATTGGAAGACTTCACTCTAGAACATGGAGCACACTCCTCATGTCCTCCTTCACTCATATCTCTTCTATATTGGTAAAAGAAAAACTCCTAAAACTAGATTGCTTCCCAATCTTTTCTTTGGTCTTTTCAGTTTGTTTAGAGTAGCTTAGAATTAACCTTTGTGCAGTTTAAGAAAACATATATATGTCCACATTCTGCATGAATTTATTAATCTCTTTTTCTTCAATCTTCAATTTTTTTGAGGTAAGATTCCTATGACAACAACACAACTGTTGAGGCTTTCGAGACAAAAATTGTGTTGAGGTTAAACTTGACAAGAGAAACTTGATTAGAGCTACAATGTATGTAGACAGTAGAATTTGTACTATACGGGAGAATCATGGGCACCCTTAATAGTTCAAGTTAAAATCCGAGCCACAACTCTGCATGTATTGGAATTCGCATGTGCATGTCTTGGATTAATCAAGTACCTAAAGAGATCTAAATATCATTATGATTTACTTCTCATTCAAGCATGGTATATTTTCTATTTTCGTACCACTCGATATTTTGGCTACTTGAAAAGTAAATTCGCAGCATGCCACTCTGATTGCACACCACATGTGAATCAAAAGCCAAAAACTTCCCCAAACGACTTGAAATCATGAGTCTGATGAGTTCAGGGCTACCATTAGACTGTCTATAAGTGACTCATCTGGGCAACCAGTGACGGGAAATATAAGCTTAATTTCTAACAACGTAATGCCTTCATCAGCAGAATATGAGCACGGGCTTTATTCTCAGCAGCAAAGGAAAATAATTGGCAACACGATGCTGAATATGAAATGGAATCCTACTTTAACCAGGGCACCAAAGAATACAGATATCTACGATTGGTTTTTAGCAGCGTTCTACCAAAGAGACCGAAATTGATGCAAAGCAGGTTGCCCAGGAGTTTCTCGGGCAATGGGAGCATTGCGGGGCGAAGAAGACTCACAAGCAAGCAAAAATATGACGTGCTCAGAATTTTCCCAAACTTGGCAGGTGGCATGGAACCGGCGATTCGAGTGCAACTCAGACCTTTAATTATGCGTTTTTGTCGTCTTATGAAAGTTTTAATTCAAGTCCGAATTAACCTAGATTTTTTGGCCGTGTTAGTTTCTAGAATTCTAGTTTCTGTTTTTTAGTGAAACTCAATTTTTCCATTTTTGGTATTTCTTTCGAGTCCTAGTCGAATTAGAGTTTGCTTATTAGTAACCTTTATTTTGAGGACGTCTTATTAATAATATTTCAAGTATTTCCCCTTTTCCTTTAGCGTAAGGTTGATTATCTTTTTCTTGTGGATTCAAAAACCTGTCTTTTAGAACGAGATCTAATCAATTCGTCTACTAGAACGTGATCTAAATCTATTTCCACTAGAATGCTACGCTGCATCAGAAATTTAGTAATTTACTCAGTACAATAGTAGGAGTAATAGATGATTTTGCTTTGTTATTTTCCAGAAGGAAGGTAAGTTGGTAATTGTTAGCAACTCCATTCATGACACAATATCAATGAAAATGATACGCGTACACCACTTGCACACTAGCACATCCCGACCGTCCAAAGCATTTTTCAACGTTTTGAATTTAAAACGGACATGGATCCACGGAGGCGAATTCTAGGAACTCCTGATGATCTAGTAGCATTGCCATCTCAGGTTCATCCAGTGTTATCCATGCTTCCATCCCATCTCCCTCTCTTGTTTCCAACATATGTACCAAATTCATGAACATTGATCCTGTTATCTTGTGACTACTAACCCAAATGGGTTTTCCCCATCCGAAATCCCTTTCATACATTCCGAATCTGGACCAGCTGGTGCACCCATAATAATCCACTGGGCCCTTGGAGCACAGTTCAGCCATCTCTTCCACATTCTTAGAAATTATGGACAACCCATCACCAGTTTGTAGTTTTCTAACGAAATCAGCATCGACTTCCGTGATCGTTTCCCTCAGCTTACCGACGAGGGAATTCAGCTCTATCTCATCTTTACTTGTGCAGTGTGAACTTGGAATCCAAAGTAGATTCCCCATGGAGTGTTCTTCCAAAGGAGGCACCATTCTTCTTCGTAAATCCACCGCGTGCGATAGGATAGATGGTTTTTGGAATCCTGATGTTGCTTTAGAAACAGACATGGCACATTTCCAAATGAATGCAGTCACAGCTTCAACCCGAGACGGGGGCCGAATACCTGTTCCCATATCAACTTTACGCTTGAGAGCAGATAATGCTGATGAATCAAAAAGGAATCTCCTCGTAACTGAATTTCCCATTTTGATCATGGATCTTCCCAATGAAGCTATGGAGTCCATCGGAAGATGATTATTTGCCGGGAACAGAGATGCCGCGTTAAAAGAAGGAGAGACACTTTCGAAGCACCCTTGAGAACAAGAAGCCCAACCTTTTAAAAACGAACTAGTTGAGATTCCATCAAGGATTTTATGTGAAAGACACAAACCAATAGCAATCCCAGAGCATTCAAAAACATTGACTTGAATCATAACCGGGTGGATTTTCGCAAATGGTTCTGGCTTACTCGGATGGCAAGGGTAGAAATCATTCAGTAATTCTAGATCCGGTTTCTTGAGAAAGTCTAACAGATGACAATTAACCCGGGCTTCTGAGTAATACAAGCCCTCGTCGTTACAGTCAATGGAGAGTTGATCATTGTTGATTCTTCCAGCAAGGGGGTAAAAGAGGGTTAAGGTCTTTGAAAGTGACTCCTTTAATTGGTTCAATATATCGGCGAGATTAAGCTGGGTATGAGATTTATCCATGATATAGTAAAGGCCAGTATGACTGAAGATAGTAGGATGGAGCTGATCCAGAAATGAGAGCTTGTGGGTTTTTAAGTGGTGGAGAGTTGGTGAAGATGGTTTGATTGTTTCTGTGGAGGTGACTGTGACTTTCACTGTCATGGTTTTATCTCTTTCTAATAAAAATGGCTGATTTCTAGTACTCTTTGGGAGACCTTAGAGAAGTCAAATTGTTTGTTGTAGCGATGGCTCTAAATGAAGATGAACTTGTAAAAAGAACGCAAAAATTTAATGCAGTGGTGGTAAGTGTAATGAAAAGCAAAACTGAAACTTGGTATTAATGCCCAGAATTTATAGCGAAAGTTACTTAGTTTGTAGATCAACATTTATGAACTATCTTACCATCAATGGTTTTTCAATATCCGCTCAACTCCAACCAAGCTGAAGGCAACCCACATACATTATTAGAAGTCCAACATCCCTCATGTTTTGCTCTAGAGATTATTGGTTTGGTAAGTTTGTTTGTTTCATATCGTTCGTAAGGTCATTATTGAGAGCTCTATTTTGCCAAAATGGGGCCACTGGAGAAAACATATGATTTCGGGTTTTCAGCAGAAGCGAACGTAGCAAGAGCCCCGAAATTTTTAAATCAATCTTCCATGATGTTGTCAAAGCAGATTTCCACCTCACCATAATGAGATCACTGTATTTTGTATATAAAGACCGAATACTCTTGCATGAATAAGAATAACTTGGGAACTAATCAGACTGGTAAAGAAATGATAATGGAACAGCATTCAAACATTAATCCTTAACCAATCAATCAGTTAAAAGGAAATTTCTCCAGATTTTAGTAGGGGTTTTGTCAACAGAAAGGTAAAGTACCAACTGGGAATAACATGTCCAAGTATAGAAGCAAAGATAGATGTAAATAGTAGGGCTGTCCAGCGGATCATCCGATCCGCCAATCCGACCAATCCGAACCGATCCGAATCATCCGTTGATCCATCCGAGAATGTTCGGTTCGGTTCCGGATCGAGAATTTCTTATTTGACGGTTCCGGATCCGGATCGGATCGGATCCGATCCGCTCTATCCGCTCAATAATCCTTCTTTAATCCGTCAAATCCGCCCGATCCGACTCAATCCGATCCGATCCGTAACCGATCCGTGAATGTTCGGTTCGGTTCCGGATCTTAAAAACCATAATCCGCTCTGAGCGGATCGGATCGGATCCGTATCCGATCCGTTCGGATCCGATCCGTGGACACCCCTAGTAAATAGCATGAATTTAAGGGAACAGTTTCTCATTTTAAGATTGTAAACTAAAGACAAGGGTATCATAGATTGGATGATAAAATGAATTATCAGAAAATCAAAAATGAATTATCAGAAAATCAAATGTTGGAAGGAATTACTAGATGAAAACAAAAAAGAAAGGAAGAAGAAAGGAAATATCTCTATGTTTGCGTGTTTGTCATGATCTATCATGTTACTTTCCTATTGGGAAAAAAATAGAACTTGAGAATCCAAAAGATTCTAACTTCTTAATGTTAGCTGGGAACTTGAGCTGGGGGGCGTGCTGCACAGCTTGGTGCTGTGCACCCGCACGGCGCAGCCGGCCGGCCACTTTTCGGCGATCCGAGACGTTCACCGGATAGCCCTCGTCGAGTACTACAAGTGTATCAAAAATCAACTTGACCGGATATTGTTAAGTACCTAATCGGAACACAAATAGATTGAAATGAAATGGAACACAAATGTACATAAACACTAGATCCGATTCACTAAACCCATTTTTTTCAAGCTATTTGTGTTCCGATTAGATACTTAACGATATCCGATCAAGTTGATTTTTGGTACACTTGTAGTACTCGACGAGGGCTATCCGGTGAACGTCTCAGATCGCCGAAAAGTGGCCGGCCGGCGGCGCCGTGCGAGTGCACAGCACGCCCCCCAGCTCCGAAAAAAAGGTTCTAACCTCTCAATCAAGCCAAAACAATTTTGAGCACAGCGTCAAGTTTGGTAACTTTGTTTCATATCGTTCGTAAGATCATTATTGAGAGCCCTATGTGGGGGGATAAAAAATGAACTTTGAATATTTGACCAAAGCGCTGGGTCAGAGCACTGGCGGGCCCACAGAAAGAAAATACTAGCTCAAAATCATGAGAATCTCCGGTATTATTGGACTTGGTTTCACATTGTTTGTAAGATGATTATGTTGAACGAAAAATGTAATCATTTTTCTGACGTTATTGAAGCCTTTCCATATTATGTCTGATTTATCCATCCGGTCCACGTCACTTGTCTAGTGTTAACAAGTGCATAGTGAATAGAACTGTTTGATACTGTTTATTTTGACGAAATAAAATTGTGATCACTTCATTTGGCATGGTGAGGTGCAACTTATGGAATACACTTTTTGATGAAATAATTTAGTTCGAGTTTTAGTCGTTGTCAACCATATTTGGTATGTCTTGTATACAATGGAAAGGCTATTGGCTCCAATCACAAAGAGTCCACTTTTACAAATGCATAGTGAACACAAATGTTTGATATGTATTTTGAACGAATAATCGTGATTACTTCATTTGGAATGCTGAGGTACAACTTATGGAACATACTTTTTGCTCAAAGAATTTAGCTCGAGTTTTAGTCGCGGTCAACCATATCTAGTATGTTTTGTATCCAACGGAAAGGCTATTGGCTCGAATCACAAAGTCCCTAAATTAGGGTGAGAAAATGACTTTCGAGCAAGTTCACCCATTAGAGTCAAATGACTATATCAAATTCGTCTTTTTGTTTTGTTACATAATTATATAAAGTTAGTTTAGTTAAGTAACAACATTGTTGCAACGGCAGTTAGGTGACATTTTAATATAATCTCAAATCTAGACCATTGAATTGAAACTATCTTATTTTTACTGCTTGACTTGGATGACTTGTAAGATTTGGCAAAACCAGAGAGAGAGGATTTCAGAAGCCTTCATTACTCTACTTCTTTTGATGTTTTCTGACTTCAGTTTCTTTTCCTTCTGTAAAAAGATCATAAAGGTCAAATTTGCAGTATTGTGAATCCTGCCAAGAGTTCTCCAAAAAAAGCCCAGTTTACCATTATGCTAACAAGAAGTAATAACTATAGTTTTGAAGGAATAGAATCATAGCTTTTGAAATTCCTGTGATAAAAAGTAGTAACTTTCTTTTGCTTGATTTTCATTGAAAAATCTTCGGGTGACACTGAAATTTCATTTGCGTTGGCTAAGAACAATGCACCCATCATCGACATAACATGGCTCCCATCTTATCTGAAAGCAATATATTCAGGCTTGACGGTTTCTAGGGATTTTTTTTTAAAGAAGCTAAGGCCTGGTGAGTGGAAAACTCAAGGTAGTGATTGATCCAACAGGTCCACATCTTTTTTCTGACACTATTGAAGCCTTTCGATATTTAGAGACTGGAAGAGCCAGAGGAGAAGTCGTGATTTCTCCCTTTCGCCAGCCAAAAAATTATGCTAGACTTGAAATAGTTTCAGAGAAGTTATGAGAGTTCCACAATGGAGGGCAAAACGGTTGTAACACAAATTACACATAGTGGACATGGTATAT
Organism: Vaccinium vitis-idaea; assembly: GCA_963854785.1. Classification (NCBI taxonomy): domain Eukaryota; kingdom Viridiplantae; phylum Streptophyta; class Magnoliopsida; order Ericales; family Ericaceae; genus Vaccinium; species Vaccinium vitis-idaea. The sequence continues at coordinate 2,950,070 of OY978223.1, read as the reverse complement.
TGAGTAACGCGCCCTGAATTTTGAATATAAGCACAGATTGAATTCCGCATAATTTATTTAATGTTTATAGGTGCATAGTGACTAGAACTGTTTGATGTGTATTTCGACCAAATAATTGTGATTCCTTCATTTTGGCATGGTGTGGTGCAATTTAGGGAATATACTTTTTGTTCAAAGAATTTACTTGGAGTTTTAGTTGCAGTCAACCATATCTAGTATGTCTGGTATCCAACGGAAAGGCTATTGGCTCGAATCACAAAGACCCTTCGCATAAATTAGGATGAAAAGATGACTTTAGAGCAAGTTCATGTACTAGAGTCAAATGACTGTCAAATTCGTTTCTAAACTTGTTACATAATCAAAAAGATAAAAATAACCATGTTAGTTGCAATGGTCGTTTGCTGACATTTTTGCGCAATCTCAAATCTTTATCATTGAGGTAAATTTATCTTATTATTTTGATGATGATCGGTTGATGTAGACGACGTATAAGATTTGGTAAAACCAAAGTGGTGCAAAATGACATGTGGGCGAAATTGCTTTTATTGACTGGATTCAACATAAGATAGAGTAATTCTTTGTTATATGAATTCTTCCTATCAAAATACCTGAACAAAGGATGATGGCATCCCCATAGAAATGGCTTTCACATTTGTGAAAGTTCAATATTGCAGTCCTTTGACTTTGTAAATTATATTCTAATGATGTAATTTGTTAGAAGCCCCCCTACGCCATTTTGGACATGTGGTGTACCATTTCCATATCTGTATTTCAAGTAACATAATCTCAAACCACTTAGAGTCCAAAAAAAGTATAATTTGGGCCGAGATGTTCATGATTGAAGATACGTGCCTACTGTGGTGGTTATATTGGTTTGTGAAAGTCAACCTTGTTTTAGGTATACTATCTGGGGAAATAAACACTGCGATCCTTGAGTTCTCTTTATCTCTTAGAGAATGGTGATACTACCGATAAGAGTGTTCCTTATGAATGAACAGGTTATAATAACCATCCACAACGGGCCCTTGTCCAATCTGAAATAGCTTGGCTAACGTGAAGTTACCTACTTGTCTAAAAATCATTAAAATGGTGTAGCCTTTCTGCTTTTGGGCCACTTTAGTTTTGCTTAAAAAGTTTTATTAAGTTAGCTGGAACTTTATTTTTTCAAGAAATTTGTGGGTTCTCTCAGGATTTGCTAATGAGATGCACTCTGGACGCCATATTCAAAGTTGGATTTGGAGTGGACTTGAAATGCCTACAAGGAACAAGCAAAGAGGGAAGTGTGTTTATCAAAGCCTTTGATGATTCAGCAGCACTCACATATTGGCGCTTTGTCGATCCATTTTGGAAGTTGAAAAGGTTCCTTAACATTGGTTCTGAAGCTTCCCTTAAGAAGAATATCAAACTGATCGACGACTTTGTCCACGGTTTGATCAGTACCAAGAGGAAACAGCTTTCAGTGCAACAAGAGAATGTGAGTGCTGGTACTTCCATTTTGTTACTTCAGTGTTTGTTGCTAGTTTTTAGAAACCACAGATAGTTGTTTCACTTGTTCTCGGAAACAAAAACAATGAAAATCTCGAAAGCATGTTCTTTTCCTACCTTGATAGTTAATTCAAAAACTTCGTTTTGTCTGTTTCCTGAAATATGGGTTGTTTTCAGAATTTCCGAAAAACAAATGTCCACGACAGAAAACAATACCAAACAGAACTGCCCTCTTGGACTATTCATAGCAAGTCAATTATAAAGGCATAAACTGAAATTTACCCAAGATTCAGCTTTCATCAAATGAAATAGTTTAAATTTTGCTTGGTAAGCGAGCGGTTGGATTACAACCGTAAACTAAGGAAATTGGCTACTGATTTTGTTAGTAACTTTGTAATATTTCATGATTTCAAGAATGACAAGGAGGACATACTTTCAAGATTTCTTGTGGAGAGCAAGAAGGATCCAGATAGGATGAATGATAAATATCTGAGGGATATAATTCTAAACTTTATGATTGCCGGCAAAGATACTTCTGCAAACACTCTTTCGTGGTTCTTCTACATGCTATGCAAGAATCCACTGATACAGGAAAAAGTTGCACAAGAAGTGGAAGAAGTTACTTGTAGTCAAGGGGATGGAGCTAGAGTTGATATCGTCGCAAATATAACTGATGAAGTCCTTGATAAAATTATTTATCTTCACTCAGCATTGACTGAGACCATGAGGCTATTTCCTGCAGTCCCACTGGTAAATATTCCCAACAACCTCACAGAATGTTCTTCCTTTGTTTCTCAGCAAATTTTTTATTTTGTGGTATTGCAGGTCATTAGCATAGAGCTTTTTGTGAGTAAATTCAACTGATCTCCAGTGAGGTTTCTTATGACCTCCTCTGGTCTACCTAGCTATATACTATTCCCCTTGCCATAAGTTGTGGCTCGGACAGGTTAGAATTTTGCAATAGCTGGCCGCTAAATACCCGCTTTCTTTTTCCTCCAACTAGTATCTTGAGATAAGAAATTATTGACATTATCATTTCTTTTTTTCATTTATGGTCCACAGGGAAGGTCTTTCAATGGTAATGAAGAACAGTGTAATTTTTCAGACCTTTTTTAATATCTATGGAAAAGGTCGAGTCGCCATAAGGCCTATATTTGTTAAAAACATAAATGTCGACAAATGCAACTAGCTTTTACCCCCTAATAGTTGGGGCTTGTGTTCCAAACTGATTTATAGAAACTACTTTTCCATACTCTGCTGGTCTTTGTTTCTACAGTATTTTTGTTGTCAAAGACTCAAAAGATCTAATTTTTCACTTCTTTTCATTGGTTTTTCTTACTTTCTGGTGTACAAGGATGGGAGGTGTGCAGAAATGGATGACATTCTTCCTGATGGCTTTGAAGTGAAAAAGGGAGATGCGGTCTACTACATGGCCTATGCAATGAGCAGAATGCCATACATTTGGGGAGATGATGCCGAGGATTTCAAACCTGAAAGATGGCTCAACAATGGGATTTTCCAACCCGAATCACCTTTCAAATTCACAGCATTTCATGTATGTAATGACTTGTAGCAGTTCTCTATTTAGATTTGTATCACCTGCATTCTTTGTAGCACAGATACTTCACCGGAGGTCACGTTCCGGTATAGGATACTTTGTGGACACCAAGATTTTCAAAATACGTCTCTGACGCTCAAATCTTTTTGTGTCCTATATTTTCCTCAAGTATTTCCATTTGGACACTCCGGGGACACTCTAGAACTGGTAGGACACTCAATAGACACGTAGAGGTGTCTTCTCTTTGTGTGCTCAATGATATTAGATTTATTAATATTTCTGTTCCACAAAAAAAAGAAGGAAAAAAAAGATCGTAGTTTACTGTTGAAACACTTTTGTACATTATGTACCAAAAAAAGTGAACGACATATATGGTCTTTTGTTTTAAATAGAGGCTCTTTTTCTCATTTTTTAATTATATAACAAAATCCAAACATATTTTCCAATGTATATCCCCAACGTGTCCGACCTCTTATTTTTGTAGATTTGCATATCGAAGAGTGGGTGTCGTGTCGCCAATCCCTGTCGGTGCTATGTAACCTGAAATAATTGTGTACTTGTGTTATTATTTGCAGGCAGGTCCTAGGACCTGTTTGGGGAAGGAATTTGCTTATCGCCAAATGAAGATTGTGTCAACAGCTCTTCTTAAATTCTTCTGGTTCAAGTTAGCTGATGAAATGGAAAAAGTCACTTATAGAACCATGTTTACACTGCACATTAAGGGAGGTCTTCATCTCTGTGCTTTCCCAAGAACAGGTTTCAGTAATACTGGAATGTAATAACTGATTTAATGGAGAAAAATTCGCGAAGTGAACTTCATTTTCGCTCTCTTCCTTTTTCTTTTTTTTTTCTTTTTTTTCAGTTTTCCTCCCAAAATCTTGTGTCTGAACTGATTCACAGAATCACAGTTGGTATAAAAATGCATGGTTGAATATCAAACCATGGTAAAGGTTACACCTTGAGATTGTTCCTACTTTCCTATTTCTTCTTCTCCTATCTTGGCATTTTCTACTGTTTATGCCCTGCTCCATTGGGGTGTTTGAAAACTTTGGTGGATTATTAATTGTAAGAGGAATATTTCCCAGATGTTCCATATTTTATACTTGGGCTATTGACTTCTCATATGAAAATGCATGTCACATCTCTATATCACAGGTTTTATCAGGGCTGAACCATGGTAGGGCATGCCCACTTTTCAAGATGTCTGACAATTTTAACTAGAACATGATGATTTCACCTATATCGGAGCCTTCTGACCTGTTCCATCACTTCTCCTCCTCCTCCTCCTCCTCCTCCTCCTCCTTCCTTTTCCCTCCCAGTATAATTGCCAATCAAATTACGAGGAACTACGTTAGACCTATCCATGAATGAACCTCACTATGAGCATCCTATAAGAATCATGGACACGGACACAGACACAGACACAGGGCCAATGGTTTTTCAAAAACTAGGATTCGAAGTACAGGTGATGCTTTTTCATTAGGTATTTTTAAATATATGGACAGGCTAATATAATTGTCATAACCACCACTTTAGCAAAAGTTCTGTCTTTTTTAATAGATCTTTCAAATATATCTGCTTAGCTATATTTCCCCAAGGGATCATTATCTAATGCAGGCAAGCCAGAAAAGGCATGTAACTATCTTTTTCAGATTTGTGAGCTCAAAAGTCACACTTTCAAGCTCAGAAGCCAAACTCTCAAGCGTTTGTGTTGTCTGTTCACTTAAGATGCAAAGCACTGTTCTATGAAGAGCATGGTCCTAAGAGAGTACTCAAGTTAGGGAAATTTCCTCTTCCTATTCTCAAACATAACCATTTACTTGCTCAAGTTTGTGCTGCTGCTCTAAATCCTCTTGATCCACCAACGGCCTATTGCTCGTGTGTAGAAAGCTATAGTGGTAAGCGTGGGTGTGCAACAGTAATAGTGGTTCTTATCAAATGCATTGATCTAATTGGTACGTCATGACATTGATTCCACATGTTTGACTTCAAATTTTTTTTTCGAGTTCTTTTTCAGTAACTTTTATTCTAATCTACCAGTCCTATTTTGGGTATGTGTAAACTTTATAGTGAAGGCGGAAGAGGATTTAACATTTTATTTACCAGTTTCTTACCTTAAGTTGTTTGACTTGTCATATTCATAGTCATTTGTTAATTTACTTGAGACTTAGAGAATCATACATCGTAACATTGATTCCATATGTTCATGGCCATAAAACTAGCACGTAACTATTACTTTTTTTCTCGTCAACTAGCACATAATTTGGTACTTTCAAGTGAGCTTGCAGTAGTCATAGATTTGATGTAGCAGTTCTAATTAGGATACACAGTGTTGTGCTTACGATAAGAGTATGAAATGTTAGTGCAAGCAGTTCCTGGCTGCAACATGGCTGGTGCGGGGGTGGAAAAAGGCAGTGGCGCTTCAAAATTAGAAATAGGCTACGAGGTTTATGGAAACATACAAGATTTTAACTCAGAAGGTGAGAGACTAAAGCAACTAGGGACACTGGCAAAAAGGCCCGAAAACGTTTTATTTGAGGAGGCAGCGAGTTTTCCCTTAGCAGTTCAAAGAGCGATGGAAGGTTTCAAGACTGGAGGTTTCGAAGAGGGGACAATAGTTTTCATAGTTGGTGGAGCCAGTTGGGTTGGAACTTTGTTTGTTCAACTAGCCAAACATTTGTCTGGAGCCTAAATGGTTGTCGCAACAACTAGCACGAGTGCACGACAAAGGTGGAATTTGTCAAGAGTTTGGCTGCCAATAAGGTGGTTGATTATACCAAGACTTGTACGATGAGAGATGAAATTTGATCTGCTCTATGATACAATTGGTACGATTCTCATCTTTTTAGTTTTTAAAGATTTTCTAGTTTATCCTACAGTTGGCCAAGTTAAATTCCTCAGTATAGCCAGCCCTGGGCTAAGGCCCAAGAGGCAGCCATCTTAGGCCCCAAAAAGTTGAACTCCTAACTATTTTTAGTACCCAACATATAATTAAGCTAACAAAATTAGTGTACGTTTCATTTACCAAGGAAATGGAGAGGAAAAGCAGAGAAAGTTATGGAGAACTTGCAGTATTGTGAATAAAAGAGTTCTCCAGAAAAATCCCAGTTTACCATTAAGTAAACTTGTGCCCCCATCGAATTTGAAAGCAATTTATTCAGTCATGACAGTTTCTTCACTTTCTTGGGATATTTTAGAGAAACTAAGGCCCTATTTAGTGAACGGAAAGCGCAAGGCAGTGATAGATCCAACTAGTCCATGTCATTTTTCTGACTTCATTGAAGCCTTTTAGAGGAAGAGGGAAGATGGTTGTAACACAAATGCAATGAGTGGACTTGGTATATTGAGTAATGCGCCATGACTTTTGAATATGAGCTGAGAATTAAAATCCCCGTCATTTGTCTAATGTTTACAAGTGCAAAGCGATTATCACTGTTTGATATGCATTTTGACCAAATATATGTCATTATTTCATTTGGCATGGTGAGGTGCAATTTATTGATGCTGATCGTTGGCTTGGGTGATGTATAAGATCCGGCAAAACTAAAGTCAGCACCGAAGTAGGCACCAAAGATGGTAGAGAGGTGCTCCGCACCCCCCCCTGACACCCTTGTCCCCCGGCCCCACCCCACCCTCTCCCCAAAATACCCCCGCCCCCCCCCCCCCCCCCCCTCACGGTTTTTTTCTTTTTTTTTTCTGTCTTCTTTTTTTTCTTTTTTTTTCTGTCTTCTTTTTTTTCTTTTTTGGTTTATTCAATTTTATTTATTTAATTACTCATTTAATTTGGTTTATTCAAAGTACATTTGCAAGTAAATTATTTTCTTAAATTTGCATTTAAATTTCAGTTTATGTTTAGAAACTTTATATTATTTTAATTAGTTAATTAAGTTGTCCTAACAATGAATAATAAATAAAAAACTTCTAAAAGTGAATAATAATATTACAATCACGTTTTAAAGTGAATAAATATTACAATCACGTTGACAAGTGGTCAGCCCTAATCAATATTGCCTCCAAATTGTGGTGGTCCCGGCACGACATCCAGTACCTCGAACCACGAATCAAGACGTGTGGCATAACTTAAAGCCCATCCTTTAGCTTCAATCGATGCATTATTCCACCACCACATTGGGATGGGTGGTACAGGGTGATTGGGGCGCAAAAAAAGTTGTACAAAGTGACTGTTAATACGGGCAATAGCTATTTCATTGCGCTGTCGGACTGGAACTGGACGGGATCTCAAGGGGCAATAGCTAATATAAAGAAATTAGTAACCAAATAAAAGAAATAAAGAAATAAATTAATATTAATAATAGAAAAAAGATATTAATAAAAGATATAAATAAATATTTAAATAAAAGAAATGAATTAATTAAAAAAAACTAAATAAAACAAAATAAATGAATTAAATAATTAAATGAATTAATATAAAGAAATTAGTTAACCAAATAAAAGAAATAATTTAATATTACTAATAGAAAAAATATATTAATAAATTATTAAATAAAAGAAATGAATTAAATAAAAAAACTAAATAAAAGAAATAAATAATAAAAGAAATAATTAATAAAAGAAATAAATAATAAAAGAAATAATTAATTAATTTAATATAGGAAGAGAGAGGGGGGTAAAAGGGTCAAATGGGTGGGGCCGGGGGGGGGGGGCGCGTGTCAGGGGGGGTGGGGGGGGACGCAGAGCAATCTGCAAGATGGTACTGCCATTTTTTTGCCAAAAAAAAGAGCAATGACCAGAGGTTTGTTGGGTGGACCAATTGGCAGCACATGTGTGTGCGTGGGAAAAAGGAGAAAATTTTGAGTGCAAATGGGGTACACGTGGTACCCTGCCCTACACGCACCCAAAATTTTCTCGGGAAGAAGACAAAGGGGAGATGCTCTGGCAAAGACGTGGGAGACAGCCTTGGGAGCCCCACTCATTTATTGACTGGCTCCCTCTCCACCGTGTATATGTATGTACTTTGAAGTGTGGATGAGAATTGTGAGGGGATTTTTTGGGAGATATATATATTGTCGGGTCGGGTCGGGTCAGATCACCCGACACTTTAAATCTCAGACCTCTGAAACCCGACCTGATCATATCGGATTGCTTATTTTGTAACCCGACCCCGACCCGACCACACTTTGAACCCGACCGAAACCCGTCGGGTCGGATCGGATTGGCGGGTCAGGCGGGTTTTTGCTCACCCCAGGCATCCCTGAAAAATGGAAATTTAAGTACCTTGAGTCCTTGACAAAGGATGGATGATGGCATCCCTGAAAATGGATTTTGCATTTGTGGAAGTTCAATATTGCAGTCCTTGACTTTGTAAATTATTTTCAAATGGTTGCATAGGCTACATAGCTTAAATATTAGTAATTAATCACCACCCGAAAGTTCAGTTATCAGAATAAGCTTTTCTAGCAATTTTTATAAGCATGCATATGCAATACAAGAAAATTATTAAATTTATTCTAATCTAAAATATCGAAGTCTTCCTACCATCATCACATTTTATAAACAACGAACTAGTTTGTTGAATGTATGTACTGGGATTTAAGATCATTCTTCCCCTTCACAAAAACTTCAGTAAATATATGGACTTCCTTTCTGCCATCATCATCTTCATATCATATGCTCTACTACTTCTCTTGCTAGCCTTCTTAGCTCTAATAATAAGAATCTTCACTGGCAAATCAATCGGGAACCCGAAATACCCACCGGTGGCCGGAACTGTATTTAATCTGCTCTTCCAATTCAACAGACTTTATGACTACCACACACAGGTTGCCAAAACACGCCCTACTTTCCGGTTTCTCACACCAGACCAAAGTGAGATTCACACTGCTGACTTGCGAAACATTGAGCACATACTTAAAACCAAATTTGAAAGATATACCAAAGGTAAGGAGGATCAAGATAAAGCTGCTGAATTTCTTGGGCACGGGATATTTAACGTTGATGGTGAAAAGTGGAGGCAGCAGAGGAAGCTTGCAAGCTTTGAGTTCTCTACTCGAGTTTTGAGAGATTTCAGTTGTGTGGTTTTCAGGAAAAATGCTGCCAATTTGGTTAGAACTGTTTGGGAGTTTTCGGTGGCCAACAGGGTTTTTGATGTACAAGTAAGTGATTTCAAGCCTATCTTGCTAGAAACGCAAATGCCATAGCGAATTAGTATTTTTAAGTCGGAGAAATTGTAAGAAGACTTGATCATAATCCTTGTTCCTAGAATCCTTTTTTATGTGAGAATTAGAGAAACATTTCAAGATTTAATTAGAAGCCTACCATACGCCATTTTGAACATGTGGCATACCATATTTCCATACCCATATTTCGATTAACATAGTCTCAAACCATTAAGAGTAAAAAAAAAAGTATAATTTGGGTCGAGATGTTCATGATTTAAGAAATGTGCCTATTGTGGTGGTTATACTTATTTGTGTAAGTCAAGCTTGTTTTAGGTATACTATTTGGGAAAATAAAGGCTGTGATCTTTGAATTTCACGATAATTTGAAACCTCAATCATAATAACGTATGTTTATATATCTCCACTAACGAATGGTCATACTGGTGATAGAGTTCCTTTTGAATGAAAAATGATAATCACCATCCAGCAAAGGCCCATGTCCAATCCGAAATTGGCTCGACGAACGTGCAGTTACCTAATTGTCTGAACACCACTAAAATGGTGTAGCCTTTCTGTTTTAGGGCCACTTTAGTTTGGCTTAAGAAGTTTATGAGCCAAAATTATTTCAGGCATAACTCAATGCAGCAAAGATATCAGTAAACTTCATCAAGTTATCTGGAAATTTATTTTTTCAAGAAATTTGTGGGTTCTCTCAGGATTTGCTGATGAGTTGCACTATGGACTCCATATTCAAAGTTGGATTTGGAGTGGATTTGAATTGCCTACAAGGATCAAGCAAAGAGGGAAGTGTGATTCTCAAAGCCTTTGATGATTTGAATGCACTCACATATTGGCGCTATGTCGATCCATTTTGGAAGTTGAAAAGGTTTTTTAACATTGGTTCTGAAGCCTCCCTTAAGAAGAATATCAAATTGATCGACGATTTTGTCTTCAGTGTGATCAGTACCAAGAGGAAACAGCTTTCAGTGCAACAGGATTGTGTGAGTGCTACTACTGCAATTTTGCTATTGTGTGAATGATAATACTTCCATTATGTTGTTTTCTAAGGTTATGTTTCGTATAGATCCCTTTTTTTTTTAATTTCGGTTCTTGTTTTAATTGTTCTCATAAAGAAATGAAAATTTTGAAAGTCCGTTCTTTTCCTACCTTGATGGTTAATTCAGAAACTTCTTTGTGACAGTTGCCTGAAATGTGGGTTGTTATTAGAATTTCCGAACTACTGATTTTGTTAGTAACTTAGTAATATTTCATGATTTCAAGAACGACAAGGAGGACATACTTTCAAGATTTCTGGTGGAAAGCAAGAAGGATCCAGACGGGATGAATGATAAGTATCTGAGGGATATAATTCTGAGTTTTATGACAGCCGGCAAAGATACCTCTGCAAGCGCTCTTTCTTGGTTCTTCTACATGCTATGCAAGAATCCACTGATACAGGAAAAAGTTGCACAAGAAGTGAAAGAAATTACTGGTAGTCAAGGGAATGGAGCTAGTGTTGATGATTTCATCGCAAATGTAACTGATGAAGTACTAGACAAAATGCATTACCTTCACTCAGCATTGACCGAGACCCTAAGGCTATTTCCTGCAGTCCCAGTGGTAAATATTGCCAACAACCTCATTGATTGTTCTTCCTTTGTTTCTCGACATAAATTTTTTGTGTGTAAATTATACTAATCTCCGGACATTTCTAACAGTTGAGGTGAGCTCCCATTATGTTTCTTAAGAAACACACTGACCTCTTTTGGGCAGGTCTACCTGGAAATATACAATTGTCCTACACATAAGTCATATCTTGGACGGTGTTGAATCTTGCAATAGCTAGCCATAATGCCTTGTACCTCCGTTGCAATTTCCCTCCCTTCCCTTTTGCTTCTCTAATTAGAATGAAATTGGCATCTTGGAATATTAAAATGCTAACATTGTCATCTCTTTCCTCTTTCTTACATTCAACGGTTAACTATCAGAGGGGTATCAGAAATGACGCGAAAGATCTTGTCGCCGTAATTGTTGGAAATGTCAATGTACACAAGTGCAACAAACTTTTTCCCCCTTAATAGTTAGACCTGCATTCCAAACTGATTCACATAAACTCTCTTTTTTTTTTATAAGTAGATTCACATAAACTTCTTTTCCATACTCTACTGGTTCTGTTTTTACAGAATTTATCGCGTCAAAAGCTCTAATTTTGCAATTCTATTCATTTGTTTTTCTTACTTTCTGGTGTACAAGGATGGGAGGTGTGCAGAAACAGATGACATTCTTCCTGATGGCTTTAAACTGAAAAAGGGAGATTTGGTCTACTACATGGCCTATGCAATGGGCAGAATGCCATACATTTGGGGAGATGATGCCGAGGATTTCAGACCTGAAAGATGGCTCAACAATGGGATTTTCCAACCTGAATCACCGTTCAAATTCATAGCATTTCATGTATGTAATGTCTTGTGGCAGTTTTTCATAGCATTTCACTTGGCGGACACTAACACTCTCCAGACACGTGTCCGACAATCAAATCTAATGCATTTTCCCTCAAGTTTTTCCTTCTAGACACTTCGGAGACACTCGAGAGTCGAGAATGTGCTAGGACACTCCATGGACACTTGCTGGAGTCTTCTCTACGTGTTTCCGAAGTGTGTTCCCCACGTGTCAAGTCCTCCAATTTTTTTAAATTTGCATGTCGAAGTGTCTGTGGAGCATTGCATATCTGTATCGGTGCTACATAGCCTGTAATATTTTGTGTTCTTGTGTTATGATTTACAGGCAGGACCTAGGATCTGTTTGGGAAAGGAGTTTGCTTATCGCCAAATGAAGATTGTGGCAACGGCTCTTCTCAGATTCTTCCGGTTCAAGTTAGCCGATGAAATGAAAAAAGTCACCTATAGAACCATGTTCACACTGCATATTAAGGAAGGTCTTCATCTCTATGCAATCCCAAGAACAGGTTTCAGTATTACTTGATTGTAAGTAACTGATTCTTGAATTTGTGGGGGTGATTCATGGAATAAGAGAAGGAACGGAATTCGTGAAGCTTTTTCTCTTCTTTTTTTGTGTGCTCTTTTCCCCTATTTTCTGGTTTTCTCCTCAAATCTCCTCACGAATCCTCAATCCAAACTTATCACAGTTGATGTAAATATGTATGGTTAAAAATAAAACCATGGTTATGTTTACCCTTGAGATATATTGTTTGTACTTTCCTATTTAACCTTCTCATATCTTGTCATTTTCTGCTGTTTATACTCTGCTCCATTGGTGCTTTTAAAAACTTTGCGCGATTATCGTGATACGAATATTTCTCATAATGGTCCAGTTGCAAATTTCTTTTGTCAAATGAACACATGTATGAAAATACTTTTCAGTTTCCTTTACTTCACTAAAATTTTCTCCAAAATAATTTTCTTGCACCATTGTCTTGACAAGTGAACAGAACCCCGGCTATTGATCCACAGTGCCTTAATTTATTCAGATTGAAGATCTACATAGAACACACAGTTGGAAAAGAAGAAGACCGTATCTGGAAAAGAAGATGACACCGCGCTTGATTGTGTTCCTCAATCATGATTCAGTAACACAAAAGTACGATATCTTCTTTTTATCTTACACTTAATTGTGTTACTAAATCATGATTGATTGTGTTACTAAAACCAGTGTAAGATCCAATCCTTTTTTTTTTTTTTCCTGTCACCTGACCGCTATACGGCGAACAGTTCCATTAGACGAAACCCCCGTTGTACCAGTTTCTCTCCAAAACGTATGTACCATATGTTACATCCTTGATACTCAAAGCTAATACTTCAAAGAGGCTAGTAGACATTCGTGTTCACTACTTGTACAACCGATAATATATGCATGGTTCACTATTTTCAATTTCTCACTCTTGGGAGCACTTAAACGAGGGATTGTAACTTGCTTTGATCGGGATTGTAACTTGCTTTGATCGGGATTGTAATTTGCATTGTTCACTATCATTTTGACCCTCAAAAGGTAACCATGGGAGTCGGATTGGGGACCGATCCGTTTCTGGGCTAAACTCAATGTGCGGGGACCGAGCCGTTTCCGGGCTAAACTCAATGTGCAGCCTCGTAAAAGGAGTATAAATTTTAGGTGTTCCTCCTGTTAAGATTTGTGAATTGAAAGAACAAGAGAATGGTTTTAAGGATTTTTCTTATTAATGTATTTGTATGTGCTCTTGGAAACGTATTTTATCTGCTTCTATTTTGTTCATAAGGAACTTTTTAAAAGGCCCAACATTTAGTTTTTGCCTTTGACCCCCGAAAAATTAGGGCCGGCCCTCATTGGGATCTCCATGGTAATTAGTAAATCGAAACAAGTCATACCAAGTTTTGAAAACAGAGAAAATCCTTGGAAGCATGGCAACATAGATGATGATTGGGGAGATAATAGCGTCGGCTGGCACTGGCAGCGCTGAAGACATAGGAGTTGCAAAAGACATTAAACAGGATGCCAAATAAGATTTAATTAAATTTGACTTTTGAAAATTTATACTTTCATTTGTTAATTAAAAAAAAGTTGTCTCCGTGTGCAAAAATTCTAGATTCATCACTGCATGCACTGAGCCATATAGATGGGTAGTTGCTGCAGGGTATTGTCCTCTTGGGGGTAGTTTCAATTTTTCATATCGTTTGAACTTTTTTTTATTTTCTTGCTAACTTAGTTATCCGAGTCTCGTTCCATCAACTCAAACATGAGATCTCTCGGGCAGACAACTAACACACCAAAAAGCCACAAACCAGCATCTTCTCTGAGATCTCACGATTCGCTCACAAAAAATGGCTTTCATTGATTTTCTCTCTGCACTCATCTACACAGCAGCCATACTTCTCTCCACCGTCATCCTTGCTCCTCTCTCTCTTAAGCTCCTTTCTAGCAAACTGCAAGGGAAAAAGTACCATCCAGTTGGTGGCACCATGTTCAACCAATTCCTCAATTTCAACAGGCTTCATCATTGCACGACTGATCTTGCTTCAAACTACAAGACTTATAGGTTCGTTAGCCCTTTCAGAAATGAAATTTACACTTCGGACCCTGCAAATGTTGAGCATATACTCAAAACAAAGTTTGACAATTATGGCAAGGTATAACCTGATTCCGGCATGTATCTATACTAGCTACTATTACAAAGTTTGACCAAATAATTCATGTTTAAATTTCAATAACTCGACTATGGTTTCTAGTTTAGTTGGTCGTGTACCAGCGCTTACGTGCTGGGAGGTTCTAGCAAGGTCCATACCCTTTGTAGCAAAAGCGCCGAACCAAAACCCAAATTATTATGAAAATTTCTAACAATAATTAGCATTGATAACTTGGGTGAAAAACTTGTGCATTGGAACTTCCTACTTGAAGTGTTCAGCATAATGTGCAGGGTTGGTACCATTACAGCATCTTAGGGGATCTTTTGGGCGATGGAATTTTCACAGTAGATGGAGAGAAGTGGCGCCAACAGTGCAAAGTATCAAGCTATGAATTCTCCACCAAGGTTTTGAGGGACTTTCAGCAGCATCGTCTTCCAGAAAAAGGTGGCAAAACTTGCTAAAATTATCTCCGAAACCGCAACTTTACGTACATATATAGGTTAGTCCGAGCCTCGGAGCCGTACCTTGGTCCATGATTTAGAAGATCCAAGAACCAAAAAGATTGATCTATGAAATTACGTATCCATGTAAATTTGTCTCCATTGAATAAGGAATATGGTTTTCTGTACTTAAAACAGTATATGACGTTATATTCAGTGGCGGCCCCATATAGGGGCAAGGGGGGTCAAACGACTCCGCTGGACTAAAATTTCCTACTGTCGTGTATATATAATTTTGGGTATTTTGGTAATTTTGTCCCCATACCCTATAGATTATTTTCTAATCCTGCCCCAAGTAACAAAAAATAAATATAACTATGCCCAAATAATTTTTTCGGATCACCTCCAATCTTTTCCTTTTTTTGGTGGTCCCAGAACATTTTAACTTTCTCTATGATGGGGTATCCACACCCAATTATTTTTCTGTTTTACACCCATTGTTTTTGCCTTTTAACTGGTCTCTCTATACACGGTCATAGATATGCAATTACAAGATCTTAACAATCGTTTTAATGAGATAAACACTGAGTTGCTTATTTGTGTTGCATGTCTTAATCCATCTTTTTTGTGTTCCCATTATTCTTTAACTTCTCTCTCTCCCTCCCCCCCCCCCCCCCCCCCCCAAGTAATACGACATACTACTTTTTGGTTGAATAGATCTCTTTTCTTTTAGTATTCTAATGTACTCCCTTCGTCCTATTTGATAGATCAGTACGAAAAAATGAGCAATTTTCAAATAAAAAATAAAGTATTCATTCAGTACATAATTTTTAAATTTTTCTCACCAAATTAAAGAACTAATCGAGATCTTTAATTTAGTACAAAGAAACTCGAAAAATCAAGTGCGGAAATACATTAAACTTTTATCTGAAAAATTAACATACTTTCGAGGGACCATCAAAATTGAATGAAGGAGTATATGCTATAGATTTTTGACTCCGCTGATGGTAAATCCTGCGTCCGCCCCTGGTTATATTCTTACTTTTCTATAAGAAAAAAGAAGCTGAAAAAAGCAAAAGTGGTTTCATATTGTTGAATGTAAGTTGTGATAAACCTTGATACACCTGTAGATTCGAATCATTTTCGTGTGAATCGGGAATCAAATCGCGAATAGAACCGTGAATCGTACCATTTGCCTCCGATTCTATATCAACCTTGATTCACCTATAGATTCATATTGTTTTCACACAGAATTGTAAATCGAATCGTGAATTGTGCAATTCTGATAACCATGCTCAATAGTAGTTACGTACTAGATTGAGGTAAGTTGTCAGTGGTATAGCATGTTGCCTGACAGCATCCTTGAAATCTGCAGCTGAAGCAAATTTGATGCCCAATTCGAAAGTGGGGTCTTCCATGTCACGACCACTTCTAAATTTCTTGAAGTGATGATTTTTTTTTTTTTTTTTTTTGCACGGAGATTTTTTTTTATTAATCATCAAAATATTACAATGACTGTATGGACTTTCATTTTATGTGTCATAATAAGCATCACTAAGAGGGTGTTTGGGAGCCAACTTTTCCACTTTTCATTTTTGGCTTTTTGGCTTTTTAGATTATGGACAGAATGAGTTTTCAATCTGGGAAGAGTGTTTGGGAGAATTGTGCAAAATGCATTTTGCAAAAGTAGTAGTGTTTGAGAGAAAAATGATGAAAATGAGTTATGGATTGATTTTTACCAATTTACCCTTGAAACCATGGCAACAGACTTGTCACAATGAAATTACTGGAAATTTTCACCGAAATTGGGAAACATGCATGTGAGCCAACAGGACTTGTCATGGATTGGTTTTTAGCAATGAAGATTTTTTTTTTTTTTTTTTTATAAATTACGATTGGGAACTTGTTTGCCAAAGGAAACCTCTAATTTTGAGGCTTCTTTAATGGATAAAAAGTTGGTCCAAGAAAAACATAATTATAAACATTACAAAATTTAAAAAAACATACATAACCATATTATACATAATAAAAACATTACACAAACCGAAAACAACCAACAAAGCATCCAAATTGAAACATTAAAAAAACAAACCATCGAAATAAAAAAAAACTTAGGCAAACACTTGCTCCATAGGCATCTAACGTATACGATTGGCGACAATATGATCCCGAATTAGAGTCTTCACATGGTCCATTTCACCTTCATCGTTTTGGCATGTCTCTCCATGTACCCCATTAGGTGCCGTCGTTTCTACTCCACGTTCATAAGGCATGAATTCTGGACGTGTATCGTTGAAGCCAAAGGCAATATCAGGCATGTTGCTCCTTCTTATGAAATTGTGAATGGCCATTGTTGCAGTTACAAGACCTTTCTGTGTTTCCATTGAGTACCCAACAGGCATGTCACATATCAGGGGCCAATGTGCTTTCCATACTCTGAAAGTCCTTTCTATTGTGCACCTAAGGGATGAGTGGATTTTGTTGAAACATTCGAAGTTATTCCTTGGTTGCCGACTTCTTCGCCAGTCTGGAACATGATACGTACAACCTTTGTATGGTGCTAGAAAACCTTGAATGTTTGGGTACCCAACATCTACCAAATAATACTCATCTGTGGTATTATACATTTAAAGTTGCAAACAAAAAGTTTTGCGTGCGTATGTATGGAATTCAACAATATTATTGGAGAAAAAGATAAATGTTCGACTAACCTTGTTGTGGGTGGGGAAAATTATTGGTCGCGTCCCTTATACAATCATAAAAAATTCTAGTGTCGTGTGCACTTCCCTCCCATCCTGATAACACAAAAGTAAAGCACATATCAAAGTCACATGCCGCCATAATATTTTGTGTCGGATACCCCTTCCGACCAATCCATTTGGCAATCTCATTGGGATTTGGGTGGGCCTTGATGTGAGTGCCATCAATTGCACCAATTGCACCCTACAGGAGATTTTTTTTTTTGTTAAAGTCATAAGGAAGAAATAATTTGCTAAAGTCAGAAGGAAGACATTTGTAAGCTAAATTTGTGTTTCAATGTGTCTGAAGACCAAATATATCTCCGAAAATGAATGCCAAAAATTATGACGTTTAAAAAATTATGGCATGGAAAAAATAATCTGGTTTCAAAAATAAATACCTGGAAATGTGGAAAATATCTTTTACTATCTCGTATTTTCTTGTGCACTTCTTCGCGAGGCCATGGCCAAGGTCTAAGCCATTCGATAGCCATTCGGTTGAGGGCATCAAGTACATGATGGAATCGCCTTGAAATCGTCTCTCCCGGCCTTTGGAAACGCTCTTGTGCACTTCTATTGTTGGCTCGTTGGCCCACAATCCATAGAAATATAGCCACTTGCTCTTGCACAGAGATTCTTTCCGCCTATCGCAACCCATATCTACTCTCGAGCAACTTACAAAGGGCCAAAAAATTGGTCTTGCTCATACGAAATGCATCCACTTTGCACCCATGAATGCAGAGGTACGACAAGGCTCCTTGCCCATGTAAAGATCATTGTGGATATTTAAAATAGCTTCCGCAACTGCTCTTCTCCTGGACGAACCGGAGTTATGATGTGGTATGGGGTCACTCGAGCCTTCTCCGTATTCGTTTACATTGAACGGGTCAACGTAGTCAACCCATCGTCATTGTATGGGTCTTCAGAATAAATATCATAGTCGTAGTAGTATGCTGGATCAACATTATCACTCATTGGACAAATCTGTGAAAGATTACTAAAATTACTGCAAAATTTTGGTCGCCACTTCAAGGAGTGTCACTGGATTTAAGTGGTTTCTCAATTGGGCCATAGCTGTGTAAAAGAAAATGTGTGCTTTTAAAGAAAATGTTGGTCGGCAGTTGCCACTCTCTGGTAATGAATTTTGCCTCTCACAACCACTTTCCTATAGGGAGTATAAATACAATAGGTGTAGTACCAAAAAAGATGAAATAGACTCACATTGGCATTGACTAGACACACACGTGCTAGCCATTAAGTACACAATGCAATTTATAACACTGCCACAACTTGGCATTTGCCAGATTGACACAGTGCAAAATTTATAGCACTTCTGTACTTGACAATTGGTAATGAATTTCTGAGGTAGGACTTCAGCTACAAAAGTCTGATACTCAACCACTCTCTGTTTATGCAATTACCCAGGTCTCACTTCACAATTGAAGGACTGTCACTAGATTTTCCAAATTCAAGTGGTCAAATTGGACAAATCATAGACACCAATGAAGTTCAACACACCAAGTGAGACACATCAATGAAGTTCAACACACCAAGTTCCAACACATCAATGAAGTTCAACACACAAAGTGGTCCAACAAAGCCTAAACGAAATACATAAGTTCAGCAGACAAGATTTCAAACAAACAATACCATAAAAGTCAAAATACAACCACATGATTGCAGTTAAGATTTAAAGAGCACCATGATCTCCGGAAGGTGGTGCAAACCAGTTGGAGTTACTGAGCTCAGCTTTTTGCACCCTAGTCATTTCGTGGGTGAGCCAGTAGTACCTCTTCATCTCATCGGGACACGCCATGAACAAAGCTCATTGTCTAGGACCTCCTAATATGTTAAAGGCTCGCGCCCATAAGTCCGAATCATCTTTAAACTAAGGGAGGTTGAGTCTACAATTTGTTGAAGACATGCTTCAAGCCTTGATGTAGCAGACCCTGTCATTTGGTGACAAAAAGTTCCTCCTTTCACAACTTCGTAACCAAAAATGGTGACATGTCATTTGGTGAAAAATTAAAAGAAGCAATAAAAATTCTAGCATTTCAGCTAAGGATAACAAGAACAAGGGGTTATATGGCCACGAATGCATCTCTCACATCCACACAAACACACATAAAAGCCAACTGCGGCACCGTCAAGATGAAGCAAGACAATTTTTAAGCTACTAAAAAGGAATGAAACAACAAAATGGTCTGATGTATACAAACATATGTTGTCGCACCCCGCCCCGCAAATGGCACCCGCTGTGGGCCCGGATCGGTGTGGCCACGTGACATTCTAACACAAAACCAAACATCACCTACTCAAATGCCTCAGAATTAAAACACAGCGGAAGTCTTATAACATATAAAAAAAAACAAGTGTATAGGTCGAACCATAAACTTAAACATCAAACAACCGACAACTTAAAACATAACATGTAGTTCAAGTTCTCAAGTTCCCTTAACGCAACTCAAAACAGACAACTACTAGCCCAACCATGAGCAAACCAACTTGGCTAGCTACGTCACTCGAGACCAGCCCAAAAAGAAACTCCAAAATGACCAGCGATAGTGGACCCACTCAAACCATCACCTATCTGGCAATCAAAAGAAAACCAGAGTGTGTGAGATATAGAATAAATTCAATAAAACATAGCTGAAGTACCCAATCGATCAACAAGTACATAGTCACAACACATGATCAACATCAATTATATAATCACAACACATGCAGTGACACGTCTGCCACATTCTATGTATCCTAGGTCACTATGGAAGCATACCCCGCTCGTTGTCACCGGTAATTAGGCGGCACAACGTACTCGTGGTATAACCCAATCCACAGCCCCTTCATAGATACCATCTTTCACACACAACATGCATATCAAAAGCTAAATCTTCAATTAGCATGATACACCAACACCACCACAACCATATCTCATTGAAGATAACCATATCAAACACACTCACCTGAGAATCGACCGAAGTATGCCAAACTATGGTTTTGACACCTCCCGAATAACCGGCTCTTTACCTAGCCACAAATCAACTAATATCAGTCTATGAGCTTCCACAGATGTCTCGCATATAATCAAAAAGATAATGATGTAACATAAACAACTTATAAGGTCATCACAATTGAAGTCAAGTCAAGACACAACAACACCCCAAAACTAGTAAGAAATATGACAACCAGCCCATCGTATCTGGGCTATTGTTTTCTATGGGTTCAGAATAAGGTCATGAGACAACCACCATTAGAAAGTAGACTTTCAGCACATAATTTTTGACATATAACTTTCCCTATTCGGAGTCCGGATGACCAAGATATGCTTGTTCGAAACTACGCAAAAAGTCATATGAATCTGCAGTTTCAGCAAAACCATCAACTTTGAATCAAAAACTGCTACAACTTGGTAGGAACCAAGGCACAATCTATACATATTCTCGAAGGTATGCGAGTCTAGTTTCATAATCAAAAGACGGATTGAAAATCCAAGCTTCCTAGACAAAATTATAGCCGTTCCCGTAAAATGTGACAGTGCTGCCTGCACTGCGAATTTCAGAACCACAGTCCGGTAAACCATTTTTCATATTTTCTGTGCTTCGAGTTATTATCTGAAAATTTTACACAATGTAATAGACACAAGGAAGAATATACTGTAAAATTATCAAATATTTACGAGCTTTCTAAGTACCCGAAATAATTTCGTGAAAACAGATCAGAATCCAAATTCATGAACTCCAACAGTGGGTTATAACCAAACCCACGAAATAATGGGTTCTATAACTCCAAGAACCAAACCCAACACCATAAAAACTCTGAAATTAATCCATCTATGACATAAAATCAACAATAAATTCAAGAATCAAAACCCTTACCTTGAATTAGGTTTTTCCCCTAATTTTCCCCTTTTTTCCTTCCTCTCTTCTTCTTCTTCTTCTTCTTCTTCTTCTTCTTCTTCTTCTTCTTCTCCTCTACGTCCCACTCTCTCCCTCTCACTTAGGGCTGTCCAGCGGATCATCCGATCCGCCAATCCGACCAATCCGAACCGATCCGAACCATCCGTTGATCCATCCGTGAATGTTCGGTTCGGTTCCGGATCGAGAATTTCTTATCTGACGGTTTCGGATCCGGATCGGATTGGATCCGCTCAATAATCCTTCTTTAATCTGTCAAATCTGCCCAATCTGATTCGTAACCGATCCGTGAATGTTCGGTTCGGTTTCGGATCTTAAAAACCATAATCCGCTCTGAGCGGATCGGATCGGATCCGTATCCGATCCGTCCGGATCCGATCCGTGGACACCCCTACTCTCACTGATTGTTTTTGGAAACAAGATAAGGAGGAGAACAATATCCCATTTAGGGAAATTATTGGGTGTAGCCACCCCACATCTCCAAAACTACTCCCACCCAATGAAAACATTATGTTTCGCATACTTTCAAATAATGTCACTTAACGCAAGTAATGCACGTAATTAAGGTAAACACATGTATAAACCCATAATCAATTTTAGAAAATGTGAATTAAACCTAAATACGCGGAACGGGTATTACATATGTTGTTAATGGTTGGCACTAAAGAACCAATATATTTGTTGTTAAACCAATATTATTTGTTGGGAAAGGAAAAAAAACTTGCCATTCTAAACAAACATATATTGTTAATGGTTGGCACTAAAGAACATCAGGAACTCAAGACAGCCCTAGATCATCGTGATTAGTGATAAATGCAGTACCCAGCATCTAGGAAATGAAATCTGATTTCAAAGAATGCACAATCCCATGAGAATCACTTCCTGCGTATCAATGCAACTCAAATTCAAGATATCCAGAAATTGACAAGCCAAACCTGCGTATCATTGCAACTCAAATTCAAGATACCCAGCATCTATATTAGTACCCTCTCACTAGGTGGCATACCAACACTTTTCCAAGTAGCTAAGCTACTCCACTGAATTCGAAACAAACGCAAAGACTACCGTAGTCATCACATCGACATGGACTCGTATTAAAATGTTAACACAGTGTGCACCTTGTAATATGCCATATGTGTCAAACAGAAACATAGCAGCAGCAACAAAAATGCAACTTAGTCTCAAACACAGCAGCAACAAAATAGCAACAATATAGCTCATTTAAAGCAGCAGCAACATCACAGGATCAACAAAATAAGAAGCAAAAAATCTATTATGTTTGTAAACAATTGTGCAAGAAAATAAGAAATGAAAAAAGAACAGAGTTTGCTCACCCTTCTTCCCTTTGGGTATGGTTTTCTTTGCAACGGAGCTGTTCGCACGCCTCTTTTTCAGCGATTCAGTCGGGTGCACTAACTCTTGGATTTCATCATCATCCTCCAATAATGCGTCAATGTTTTCAGGATCAACATTTGGTGTGATCCGAGCACCAGGAGCAGCAGGAAGAAATCCTGAACTTGGGGTATACTTATGCTCCCCCGTAGCTGTGTTGCTTCCAAATAGAATACGCATTTCATCCTCCAACGGCAAGGGCTTGTCACGAAACTTGGCACAATCCGAATGACGCTACAAGTAAACCATAAAAGCGGTTCATATATCAACAACTAAGCACGACTTTAAAGAAAGATAAAGTGTAACAATGAAAAAGTTATCGATGATAGATTACCATAAGCTTTAGGTCCCACCAGTCGTCTGATGCTGCAATTGCACCCGTCTCGGGATCCCTACCCAATCCAGTTTCACCTAACACCAAGTTTTGCCAAAGCTGCCAATCCTTTTTCAACACCCCCCATTGATTTTTTTAGTTGAACTTTATCATATTGCTTACCCGTTCGTTCATTAAATATTTTCACAACATTGACCCACCCAACCTTGGTTAATACAGTTCCAGTTTTGTAGGAAGCACCTCTCAACTCTTCAACACAGGCGTGGATCAAGCACTCCTTTGACAGTTGATCCCATTGAGCTTTCATACCCACACTTGATGCATTCTTACCCTTGGATGTGGCTGTTTGGGATGAAGACACGTCTCCACTATAACATAAACAAATGTCACTAACAAATATTGGCACCATATGAACAAGATAAACACACAATTTTTTTTGAAATAATAGCAAACGAATAATCCCAACTATTTCGTGACATAAAAGATCACTAAGTCATTAATTCTTGTACAAACACATCCCTTACTACCATAATGTGCCAAAAAGTGGGAACATAATACATTGTCATTGACAACTACACATCCGTTAAGAATTACATTACTAGGAAAATACGAGAAATATTTCTCATTTTCATTTGAACATGATGACAAGCATTGCGAGAATGAGGCACAACAACAACCCCTTCATGAACAGCTTGGAGTACTCCAATTGTCGGCGAAGAATCACAAGCTCTCTCTGAAGTGGTCCAGCATCATCACTGACATTGGAAGCACTTACATTGTAAGCTATGCTAGCTGAACAAGCACCAACTTTGCCCCACCCCTCAGGGAGACACCAATTAAAGAACCCACACCTCTCTCTATACGGCTTAGGACATCTAAAATACAATTCTTCCTTTGTCGCCTTCTCTGATTCAACAATCTTAATTTCAGCCCCCATACCACATCGGCAAACTCTTAGTTTGTACACAAGTTTTGGGGTGCTGGTAATCCCTTTGTCGGGCCTCATTCTTGGCTTGGTAATAATAACTATTCCTTGACGACATTTCCTTCATGAAAATATGTGTGCATTAGCGATATGTATAACTTGTTTAAGTCAAACTACCATTTACCTAGTAATCTTGAAATCTAATGTAAAAAATTAGGGGCCCCATATATATATGGGGAGCCAGGGAGGGGGTTTTTGGGATGTTAGGATACTTGGGGTGTGTTTCTCAATTTTCTTATCTTCTCTTTCCAAATAGATTCATCTAAAAATCCATAGAAGCCCCTTGGATAATGAGAAAGGGTGAGATAAGAAACGCGAGCCTTTTGTTATCATATCTCAAAAAAAATTATGAGATTTGATGACAAATGGGAAGAGCCAATCAAAAATTTTATTTTTTTTGTACTTATCTCTCCATTTCTCGCCAAAATACCCAATCTAAACGAGTGATTTAATTAGAAACCGTGACTCTTTCTTTTATTTAGTTTTTGAAATCTCTCAATCCAACGGGACTGTAAATACCTCCACCATATTTTCGTTCCCTTAATACCTTAATCAAAGCAATTATACAATGTGGGATTCTTTTGATCTTCAAATACCTTGAAAGACAATTTTAAATCTTCAAATACCTTCACAGGAGGGGGTATTTTTGTTATCTGCTACAAACTATTAGCATATTTGTAGACACCCCGATTTTGAACCCAGGATGCACTCGAGCATTTCCAATGATGAAACGGACCAATCATGATTACCTGGAACTTGTGAAAATGACTTGAATTTGATCAAAACCAACCAAGCACCACCCAAACAATCAAAATGTGCCAAACCAACCCAAGCACTGCCAAATCAAGCCAAGCCAGCAAACTGCCATCCATAGCCTTGAGCGCTCAAGCCCATGGCTTTGAGCGCTCAAGCCCATGGCTTTGAGCGCTCAAACCCCTGAGGAGCACCTTGAGCGCTCAAGCCCACGGCTTTGAGCGCTCAACTCCGGTCCAGTCAGCAACTCGCAGAGTATCTCATCATGAGATTTCCTGCATGGGAGCGTCTGGGGTTGATCTTATACGATCTCTATGTGTACAATACACTCCACCAACTCCAAAAATACACCAAAAATACTCCCAAATACACAAACCCACTTCCTCTCTCTCCTCTCTTCCCTCCCACTCACTCTATAAAAGCTACCCACTACCCCTGGTTTTGAGGACGAACTCTCTCACTCCTCACCTTCGGTTTCCACCAGAAAACCACTCTTCTCTCTCTCTCTCTACAAAACCACTCATTTACCATCAAAACCACCTACAAAACCACTCATCAAACCCAGAAATTCAACCCTTGATCATCGATCAACCACCTACATTGTTCAATTCGTCCAGATTGTAAGCCAAAAACGTCCACAATCCTCATCTTAAAGCCCAAAATCAAGTTCAAGTTGCAGTCATTTCCGAAAGGTAGTTAAACAAGTGATAAACTCACTGTTTTGATCCTTCTGAGGAAGGCTAGTGAGCTTAACCAAGTTCTCTATACTTGCATTGAACTCACAAAGGTCTTAAAGTTGCTTAAAAACCTTTTTCAAATTTGCAGTTACAACAGGTTTGAGCGCTCAAGCCTCTGGCCTTGAGCGCTCAAGCCCAATCCTGAACAAGCTTCTGTTTTGCTAACTTCTGAGCTTTCTTTTGGCTTTGATCATTATTTAAGAGTTAATTGCGTTCATGTAGCTCTCAAAACAGCTTATTTCCACACCAAAACTACATGCATGAATGTAAATTAACCATTTTATAGTGATCAAACATCAAAAACTTCAAATTTCTTATATTTGACTGCAAAACAGTGGCTGTCTAACCTTTTGAAACTTTATTTTATGCCTTTGGTGGTCCTGAGGAAGTATTGAAATCTGTTTAAAGGTCAAAAATTGGGAAGCCATGTTATGGCTTGAGCGCTCAAGGTCAGATCTTTGAGCGCTCAAGCTGTTCTTGGCTTATTTGCAATTTTCCAGCAATTCAGATGGTGGCTTATGATTTAATTCCTTGATTGGTGTATATAAGTCGTCAGTGTAGCATTTGTGACCTGAATCCCTCTCTCTTGCAGAATTGGTTTGAGCGCTCAAACCATGAGCCTTGAGCGCTCAAACTGGTTCTAAAGCAAGTATGTTTTAAGCATTTTCTGGTGATTTCTAAAGAGAGGTGATGCTTGTGTGATGTTTCTGTGGTGGTTCGAAGTCTTAAAGTATCATCAAACATTAAAAACCAGCAAGGAAAATGTGTGGGTGGAATGAGGGTTGAGCGCTCAAGTCATCACCCTTGAGCGCTCAATCCCCATTCTGGAATCCAGACTGCAAGCAGTATGATAAGTTTCATGATCATAATTTCTTGAGTTATTGTGTGATTTCTGTTGTAATTTACTTCTGTGAACATTTTGTAGTTTCATGGTCATCATCCATGTAGATCGCGCGCACAAGCATCCACTGTAAAAATCGTATCCCTTGTATATTTTGTTATTATGTGATCCCTGTCCCCGATTCCCCATTTATGTGAATAAATTAAATTCCACACATTTTTAAAATCCCACAAAATGTTGAGTAGAGACCGGTTCACGGACCGGGCGAGAGGGGTGCCGTAAAAACCTTCCCCTCTCGTAACCAAACCCCCGAATCCGAGAAATCTTTGGTTCCGTCAGGACTAGTAAAATCTTTTTCAATGGGCAGCAAGTCATATTTTTTATCGGTTTCTCGGGTTCAGACCTCAAATCCGGGTGGCGACTCAAACAATCGCAATCTTTTTCGAGCAATCCAGGTGGGCCGTCCACAATATTATAAAGGGAGCCACTGACAGGTTTTTTTTGGTAACCAAAATTTAGGACAAAAAGGCATATGATGTCTTAATAGAGGTGGAATACGGTTTCAATCTATAGCCAGTGTCTCCATATTGTTGATTCTAACTGTACTGGGTACTGGATTTCCTTTTCCTTACCATCCATGGTATAGATAATGGCAATACAAAATTTATACAGTGTATCTTTCTCACAAATAATAACTTAGACTTTTTTTTTTTATGTTTATTGAACAATTTTTCGTCATTCCTGTTGTAGATCTGAAAATTGACACTAGGGTTTTCATGCAAGAAGATGAGGAATAAAAAAAAACCAACAATACTGACGATTTGAGAAATGGAAAAGGATCTACAGATTACCTCAACAATGGAATGTGAGCAGATTTGGAAGAAGAACAGAGAAGCAACGACCCTTCTCCTCTAATCGCACGAGTCCCTTCTCTTCTCTCTGTGGTTCAGTGGTTCTCGAGTGTGGCAGGATGAGGGGTAAAGGGGTAGATAAGGTAGTTAAGGGAGAAATAAATGACAGGGAAAAAGAAAACGAGAATGGGAAATGGAAAAGGAGCCCTGTAGACACCCCAATTTTGATTATCCGTGAATTCTAAGCAAGAGTCCGGAGGTATCCCCAATGATGAAAAATTATTGACGACGTCGTGAATTTTATTTTATTTAGTTAATGCTTTGATGAACTTGGATTTACCCCAATCAAAATCCGAATAAACCTTTGCAAACCCAATAAACATTTCCAAAATCCATATTTCAAAGCCCAACTATCAAGCCCAAGAGAAAGCCCAATTCCTAGCCCATAAAACCCAACAAACAATCCAATAATTTGACCCAGAAAATACCTTACAGCTGCAACATAAGAGATCCACCGACATTACAGCTACAAAGGTATGGGCCTCCATACCTTGCATAAAGAAAGTCAAACCTTGCAGCCGCAACATTTTTTGTTGCAGCTGCAAGGTTTGATGCAAGTTTTCCTGACATATTCTGCACCTTTGGCATGGCTGCCCATGCTCCATTCACTCACCTCCCATCCGATTTCTGACGGAAAATAACTCTAAGAAGCTTCCTCTAGGCCTATAAAAGGGTACCTAAGGTCTCTCATTTGACACCCAACAAAAATCCATCAAGAAACTCTAGCCTAAAACTCCTTGTTCTTAGCTTTTTCTCACCTTTTTAGCCTTGTCCTTTTACATAATCTCCCTGAAACCAAAAAAAAAATCTTCTTTTTGATCAGCCACGAAAACTCCAAAAATATTAGTCTTAAGCTTACCTACCAAATTACCCAAAGCTTTGTCCTTAATCCAAGTTTCTCGAAGCATTACTTAAGTAAAGTGTTTTTCGCGGTGAACCGAGTTACACTCGCCGATTTCGTAATTTTGAGGGGAGCATCCGGACGTTGATCAAAAGAAGTTCAATCTTCGCCCTTTTATTAATTTTTGGTAATATTTCATTTCTCTAAATCTAGCCTCATGCACCGTTAATTTTATTTATTTTTCCTTGTTCCCTTTCCCGTAATTGTCTAAATCACTTTAAAAATTCTTTTAAAATCCCATAAATAATAAGTAGAGACTAATCATTTTGATTAGGCGAGATGGGTGCATTTTTTTAAATAAAACCTTCCCATCCCGTAACTTAGCTCCCGAACCAAGATCACTCTGGTTATGACGGACCGGTTGTCTCGAACTTTATACGTTGAATTCGGTTGCTTGGTTAACCTTAAAATCAAGTGGTGACTCTAACGAACGCGTGTTCTAGTACTTTCAAGGTTTCTCGCGGAGGTCTCGGGTGCCCACAAGCCCCAACCCAGTTTTTCGGTTTCTCTCTGCAACATAAAAAATGGCAAACGTATTCTGGAAGAACGTGTTCTGCAAATCGGGGCCCAAACAGCAAAAACGGGAAAACGAGAATGGGAAAATGGGAAAAGAGGGCGCCCAAACAGGCTCTAAGAACAATCTATTCACCCCGTCATTATCCTCTACCACACTGTTAGTGTTTTTCTTACTACTATCACCTAATCTCCTAAATTCTACCTCATCATCCACACAATGTCTCATATAAGGCATCATCATCAAACATAGCATATGACCCATCATCATCATCTGAGTTTGATTCCTCAATATGTTGGCCAACATCACCTCGTCATATACCACAATCTCGTCTATCAATAGATTTTCGATGTTAATCATCAATACATCTGTAGATGATCCTGTTTAGCTGTCCACAATCTTTACTCCACCTATATACCCCAAATAGAATTCAACAGTTCTACTAGAAGGTAATAATTTTATCATAGCAATAACATCTGCATCAGATTTCATGTGAACGAGCCCAACGTCTAAGTTAAGTCCAAGAACCCTAAAATGGAAAATAACTGGAGGTTCATACCCTAGATGGTGGGATATACCATGATCACCATCCAATTCCATGAGAGAAATAAGGGAGTTTTTCGGCTAAATAGTCTCTTTTTCCAAACTAATTGCCAATGTATTTTACTTTTCAAACTATCTGTAAAAAATACTCCTTAGCGCAATTTGAAATTGCGCTACCCTCATAAAATGTTAATTGAAATTGCGCTAAGTATGCCGCGCTGGCACACCGCCCTGTAATATGCCACGTAAGCAGCAAGCGCGATTTGGAATTGCTCTATCTCACTTTCTTTTTTTCATTTGCATTTTTTTGTGTGCTTAACGCACTTAATGAAAAAAAAAAAGTGAGGAAGCTCGATTCCAATTAATCGCGCTTTCAGTGAGAAAGAGCAATTCCAAATTGCGCTTTCTACTTACGTGGCATATTACGGGGCGGTGTGCCAGCGCGGCACACTTAACGCCATTTCAATTGACGTTTTATGAGGGTAGCGCAATTTGAAATTGCGCTAAGAAGTGTTTTTACAAATAGTTTGAACAGTGAAGTAGACAATTAGTTTAGAAAAAGAGACTACTTAGCCGAAAAGCTCAGGTCACTATCAATACCATCTATGATATTTGTTTTACCCCTAAGGTACGCTATGTTTGGCGAGTCCAATTTTGTACACCGTCCCTAAAAGAGGGTGAACAAAACCCTCTCTCCCATTGGCTAATAAGGGGAGTGGGGACCACTTTTAACCAAACCAACCCAACCAAGGTTTGTTTCAACTTTAATTACACTAAAACCCCCTGATTTCAACTTTAATACAAACGTTTACTCTCTCTCTCTCTTAACGTAAAAACATCCTGTAGAGAAGAAAGAGAAGAACGACGAGGTAGAAGGAGAAATTGTCGCAGACCAACGCTGCTAGGTGGAGCGTGAGAGACTTCCACGCAGAGATCGACGCAGACCGCTAAGAAGAAACTTGAAGCGGATAGAAGAAAGATCGGCGACGAAGGAGACGAAGAAGATCGACCAGAGGACTCGACCAAAACACTTGATGCAACGCCGTCGCCATTCCTACCACCAAGGTCTCTCTCTCTCTCTCTCAGCCGTCCACAAAAAATTAGGGTTCTTGACTGTTTTTTGTCAATTTTTTTTTTCCTTCAGCATGTGAAGAATAGATGTTTTTAGGCCCAATTGTTTGCTATCCTTTAAGTCAAGTACGCCAGCATATTTTGAATTGTTTGTGTAAATTTCTTGCTCGTGAAATTTTGCGCTGAGTTTAGTACTTTATTGGTGAGAAGGTTTTCAAATTGCATGTGAAACTTAACAAGTATGATTAGAATTGATCCTCTCTTGTCAAAATTGTTGTAATTTGAAAGGAACAAAAATTTTAGTCCTTATTACTCGAGATTATCTGATGTTCAATTGTTTTCTCAATGAGTGAATTTGACTCTTAGTGGACACTTGTGATGTTATTCTCCTTAACTGCCAATTACTAACTGAAACTTCATATACCATTTCTTTATCCAGAATCACCAATATTATTCTCCTTAGCACAGCTGTTTGTACCAAATGCACAAGTCTCTAACTTATTGTATAGTCTGAGAGAGATAATAAACAGACACAATTTTGATGCAAGGTTCAGAATTTAAGATTGGTAGCTTTTTTTGTCATCAAATACTGCTCATCCGTGGCCATGTATGTCACAAAAAAACTTTTCCAGTTCTCTCTATCCCCTTATTTTGGCTGCAGTAGTAAGAGGGCATTTTGTTCATTTGTTGATTTTATCATAGCAATAACATCTGCATCAGATTTCATGTGAACGAGCCCAACGTCTAAGTTAAGTCCAAGAACCCTAAAATGGAAAATAACTGGAGGTTCATACCCTAGATGGTGGGATATACCATGATCACCATCCAATTCCATGAGAGAAATAAGGGAGTTTTTCGGCTAAATAGTCTCTTTTTCCAAACTAATTGCCAATGTATTTTACTTTTCAAACTTTCTGTAAAAAATACTCTTTAGCGCAATTTGAAATTGCGCTACCCTCATAAAATGTTAATTGAAATTGCGCTAAGTATGCCGCGCTGGCACACCACCCTGTAATATGCAACGTAAGCAACAAGCGCGATTTGGAATTGCTCTATCTCACTTTTTTTTTTTTCATTTGCGTTTTTTTGTGTGCTTAACGCACTTAATGAAGAAAAAAAAATGAGGAAGCTCGATTCCAATTAATCGCGCTTTCAGTGAGAAAGAGCAATTCCAAATCGCGCTTTCTGCTTATGTGACATATTACGGGGCGGTGTGCCAGCGCGGCACACTTAACGCCATTTCAATTGACGTTTTATGAGGGTAGCGCAATTTGAAATTGCGCTAAGAAGTGATTTTACAAATAGTTTGAACAGTGAAGTAGGCAATTAGTTTAGAAAAAGAGACTAGCCGAAAAGCTCAGGTCACTATCAATGCCATCTATGATATTTGTTTTACCCCTAAGGTACGCTATGTTTGGCGAGTCCAATTTTGTACACCGTCCCTAAAAGAGGGTGAACAAAACCCTCTCTCCATTGGCTAATAAGGGGAGTGGGGACCACTTTTAACCAAACCAACCCAACCCAGATTTGTTTCAACTTTAATTACACTAAAATCCCCTGATTTCAACTTTAATACAAACGTTTACTCTCTCTCTCTCTTAACGTAAAAACATCCTGTAGAGAAGAAAGAGAAGAACGACGAGGAAGAAGGAGAAATTGTCGCAGACCAACGCTTCTAGGTGGAGTGTGAGAGACTTCCACGCAGAGATCGACGCAGACCGCTAAGAAGAAAATTGAAGCGGATAGAAGAAAGATCGACGACGAAGGAGACGAAGAAGATCGACCAGAGGACTCGACCAAAACACTTGATGCGACGCCATCGCCATTCCTACCACCAAGGTCTCTCTCTCTCTCTCTCTCTCTCTCTCTCTCTCTCTCTCTCTCTCTCTCTCTCTCTCTCTCTCTCAGCCGTCCACAAAAAATTAGGGTTCTTGACTGTTTTTTGTCAATTTTTTTTTTCCTTCAGCATGTGAAGAATAGATGTTTTTAGGCCCAATTGTTTGCTATCCTTTAAGTCAAGTACGCCAGCATATTTTGAATTGTTTGTGTAAATTTCTTGCTCGTGAAATTTTGCACTGAGTTTAGTACTTTATTGGTGAGAAGGTTTTCAAATTGCATGTGAAACTTAACAAGTATGATTAGAATTGATCCTCTCTTGTCAAAATTGTTGTAATTTGAAAGGAACAAAAAGTTTAGTCCTTATTACTCGAGATTATCTGATGTTCAATTGTTTTCTCAATGAGTGAATTTGACTCTTAGTGGACACTTGTGATGTTATTCTCCTTAACTGCCAATTACTAACTGAAACTTCATATACCATTTCTTTATCCAGAATCACCAATATTATTCTCCTTAGCACAGCTGTTTGTACCAAATGCACAAGTCTCTAACTTATTGTATAGTCTGAGAGAGATAATAAACAGACACAATTTTGATGCAAGGTTCAGAATTTAAGATTGGTAGCTTTTTTTGTCATCAAATACTGCTCATCCGTGGCCATGTATGTTACAAAAAACTTTGCCAGTTCTCTCTATCCCCTTATTTTGGCTGCAGTAGTAAGAGGGCATTTTGTTCATTTGTTGATTTTAGTTCTTCTCTCTTCTAACCATAGCATTTCTGTCAACTCTTTGACAGGTATTTGGATCTTGAAATGGTTGAGTTTACACTAGATGAAGTTTTGGTTGCGTCGATTAGTCTGGTAATGATGAAGAGCAACAAAAGGGGAATCCATGTTTCTAATGATTTGCAAGAAGAGATCATGTCCGAAACCCTTTACGAGGATAGCTTAAGGCTACAACAGGCCGTAGCAGATTTCTTGTGGATATCAGTGATTTTTGCACCAAATGGTGGCTAGATGGGTGTTGCTGCTAGTTTGAGCACAGAATGCCTCAATTGTTGTTAACTTTTATCAAGTTGTAGTCTGTATTTAGGAAAATGAAGTTGTATTATGTATTTTGTGAAACGAACATGGAATGTAATTGATTATTTTGTTTAGCAAATTCCCAGTGTAAATGATTCTAGATTTATTCGAGTTTTAATCAATAGTTTGTGTGAATTTGGATTGTGAAATATAGGATGACAAATGCCTGGCGCGGGCTCATATTATTCTGTAAATTTGGCTCCATTATGTCTATGTGAGACGCTAGGCGTCGGGTTAGGCCATAAAACAAGGGAAACTATGCCCAAATTTTTTTAGAAATTGACAAATGAAAGAAGTAGAATTCAGTAACTAGTGCTTTGAGTACATTTGGTTGCATGGGAAGAAGAAGTATAACAGCAGTAGAATAAAAAAATGAACTTAAATCTGCAAGGCCATCCTATGAATCCTTCACATTTGCAAGGCCATCCAAACAAAGTCAGCAAATCCTCTATTCTCCATAGCAACAACAACAAGTCTGCATTGGTATTTTCAAACCGTAGCAGCAGCAGCAAGCATGATACTGAATGAGAAAACCCCAAACACCATATAGACACAATTCCCAGCAAAAACAAAGTAAAAGCCCTCTGATCTCCATTACAAAAATTGAGATATTCACATCCAATTCACATGACAATATCCAGATATCAAGAAAGCCAAGAGACAATTCAAGTTTCAAAAGATAACAATTCAAGAGTGCATCTAGACTTCATAACCACCATCTCCTATGCTTTCTTCTACCATCAAATGAGACTGAAATTGCAACCTCCGTGCCACATTTTGTTGCTCCACGTGTGGGCCTTGGTTCATACTTGGACACATGAATGACCCCATATAACCCTGTCCTCCAATGTATTGCATTCCTAACTCCTATATTTTAATCAATGTCATTGCATTAGTAATAAAAATGAACCTACCAATAACTTGAGATACAAAATAAAAATTCTTACATTCAAAGTAATATTTTCTTTGACCTCCTGTGAAGGTTGAGATGCTCCTATCATTGCTTCAGTGTGGAGCCCTCCCCTTTGCCTGAAAAGATAAAAAATAAAATTCGATTAAGGCAAATAACAAGCAATAATGTTATATACTTGTGAGGTTGCAATTATATGTACTTACCCTTTCTTTTACATGAAGTCTTCTTCTTTGGCTGTTTACCTTCTAATGCACCTCTCTTTCTTTTGTGACCTTGACGACGTTTTCTCTTTGTTGGATCTCGCAGCGGTGCCTCGTCATCCAAATTTAAGGTTGAATTGGTTTGTGTGTTGGATGCAACATTTTCATTTGCACACCTAGAACTTATCCACGAGTCAACTTTTGCATCAAGCTCTAGTAATCCCACCTAGTTAAAGCAGACACATCTGGAAACTTTGAACTCTTACTGACAATTCTTTGTGAAATTTGCGACAATGCACTATAACGGATTGTGAGTGAAGGGTCATTGTCATTCGGAATTAAATCTCCATGAAGGTCAAAAACATCTTCATCTACAATTGTCCTAGTCCATCTCTTCAAATAATACGGGGCCTGTAAAATGTCAAATATGTGGCAATCATGTGTTAAAAAACGACCCCAAATAAAGGAGAAAATTTTGTGTGCCAATAGGGTACCAAGGTGGAAGGCTGATGTGGTACCCTAGCCAATCTCGGAATGACAGCAAATAACCAAACTGTGTCAGAGTTTGGCCAACTAGACAATGACCCTTGACGGAGATAAAAACATCCGTTAAAATTTTCTCTCTCTTCAGGTGAAGATCTGCAATTTTCTCTCATGTTCCCAACTTTTCTCTATCCTCCTTTCACGCTCTCTCTACCCAGACCAAAGCTTCTTTTCACCTCATTAATCTCTCTCTCTCTCTCTCTCTCTCTCTCTCTCTTGAAGCCCATCTTCTCCTCATTAGTCAATAATCCCATATATCTCTTCCCCTGTAGAAAGTTATTCATTTCCTCTAGGCAGGGCCGGCCCAGGCCCAAGGCCCACAAGGCCTGGGCCTAGGGCACCCCAAAAATGACCACTTTTTGGGACACCCTACCATTTTATACCAATGGGCTTGACTATAACACTTTTTGGACCAAAATAAAGGGAAAAAATCCATTAGAAGTGACAAAAGAGCCCAACATTGTGGCCCAATATTTTAAAAAGGCCCAAAAACTATTGTGGCCCAAAATTTTAAAAAAGGCCCAAAGCTAAAACTGATTTAAAAGAAAATCATTTTCTGCTTGTTACAGTTTTTATTTTTGGTTTTGTAAAAAATCAAGACAGTTCTAAACGAAATGATTAAGTTTAGTTTATTATTTTCTTAAAGAAAAAGTAATTAGGTAGTAATTTTCTAATCTTCTTGTTAGAGTTTCGAGTGGGTTTGTATTTGAGATTTCTAAATTGACACAAGTTGTTGAGTTTTCCTAAGTAACCAAAAAGTTGATCAAATTTCATTGTTTTTCCAACAAATAAAGTCATAATATTAATTCCAACAGATCAAATTTCTTACTTATTATAAGTAGTTAAATGAGCCATTTTGACCCAAATTTTTTAGAGGAAACTTGAAAAACAACAGATTTGGGTAAAACTAGGGTTTGGCATTTGCATGGCAAAGGAGTTTTGACCCAAATTTTGTTTCAAAAAAGGCACAAGAGCTCTAGATGCTCTACATCGTTGTTAAATTTAGCTTGTATTAATACCTTTTTGACGGGGAAATTGTAGTAACAAAAAACGTAGAAAGTTTGGTTAAGGAACACGAAAATTTTTAGGGCACAATTTTTTTAATTAGGCCTAGGGCACCCAAATACCTTGGGCCGGCCCTGCCTCTAGGCTTCAACATCCAAGAACTTGAAGGGATGAAGTGGATTTCTTTTTACAAGTGCAGTCAGAATCATAGAGCATTGAAAATCTCTCTCTCTCTCTCTCTCTCTCTCTCTCTCTCTCTCTGAAAAGAGTAGTTTAGCCATGCTCATCTCTGTTTCTTAGCTTCAGAACAGAGCACAAATGTCATAGCATAGTTTTACTCCACTCGTTTTTAACCAATTTAACATGGATGATGTCTTGCATAATGAATCGAGTACCAACACACAATATCTTCAATTTCAAACCAAAAGACCAAAATGGAGAGTGATGGCTCTAAAATCATGTAACGATTATTTCCGACAAACCACACCGGCCAGATTGTGAAAAAAAAAGAAAAAAAGTCATTTTGTTACCAAGATCAAGAAAATTCGAAGCCCGTATATGAGGGTATTAGATTAGGTAAGAATTATTATTAGGATGCCGCCATAAAGGGAACCTCTGTTGTTGTTGATCTGATTTGTTGTATCGTTCTGGGTCTGCTGGTTTACGCTATTTGGGGATTGCGTGAACAATAGAAGAGAGAGAGAGAGAGAGAGCCAGATCCAAAAACTTAGAGAGAGAGTGCTTCACCGAGAAAGAGAGAGAAATGAGAGAGAAACTTGGCCTCCTTTGGGTAAAAAACTTAATTCAGTTTTTTGGTTTTTTGGGTACAAAAAACCAGAGTGCTTTGGGTAATAATCTTAATCCAAAAAATCAGAGTGCTTTGGGTAATAATCTTAATCCAAAAAACCAGAGTGCTTTGGATAATAATCCAATAATCCAGATTATTCGTTTGTCCTTATTCAATTTTTTTTTGCATTCGTTAGTTTTGCATCAAGATTTTGTGGTTTCTGGATTCCTCTCGACGAGATGAATCTAACAAGTATAAAATTATGGTCAAAACTCAAAATTTTTTAAATAAGGACAAACGAATAATCCAATAATCCATAATCTGGATTATTAGCCAAAGGAGGGAATAATTTGGATTAAGTTTAAGAAAAAACCAAACCGATTTTTTGGATTATTTGACAAAAAACCAATAATCTGGATTAAGTTTTTTACCCAAAGGAGGCCTTAGACGAAGGCCAGGGTAACGTTTTCCGTAATCCCAAATGAGTCAATTGCTAAGGGGCCCATTTCCTGACAAGAGGTGAGATGGAAGCCTCTTGTCATCCTGTGATTGGCCTTAGGGTACCACCTCAGCCTTCCAGCTTGGTACCCTATTGGTTCCCAAAATTTTCTCACAAGGCCTTATCCGGACCTTGACATATTCGGCCTATTATAGAGGTAGAATCAACTTTTCATTTCCCGTGTTTAGACTTTCGAGCCTCTGGGCCTTATCCGGACCTTGACATGTTTGGCCTATTACAGACTTTTCATTTCCCGTGATCAAAGTTGTTTGGTCATTTGGCATTTGGCAATTTGGGCCAATTTTACCCTCCAATTTCATATTCTGCATGTTGGTTTTGTTGTGGTTTAGTTGCCATTACATGCCCTCTTTGGTCTTTTTGCTGTTTGCTTTTCAGAGTAAAGTTTGCACAACTTGAGTTTGTCTTGTTCCTACTTTTCCGAAAAATCAAGTCTGCTAACTTAAAAAAAAAAAAAAAGATCATTCTGGACCATAGAGCTCAATTATAATCCAACATTTCCACAAAACAACAAAATAAAAAGCAGAAAACCAAACAGAAGGGGAGCCCATTTCAATTGCCAACAGTAGAGCTCAATTATCATCCAACCAAACAAAAGGGGATACGCAAGGAAATTTTCGTACGGATACAGATTTTTTTGCACAGAAAAGAAAATGTACAACGGCTATTAGGGCCTACTTTTGGGTCTCACATGAATAATTGAGTCTCATACAAATAATCCGAACCGTTAAATAATTTCAAAATAATTTTTCCCTAGGCCTTGCAAAAAATCAGCTCAATTGGATATGTGTAACTGGTCGCTCCAAAACTCGAAGTTTTGTTATGGGTAAATTACACTGACCACCCCTACTTTATCTGAAATAGCACTGACCTCCCCTGAGTTTTATATTTTAGTATCAAAAGCACCCTTCAACAGTACCAACGGGTACCGACGGCGCCGGGGACCCCCTTGTGGGTCCCCAACGGTCGATCTGAGCCGTCCGTTCATTCCAAAATCGAATTCCGAGTGGGTCTACGCGGGAATCACCTCAATCGGACAGTCCTAAGTGCTCGATCCAAAATTTTTGAATGAAATGGGGTGATTTTGGATCGAGCACTTAGGACCGTCTGATTGAGGTGATTTTGGATCGAGCACAGCCCCTGAATAAAAGGGTCCATTTTTTGGAAGGACATAGTAAAGGAGTCTTTACTTCCATAAGGACATCAATTTTTTCTTTAATGTCAAAAGGACAAATCACCTACGCATTCCAAAAATGCCCCCACTAGCCAATGAAAGTGCATAAACCCTCAAACCTAATGAAAGTGCCTAAACCTAAACCCTAGGGTACCTTATGAAAGTGCCTAAAACTCTAGGATACCCTATGAAAGTGCCTAAAACCATAGGGTACCCTATGAAAGTGCCTAAACTACTAAAACCTATAATTGAAAAGTGCACCCTAAACCTAAACTCTAGGGTACCCTATGAAAGTGTCTAAAATACTAGAGTACCCTATGATAGTGTCTAAAATATTAGGGTACCCTATGAAAGTGCCTAAACAGCTAAAACCCTATAATTGGAAAGTGCACCCTAAGTGCCTAAATCCAAAATGCCTAAACCCACTATATCCTACCCCAAAGAGCCTAAACCCCCTAAAATTGAACCCTAAAAATTGAACTCACCCCAAAATTGAAGAAAGAGAAATTAATTTGGTCTCATCCATTAATCCCACACATGAGAGAGAAAGGGTTTGACAGCGACATGAGAGAGAGAGAGAGAGAGAGAGAGAGGTGACCGACGTTGGTCATTATCGGGCAAGACACTGTTCAACCGTCACTTTCGAGGTACTGTTCACACGTGGCACTCTTCACTAGGGATAAGGCCTTGTTCACCCGTCCCTTTCAAGATACTGTTCACCCATCGCTTTCAAAGTTGCATTCTTTTTGTGAGACATAGTGCGCGTGAGTGATGGGCTTCATTAAGGGTATTTTTGTCTAGTTTTGTTTTTGAGCCCTCAAAATTTTTGTATCATTGTATTGGAAGCATTAAAATAAGTGAAGCTGGACTAAACACTATTTAAAGCCTTAAATTTGGCTTTTAGACCAATTTTCTGAATAAACAATGGGAGCAGGGCAGCACGCGTGTTAACAGAGTTGGCACCCACCCCGAATCCCATTGTTTGATCTAAACCTCTCATTTTGTTCGTCAATTCCCGGTCCCGTGACTCCCGTTGTTTTTTTATCTGATATCGAAACTGGTTAACTATTGTCCCTGTATTTTAAAGTATCCTCCTCTCCCGGGTCTAAAAACCAGCACCTTCTTTCTCTCAGTACGACACTACCAAGTACCAACAATGGCTTCCATTGATTCTCTCTCTACCCTCATCCCCATGGCAACCATTCTTGTCTCTATCCTTATCCTTGCTCTTCTCTCTGTTAAGCTCCTTTCCACCAAACTGCAAGGGAAAAATAAGAACAAGTACCACCCAGTTGGTGGCACCGTTTTCAACCAACTACTCAATTTCAACAGGGTGCATCATTACATGACGGATCTTGCTTCGAAGTACAAGACTTACAGGTTGATTAGCCCTTTCAGAAACGAAATTTACACTTCAGACCCTGCAAATGTTGAGCATATGCTC
Organism: Vaccinium vitis-idaea; assembly: GCA_963854785.1. Classification (NCBI taxonomy): domain Eukaryota; kingdom Viridiplantae; phylum Streptophyta; class Magnoliopsida; order Ericales; family Ericaceae; genus Vaccinium; species Vaccinium vitis-idaea. The sequence continues at coordinate 2,910,217 of OY978223.1, read as the reverse complement.
AAGACAAACTTTGACAATTATGGCAAGGTATGTCCCGTGATTCCGTGCAGATCTATTGTTCTCTATATATCATTTATTTTACCAAAACCCATATTTAGTTTCTGGTTGTGATGTTTTCATACAAATGAGATGCTCTAATATAAACGTATATCATACATTTTTTTTTTTTTGGAATGGCATATCTTATAATTGAACCAAGTTTGATCATGCTGGGTGTTGGGAAGTTCTAATTGACTATGACTTTCTGATACCTATCTTTGCATTTTATCAGAGAACTGGCATCACTTCCAGATTTTGACCCCTTCCAAATTCCCAGTATGAATAAACTTGAATGGGAATTGTCTCTAAGGCTACACAACTAGTGCATTAGTCAACCCAAGGTTGGCCTAGTGATCAAGGCTTGGACTTAGGGTTTGCTATTTGGTTCCTCGTCTCAAGTTCAAAACCCGCGTGATATCAACAACTTTGGAGTCAGTCCATACGGAGCTTCGTTCTTGCATTAAATGGGTCCTACAAGTGTACAGTGAGATTGATCTCCGAGGATTAACACCAATTTATCAAAAAAAAAGAAAAGTTTGTGTGAGTCGTGTATACTCGGAAACATTTTGGCTGTGTTTGGTTCACATTTCCAAAAAAATTTCTAAAAAGATTCCTTCCCCATCTCTCATCTCCCCAATCATTAATCACTTTTCTCTCTCTACTCATACCCCTTTCTACAATCATTAATTCTCATTTCTCTCTCTATCTCTCTCCAATCATTACACCTCTCTCTAATTATTACTTTTTCCAAAAACTCATCCAAACACTATCTCAACAAATTTCTTCTCAAAATTCTAAACCAAACACAGTGTTTATCTTTACCGAATTTGTGGATGTATGGGGAGATTTGCGGAAGAAAAGAAAAGGGGAAACGTAAAGCTTCACAAAACCCTGGTTTTTCCCTTTCACAATCCAAGTTCCAAAATCCAAATTGGACTTGATCAAAACAAAAATATATAAGGTAGGGGTATTATTCTGCACCCCAAAATACTGGATCATTTGGGGATTTGCAAAGGAAAAGGAAAATAAAGCTTTTTAAGTTCCTTTTCGCCCCTCACAAATCCAAAGATTCCAATACAGATACAGAAAAATCGCACGGAAAACCTGGAAATACTATTTGTAGGCGGCATTAATAGGTCAGCAACATGATTCAAAGTGCCTTCCCCTTTTCTATGGTATATTTAGCTCCCTCTTATCAAATCTTGACCCGATTCTAGGGCAGGAGCTACCTATCAAGTGTTATGGTAGATTCAAGCCACGAGAATTAGCCTATCTATGTGGAAGTTGAGGGTAAGGCTGCTTGCTTACTATTGTAACCGGGAATCTTGTGCGTTGATTATGACCTTCATTGCCATCAAGGGCGGAGGGAGGAAAGTTGACCCCCTTGAGGTCCAAATTTTTGTAGGGATAGTTATAGTTTTGCCCAGGTTTTTGCTATTTTGACCCCACTTTACACCTCCTTTTTTGCCCAAACCTATTAAGAGTTCAAATTTTGACCCCACTTGCCCTGGTTTTTGCTATTTTGACCCCACTTCACACCTCTTTTTTTCCCCAAACCTATTAAGTGTTCAAATTTTTGCCAAAACCTATTAAGAGTTCAAATTTTGACCCCCCTTGTCAAAAATCCTGGCTCCGCCCTTGATTGCCATATAGACCTCAAGGTGTTGTGCAACTAATTGTTATATGCCTCATCTCTAAGCACATTCATGTTAGTTTGATTTTATTTCGTTTGAGGCAAATAGAACTATGGATAATCAGCATTCATAACTTGAGTGAAAACTTTGTCTATTGCAACTTGAAGTATTTAAGACAACGTGCAGGGTTGGCACAATTACAGCATCTTAGGGGATCTGTTGGGCGATGGAATTTTCACGGTAGATGGAGAGAAGTGGCGCCAACAGCGCAAAGTATCAAGCTACGAATTTTCCACTAGGGTTTTGAGGGACTATGCCAGCATTGTCTTCCAGAAAAATGTGGCAAAACTTGCTAAAATTATCTCTGAAGCCGCCACTTCCAACCAAATAATGGATATTCAGGTGAGTTTTCAAGACTTTTCCCTGTCTAATACTGTAAAATTTTAGGTTCACTGCTGGAAATCACATAAAAAACTCTGCATTCCAAGAAACATCAAATACATGTTTTAGAATATTCAAGAATTGTTGCCACACACGGATGAGGAGAATAAGATAAAGGATAAGCTTGACGAAGTTTCCTTTACTTTTAGTTTGGACATCACAGATAGCGAGAACAATATAAACCGACAAGATATTCAATTCCATGCACCTGTTTGACTGCTGCATGAATGCTAATATGGTACTCAATGTAGGATCTGTTTATGAAATCAACCCTAGATTCGATATTCAAGGTTGCCTTTGGAGTTGAACTAGACAGTATGTGTGGATCAAGTGAAGAAGGCACCAAATTTTCCACTGCTTTGGATGACTCAAGTGCAGTGACACTTTGGCGATACGTTGATGGCTTTTGGAGAATAAAGAAAGCTCTGAATATAGGGGCGGAAGCTGAGTTGAAGAAAAACATCAAAGTCATTGATGATTTTGTATACAAACTAATCCATAGAAAAGCCGAGCAAATGGACAAGTTACCAAATGATGATTCCTCAGTAAGTGAAAAATTCTCTCTTTGTTTTTTTGGAAGAGCATAAGCGAACAATTCAAACTTGTTATTTTGATCCTGTTTTTCGATATAGTGGGTTTATGTGATAGCTTTTTGCAGGAAATTGTAGGTTTTGACACCTCGTAGGCTCGTATTATGAGTTTGCCACAGTTTCTTGTTTCTCTCTTTTGAGCTGAAAACAGCTTTTAAAGCTGGTTAAAACTCATATCTTAGAAGGATCATTATTGATATTGTTGGATTTCGCTCTTCATAATCAGCTTTTGTGACATTTGAAGTTTTGACAAACACCCCTAATCTCTCTTGGCTGTACTGTTAACATTTCCAGGAAAAGAAAGAAGACATTTTATCGAGGTTTCTACAAGTGAACGAAACAGATCCAAAGTACTTAAGGGACATAATTTTGAATTTCATAATTGCTGGTAAAGATACGACAGCAACGACTCTTTCCTGGTTCATTTACATGTTGTGCAAGCATCCTCACATACAGGAAAAGGTTGCACAAGAAATAAAAGATGCAACGAACATCAAAGAGGGTACTGACTTTGAGGAGTTTGCTTCCAGTATTCGCGAGGAAGCTCTAGAAAAGATGCAATATCTCCATGCCACTTTGACTGAGACTCTCAGGCTGTACCCTGCAGTTCCAGTGGTACGAATTGGACTATAAGGAGCAAGTGTCACATCTTTTTAACAATCTCTACAAGGAGACTATCTCACAATATTGTGTCTTCTGGTCATGCATGTCTAGGTTGAATGCCAAATTATTTCAGCAATTTGTTGTCTGCCATTTCTGCTGTAATTGCAGAATTAATCACCTTTCTTATGGTTGTGCAAATTTTGTTCGTCAGTTTTGGCTTTTTGGCTACAAAGAATTAGAATCACATAGACATAAATTCTTCAGAGCTTCAGAGCCATGATCAAACACATTGTTCGCACAATAGTAAGGAAAAAGTAGTACTACTGCAGAGAAAAAAGAATGACTTGACCTCGTATTGGCAAAATTGTCATGCTTCAAGATTACCGTTTACTCCTACAATAGTCTTTGTTGTACGCATTCAACCTGTGAACAGTATTGGCAAAATAGAAGATAGTATCTCGTAGGGATTGTTGAATTCCAACACTTCCTTTTGCTTTACATCTCTTTACTGCACCGTGTGACCTCTTATATAATTATGTTCAGGATGCAAAGATTTGCTTCTCGGATGACACTTGGCCAGATGGATTTAGTGTGAGAAAAGGCGATATGGTGGCTTACCAACCTTATGCAATGGGCCGGATGAAGTTCATATGGGGAGATGATGCAGAAGAGTTTAGACCAGAGAGATGGCTTGACCAGAATGGAATTTTCCAGCCAGAAAGCCCTTTCAAGTTTACAGCCTTCCAGGTAAGAACAACAAATGCCTATTTTGCATTCAATTCAAGGTCACTATGGATACTTATTAAAACTCTTGACAACTAAGTACAAAGCATCTGGTGGTGAACAGGCTGGACCTCGAATTTGTCTGGGAAAGGAATTTGCATATAGGCAGATGAAGATCTTCTCGGCTGTCCTGTTAGGGTTTTTTGTGTTCAAGTTAAGCGATGACAAGAACGTGGTTAATTACAGGACGATGATCAATCTTCACATTGATGGGGGTCTACCTGTCCGTGCCTTCCGTAGGTTATGTGGTTAGAACCTCACTCGCAACAAATAAAAAAGCTATATTGCTCCTTGTTCATCATAAATAAGTTGTGTAATGTAAATATCCATTCTATATGGGATATGTATTTTGAATGGGGAGTAATAAGAACCCTTGGATCAATGTTACCATGAAATTAAAATTCAATCAAGACCCTCCAATCTGCCACGGAGGACAGTTGTGAGAGAGACATTTTGCAAAACAGTTGTGTAATGTAATATAGACTAGGGTTTGCCCGTGCCTAAAGGCACGAAGGAACGCGTTCTGAACACAATTTAATTGAATTTTGCTTCTCTAACTTGCCAACCAAGCCGACCTCTTCTAGAAGTAGTGTTCTTAAAGAAACTTTATGTAGAGTTCATCAAATAAATGGGTTTAGCCAAGTATAGAACATATCAATTCAACGTGACATTAAAAATTGTTCAAAAAATAGCACATTTGTTGTAATTGTCCGCCTAAAGACACAACACACAATATATTGAACACAACCTAAGTATAATTTCCCATTCTAACAAATAAACTACACTTATCACCAGATAAATTTTCCGAAGAGACCTCAAACATGGCCCATCAAACTAATTCCAGCAAAAATGAATCCTAAAACAAAATGCAGAAGTAGTTTCCAACCAATTAAACAAAACCTATGTAATTTCATTTAGTGCATTTAAGCAAAAGCAAAACTATGGGTGCGTCTAATATTGAGCAGCTTTTTCATCGTTATTTAGGACATCTTTTTATCTCCTTGCCATCTTCGTATCAACTTCTTCATAGTAAGTACGTATTTGGAACATGCACAACAACCTAGTTATTGTAATTAACATGTAGATATTAGTTTTAGACTATGATTTATCCGGAGAAATGTGGAAGTCTGTCAAGAAAACTTAAATATGATACCTTACACGCCGAAAAGTATAAAGCACATGCCTACATTGTATTCTTTTAACTAAGATACTTGAGATCCCCTCAATGTCCATAGCTTATTCAACCTAGAAACGAAAGTGTTAACTTAAATCATCGAATTAGTATTTTTAAAAGTTGATCTCACAAACATCAAATATTATGATTTATGAGATGAGATTTTTTTTTTAACCGGGTCTCCCATCTATATTACAAAGATACAACTTCACAAACATCTAATATTAGCAAGAAAAAATACAATTAACTTTCCGAACTCAATGATATATTTTTAAACCTCTAATATTACCCAAAAAAATACACATTAGCAATACTAAAAGAAGAAATTAGGAGACCAACTAAGAGATTAGGTCCTAGTTATAAAAAAAAAAAAACTAAGAGATACGGTCATAAATTCTTAAACCCTACATAATTTATCGCATCTTTCCTTTCAACATATTTTACATGGGTTCATCACCATCTGCCCCTCCAACTTCTCAACCACTCAAACACTAATTTATCGCAGATTACAAAACAAAGATTCATAGACAATTAATTATGGTACCCGACACACACAAAAATATAGAGCACATGTCTACAGGTATTCTTTCAGCCCAAAAACTTTTGTGTGTGTGAGAGAGAGAGAGGCTTTACCAGGCTTGCAAGGAGCCGTGGTTATCAGTCACATTAACCTCCTCAATGTCCATAACTTATTCAACCTAGCAATTGAAATGTTAAATCATTAAATAGGTACTCTTAAAAACTCATCTGACAATCTATAAATATAAACTTGAAAAACAAATTACACCTTTTCGCATAATAGTGGTATCAATAGCACATAAAACTATAGCAAAACTCCAGGATAAACTATGTTTGTTGTGGTGGAATCTGTCTCGTCCTGGGGTAGAACGACACTTATACGACTAAAAGATGTACATCTTGATAAGGCCACATATAGTTGTCCGTGACTAAAAACTGGTGTGCGTAAATCAACCCCAATAAATTTCACTGATTGCCCTTGCGATTTTTTTAAGGGCCTAATTCAATAACGGCACCATCAAATTAGAAGCATAACCTTCACTACTAAAAAAATGTGAAATTTTTGAAATATAAAGCAGATGAGATTTCTTCTTTTAGTGAATTTAGCAGGAAAACCTAATTAAAAAGGATATGATCTCATAGTGAATTTTCCAAAGAACGCAGCCTCCAAAATAAAGAGAAAGACTGGCACAGTCAATGGTTGTTGTATCCGTGTCAGACATGCCAATCGTCGTCGTATCTCTGCCAAAAAACCCACCTCCACCAACTTTTTATTTTTGAAATTAAGCTTCAAATAGGGCTTATCAAATCAAGTTCTTAAAAAAGGTAGAACAATTCACAATGGTGAAACTTCAGCTATCTAATTCAGTAAGTGTGTTGGATAAAGATGGGTTTAAATTAGTTACCTTTGTACTATCCTTGTTGTCTTTATGGAATTTCTAGCATTGAAATCCCAATAGATCCAGTAAACTAACCTGTAAACACGAAATAAAAAAGGGAAAAAAAAGGCAAATGGTAGTAGTGATTCATAAATTGAGATCATAAATTGACGTAAAAAGTAAAAAACAAAAATATGGGTTTTATCATAATCGATTGATCTCTATCTTACACTCAACCTTTTGGATTCCAATAATTAAATAATTAAACTATGATAAAGAGAAAATTCCCTGCTATCCCACAACACGTTGGTTTAGTAAGATAGAGATCAATCGATTATGATAAAATAAAATAAAAAAGAGAATCTCGAAGTCATAATACTCATAGAAGAACCCAAAAATCAAATCATCTTCATCATAACGCTTCCTCCAATTAACTCGGTGAAAAGTCAAATTTTTAAAAAATTAGCACCAAAATCAACTCAATTATCCAGTTGCATGAACCAGAAACGAATCAACCAAAAGTAAAAAGCGTTATAATCTATCTACTGCATATGACTGACTTACGTGTGAGCAACGGTGTCGAGTTCCAAGATATGATCTTCACAGCCATAACCGATAATTTGAGAAGGGGCATGTTGATAGATCAGAGAGGACGGGTGTCCATTGTTGGAATCCCTGATTAGGTGGGATCAAATTAAGTGAAATCCCTCAAAGCCGTTTGATTTGTTTCTCTCAATCTCAACCGTATAAGATAATTCCTTTAATTTTGGGTTTTAAATTTTGAAATAAAAGTAATTTCAGCCATCAGATTAGTTGTGAAGAAACTTTAAAATTCGATCACGGCCCTCCAAAGTGCCACGGAGGACAGTTGTGAGAGAGACATTTTGTAGAACCGCTGTGTAATGTAATATAGATATGTATCGTGATGTAAATATATATGTATCGTGATCTCGTCGTATCTTCTATTTTAGGGGTAGAGTCGTTTTGTGATAATATTGTAATCATATCTCTTTGTGATCTTCTATTTAATTAGGCATAATCATATCTCTCTGTAATCTTTATTTTAGGTATAGATTTCTAGGTTCTCTCTATTTAAGCTTGAGATTGTAACCTTTCTTAGTAATTCTGAAATACATATCAGTTCTCTCTCTCATATATTTTGTCACATGGTATCAGAGCCATGAGATATAGGCCACTTGAAAGGGAAAAAAAAAATCTAAGCCACTCGGATTTTTGCTCTCCGGCGGGCGGCCTAGGCATCGCCACCGTCTGTTGGGCGCTAATATGTAATACAGTTTCTTCATATCTTCTCCAAGAAGTATCATGGTATTTCGGGCTCTGTTTCTCTAATTTTGCATCTCTATAGTTCTCTCGCTTTGATTTCTTCCTCTATTTTCTGGTTTTGCATATGAAATTTGTATCAGAAATTTGTACGACACTCCCATTCTTCTCAATCATCATTCGAATTTGTTGCTTCTGAATTTGCATTTGAATCTGTTCTTCCTCTATTCTGCATCTGTTTGCATATGTTCTGGCTTCTCATATTCCTGCTTCAACATCTCTATTATCTTCATCATCTCACCCTAGACGCAATTCACCGAAACCCTAGCATCTCTGACGACCCTATTACATTTTCGGCAACTTATGTTTGCACTATTTGGTTTGGAGTTGGCTAACTTCTTTGCGAAGACCCACACTGCTGTTCGTTTCTTCTTTCTACTCGGCAAACTCTCGATGCTCTCTTGCTCTCACATCCTGAGTTTGGGATGGGGAGGGGCATCAATGTTATGTATCGTGATCTCGTCGTATCTCCTATTTTAAGCATAGAGTCGTTTTGTGATAATATTGTAATCATCTCTTTGTGATCTTCTATTTAAGGTATAGATTAGGCGTAATCACATCTATTTGTAATCTTTTATTTTAGGTATAAATTTCTAGGTTTTAAGCTTGAGTATTCAATCTTTCTTATTAAGTCAGAAATACATATCAGTTCTGATAACATGTGAAACATGGTACGAGTTCGCACGGTATCTGGACTAACATGTATTTCTAAATTAATAAGAAAGGTTATAATACTCAAGCTTAAATAGAGAAACATGGAAATCTATATCTAAAGTAGAAGATAACAAAGAGATGTGATTACGCCTAATCTTATGCCCTAAATAGAAGATTACGGAGAGATACGATATTATCACGAAACGACTCTACGCCTAAAATAGTAGATACGACGAGATCACGATACATATAAATTCACATGTAGAACCTTACTGTGTAACTTAAGACCTTCGTTCGCAAATCGCAATATGAACAAAAGCAGAAGTTAAACCTACAAACTCTAGAAGCAATGGCAAGAAAGTTGTCAATTGCAAGACAGGATCAGTTGTCTGGCTTGCTTATTTATTTATCTTACGTTTTGAATCAAGAAATAGATAATAATAATAATAATAAATGGAAGGCAAAATAAGCAAATTAGTCGAAGGCAAAATAGGCAAATTAGTCGAAGGCAAAATAGGTAAATAAGTTAATGGCGAAGGATGACCAAACCGGCACAAGGTCTTTTTTTTTTTTTTTGGCAAATAAGCTAATTATGTGGCATTTTTATTTGAAAAGCCATTATATGGACACATCGCGAGCTCGGGAATGTAGTTTTAGCATGAAATAACGTGGTGGTTGGGTGATTCAATCCATAATGGAAAACCATGACATGTCAAGAAAGTTCCGTACCCAAAAATATGTGTTGAATTAAGTTAAATCTCCACCATTCACACTAAACAAACCACATTCTAGGTTCAGGAGTTCTTGTTTAAATTGGGTAATTGTTAATGTTGACATTGTACTTGAGTGTTGTGTAATGAAAGTTCAAAAATCAAATTTGCATCAAAAAAATTCGTTGAGATAAAATTACCTTGAAACAACTTAAAAATTATATACAACACAACCTCCCCCCCCCCCCCCAACAATAAAAACTTACATAACTAAACATTCCTGGAAGCCCTTTAAGTGGACTACAGTTAGATTAGAACCATGGACGACTAAACATTCCTGGAAGCCCTTTAAGTGGACTACAGTTAGATTAGAACCATGGACGAAAACTTGAATCAAGTGCATATTCTTCATAACATAGTCAGAAAATGCACACCATGGACCAGGGAAAGGTAAATTACTATTATTGATGATTTTTCCTCTGTTTTACCATAGAAGAAATGGAGAAAATGGACAGCTCGCAAGGCTAATGGATCAACGGCCAATGATCCAAAATATACAAAACTGAGTCAAAAACTGAAGAACCCTGCGTAATCTAATATTTCTCACTTGTATGCTACAACCACAAGGCAGCCGCAAACAGTTTAATAATCGTATTTCTTCCCCGGATGGCTAGCCAGCTTTGCCCTTGTCGTATCAATTTGGATGGCGTCTCCATAGCCAAAAAATTGTCAGAAGCAAAAACATAAAAACCAATGGCCTGACTATCACTTTATGAGGGGGCTTAGTCCATCACCTTCCCAGCCCAGCTTCAGCATGTGATCTACTACCTTCAAGCTCAACTGCAGGTAAAGAAATAAGAGTGCAATTAGGAATGAAGTAGGGCAGGCATTCTAATCACAAGGTATTCTGGAAACAAGAAATATACTGCCTCAGATAGTTATACAACCTTTTGGGTGTCTGTGACACCAAATACTCTGTTAAATTGTTTGCTTGTCCTTAAAGAATATTTCATGTTAACATAAGTAGTTTGAAAAACTAAACTCTCTATAAATTTACGGTGAACTGTTGGTTTAATGGTATCCTAGAGGATGATTCACAAAACTATCCCTCCTATGGCAAAACTTCAAGTGTGACACAATACTGAGATATGGAAAACAAATTCAATTGATTATTATCAGTTAACGCCAAAAGATCGTTGAGTGAACTATCTTTTGTGTTGAACTTACGGCGGGATCGGTGAAGATTGTCAATTGATTATTATCAGTTGACACCAAAAGATTAGTGTTATCCTTATTCAGGGCCAGAGCTGTAATATCTTGCCCTTCGCCCAGCCTTAGTACATGAAATACCTGCAAGAAAAAATAGCGCATGCTTGTTAGTAAAGCAGAGTGCAGTATAGGGAAGCAGTTACAGAGTGTTTTTCTTAACTATATATTACAGACATACGACACATCCACTTGTCACATGTTCCAAGCATTTTCTATGCATGACCTTCAGTTTGTATGAAACTATGAATAGAACAATAAAAGAAGTATGTATGTAACCACAAAGTGGCTTCCTTAGACTCGAGGTTCTAAAACTCGCGGGGCGCTCCTAGGGAGGCCGGGCACCTTCTAGCTTCCAAGCTGAGTACTCAGCGACTAGCACCTAGTCGTCAAGGGGCCTTCTAGAGCCTAGGCGGCGAGTACTCGGCCGTCCAAACCTTTTCGAACACTGCTTAGACTCAAAAACCCAAGTTTTTTACCACGGAACCAGGGTCACCCCTATAAATGACAGAATGATGAAAGTAATTTATGTTGACATCCTTTTCATGTTCCGTGGTCACCCCTAAAAATGACAGAATGATGAAAGTAAATTATGTTGACATCCTTTTCATTCCTTACCCGAAGAGAATGCAGATCAAGGAAGCAAACTGAAGGTGAAGGAATGTCCAATACGTTGTTTTCATCCATGGATTTCAAATGACCAGCGTTGTCAGAGGTACCATCATATTCAGAACACAAGTTTAACCCTATCAAAGCACTTTGTCCATCGACAGAAACCTCCATGCAGCTAACCCTACACGAGAAAGGGAGTTGCAACTGGGCTATCACTCTCCCGTTAAGAGTAAAGGTGGTGAGGGTATGAAGAGATTTGTTCCAAGCCATTATGATCCCATCAGATGAAAGGCAAATTGCATGGGCCTCCACACCAACCAGCCTTCTAATTAAGCGACCCCTCCTTATTGAATGGAGCAGAATATCTGACGAGTTGGAGCATGACACAACAATTCCAAGATCTGAACTGACACAGCAGCAGATTATTTCCCCAAGGTGTCCCCGGAGAACATGTATGGGACCCTCGATGTGTCTTCTCCTGCTTTTGTCTGCCAAGCCATTTGCAATGGTATTACTGCTAGTTGAATTTGAAGTTGGTGTGCCTGAGCCAGTAGAAGTCTCAAATGCACTGCTCGAATGAGAACTGGATGATGCCCTATGTATTCTCCAGATTAAAACTGTTGCATCCCTGGATCCCGTTACAAGGTAGTTGCTGTCAGATGATAGTGACAGACAAGTCACTGGAGCACAATGCCCTCTGGCTGTTTCTATAGTCTTTGCTCCATCTGATGATATCAGTTTGACGCTGTTATCCACATGCCCACCTAGTCAAAGGCACAAAGGTTCGTAATGTATAAGTTCAGTTACACCCCACGATAGTCTGGAGCATTTTATCCTTCTTTCTTTTCAGCCTTTGGAGCAAATCAAAAGATCTTAGTTTTTTGTAGACAGCTTCAAAATAGTCTTAGCATAAAAACATATAGAGTGGAAAGCGCAGGCAATTTACTGAGATGATAATATGCAACAGAACTAGTAAAGCATCAATTGGCATGGAAACTTCAGATGATATTATGTCTATGGGAAGATCCGAGAAACCGGACAGAGAGTCAGAAGTTAGTTTGTTACCATTATGTTCAGAAAAGTTGAAATTCCGTTCAATTTCTATGCTTGCGCTGTTAGGTTAGGATAAAGGAGGGATGTAACCTTGCCGAGAAAATTGGAAATAGAGTTCATGGTTGACTCTCCCTTGGAAATACAAGAAACAATTAGTATGACGAAATCTAACCGGTGATTATTTCTTTGTCACTAGTGATAGCAACCACAGCTGAGCTTCTGATTCCTGACGCTGCAAATGCAACTGCTTGGGGAAAATGCCACTCCTCTGAACCAGATCCAGTTGGTCCTTTGAACATTCGCATGAACGCTCCACCAGTGGAGTTCGCACTGACCTTTCCATGTTGGAAAAGAAATGGCATCCCATGGCCATCTGGTGTGTTTGGCTGCCATTTGTGCTGTGCAACATGCGCGGCTGGAGCATTTATATCAACAATTATGACAGAATCCGGCGACGCATGAATGGCAGCGGCAGGTAGGTTGCTGCGCTCTGGAGATGGAATAACATAGGGTTTGACTTCTTTTGGGTTCCGAAAGATGGTCTGACATGCAAAATAGATAGTTAGATATCTGTGATACATCCCAAGTTACCATGATAGGTCACCAGATATCCCAAAAGCATAGATGGTTAGAAACTGGGTCCATCAATGAATATATGATTTCAACCTCTTCAAACATAACCATATTCCCCCCATCATACATTGCCAAGGATGGACAAGTGGCGGCGATCGCCATTGTTAAGTTACCAATAGTCACAATAGCTTATGCTGCTTGGAAATGGCCCAACAGTATATATCAAGCTATTCAACATTCCCTCCCATGTGGAGATGCAAATTTTCATAGAGAGAGCGGAACAGAATACAAAGGGGAGAAGTAGAATGCAAATAAATTGAGAACACCTAGAAGACAAATACAAGTACAAAGACCTAGGCACAATAAATCGAGGTTTACCTGCAAGTGAAGAACATCTGCTAGAGGCATCTTCTTCGCGTGAGGGACATTTAGAAGTTGTGATGGGGTTTGTCCAAAGTAAGCAATTTGATCTTGTGTTGCCAGTTGTTGCGCCTGTAGGTAATATTAGCCAGAATAAGTAGCAGCAATCCTATCCAAGGAATACTAAATGAGAGACTGTTGACTTACTGGGTCTGAAATTTTATCTATGTCTACTGTCCCTTCGTAAGTAACGTAAAAGAACACATTATTCGCTGCAATAGCTTCTTTTCCTCGTTGTTTATACCTTAAAAAGAGTCAAATCATCCACAAGCATATAACACCTTTGTGAGAAAAAAATAAGTGCAAAATTGATGGAGAGAAAGACGTATATTTCTACATCTTCTCGTAACACCCAGCAAAAACAAGGAAATTACCAAAATGACAAAACCAAGGCGAATTATGCATATAATAGAACTTACCCAAATATGAGATCAATCCATTCATGCAAATGTGCAGAAACATGTTCACTCTCAAGAGCCATTCTATGCTTGTGCATGAAATCAACAGGGTTTTCAGCCCAAGGAGGCAATGAAACAGAATCTGGAAATAGTTATGAAATAAAACGTCATAACATTTGCTGTTTACTTTAAAATAGAATACATGTCCAATTTTCTTTTGAAACAAAACATTCATACCAAGCTTCTCTCCGAGTTGTGTTGTGCCAAAGTCGATTGAGTTTTCATTTGTCAACATCTCCGGGAGATAAAAAAGTTCAGGAACCTAAGATATTTACAGGGAAAATTATAGTATGAAAACAATGATAATTATGACAATGGTAACAACAAATATCACTGTTGAGAATATAAATAATAAAGTTGCCCCTCTTTCTAACAGATTAATCTTTTAGATGAGTTGGTGGTTAAGATCTAATATGGTATCAGAGCAGCCTATAGATCCTCTGCTCGAACCTCACCGCCTACCTAATGATTAAAATTTATACATGTTTAGCCTGCCTATGGAGGAGAGCCTGGTTACATGTGCGGGGGCGTGTTGAGAATATGAATAATAAGGTTTCCCCCTCTTCTAACAGCTTAAGCTTTAAGATGAGTTGGTGGTTAAAGATCTAATAATCACCATCGCAATTGGTCTTAAAGGAACATATACGTACGTAATTGCACATGCATGCTTTTGTCTGTGTGTGTGATATATGATATATCCAGCAAACAGGTTGCAGTAATAGATGGGGAAATGCAGATGAAGAAAGGCTTCACAGAAAAGCAACTGAAGACTTTTAACATTACGATGGCATTCGATCAGAAAAGGTTATTTTGCATAACAGTCGGATAAGTTCATACCAATTCCTTCACATCACTCATATCCTCCAGAACTCCATTCCAAGTAGCACCAATGTCTAAGAACATTCTATCAGCGTGATCAAATTTGCCACCTTGGAGTTGAATTGAAAGAGTAGTAAATGGCTCCACTCTAACGAGATAGTATAACACCTATCAAAGATAGTACCAATACATAGGAGCATTACTACATCATTTGAAAAACATAACTGCATGATAACAGAGTAAGCACTGAAACACAACTGGCATAAGAAACAAAGGACATTAAGAACAGCAACGGAAAAATGACAGGCCAGATAACTTTAAACACTAGCTTCTAGAATAACCTACGGTTCCGGCACTTGAATAATGTGAACCATAATGAAATTTGGGTATGACCGGATCATCAAAGCTGGAGTATCTCTCTTGGAATTTCTTCAACCGATCAGCATCCAATGCGCCAACGGGCTGAAAGTATAAGCAACCTATTTGTTAGTTAACAGGTCTACCATGATTTTAGAAGCAAAGGCAAATAGGAGATACCTTTGACAGATCCCGGTAAGAAGATGCACTGGCGAGATCCAAAGTTTTGGAACTGTAATCAGAAAGAATCCATGGGAAAACAGGATACTGCATGAAAGAATTGAACTTAGAAAAGCAAGTGAATTATCCTCGTGAGTAATCTGAAAAAGTGAGTAATCATAATGGAAAACCCACCTGAGTTATGTCATTGTAACTACGCCCAGCCAATGTGTTGAGCTGCATTAGATACTCAAAATTGCTGATCTGCAAAGGATTCAGTTGTTATTAAATTTCATCATTTGCTTACGAAAACAGAAATGTAGATTGACTACAGCCACGTAGGTGAAACATGCATCCAAAGTTCACTATTGATGCGCACCTCCCACCTAGCCCAACGTTCCATTAATTGAGTTCTCTTCAAAAGTTGGTCCGGTCTCTGCCACAAAATATAACCAGATAGTTCAAGAGAACAAGGGAATGAAGTGCTGTAATATTGTCAAGGCCCAATATTTCTGCGGAGTATTTAGATAACTAAACCAAAGGAATACCTGTGTTGCAAGGTAAATATTGTTCAAATGAGGAGGACGTGCATGAACTATAGCTCTATAAGCATTTCTTCTCCCCTCAGTATTCTGGAGCAAAATTATTTGGAACAAACAATTTTATCAATTGCCCAGAAATAACTGGTTTATGGGAGAAACGAAAACTGTGTGTATTTCTAAACATTAATACCCCAAAATCAAAGAAGTAATTTGACCGGTCAACCATAAACAATTCTAGGGCACTTCTTCTCAGGAGATATCTGCAAAATTGATAAACACGTGAGGAGCTTTTCGCGAAAAGGAAAAAACAAGCAAACAAAAACACAGACAAACAAACAAGCAACAGATACACGCACAAAAACCCAAAAAAAAAAGAAGGAAAGAAAAGAAAGATAACAAGAAAGTGCAATCCTTCAAGGTATTGCATATTTTGCACTAAAATTTGAAGTACTGATTACCAAAAAAAATGTAGCACTAAACGGCTACCGCTCTAGTAAGTAATTGTTAAAATCTTACAGTTCGCTATGTGAGTCAAATTGCCCCAGATTAGTTAATTATAACCTCCAAAACTACTATATGATCCTAAGCCTTCTCTCCACTTGTTGCCAATTTGTTCTGGCTTAGATGCTTTAACATGGTATCAGAGCTAGGCTTTTTGAGACTTTTGGATAAGACTCTCTTGATTGATTGTCCTGCTGTTTGTGCCTTATGCGCACCTAGTTTCGTTGTGATTGTGTTATGGATTCTTTGTTTACTCACATGCAAGTTAGGGGTAGCATGTGCAAGGGAGTGTTTAATTATAACCTCCAAATCAGTATATGAGTCTGGGTGCCTCTCCACTCATTGCCAATTGGTTTTGACTTGTATGCTTTAACAAAAACATTCTCCTATTATTACTACGAGAAAGAGAATTGTGCATAGCTAAGTGTACACCAGAGATTCCCTTCTGGTAGGATTTGAATGGTTTAACAAAACAAAAGGCAATATTCCATAGACATCAAGAATTTCTTTGCTGAACAAAATCATATTTTACTCATTTCTCCCGTTCCAAACAAAGCCAGAGACATGACAAATAACTCAAATGTATGAACCAATGCGTTGCAGCAGGACTCCATCTCAACAACATAATGTATTTCTGACTGTCAATCAAAAATTAAGGGAGCAATACATAATGCAGAATGATTGCAGTGTACATCTACATTCAATCTTTTGCCTAAGTGAAATGTGCTAAATTCCTAAGCACAACTTGAAAGTGTGAATGAATGCTGCTGAGGACAACGGTAGGAGAATACAAAAACAAATATATACACCAATAAATAAAGAGAAACACACTTTCCATCTCACCTTCGGCTGTAAATTTGGTGAAGGGAAGACATCAACCAACTGTGGTCCTTTTCTTCAACTCTACTTTGATAAGTGTTATCCAAACCATCAACCGTAGCAATGCTCTCAGAGTTATCAACAATAAAATTAAATCTTCTTGATGTTATCTGCCACAGTGCATCAACCAACTATTACTATGACTAGATGTCTAAACACAAAATTCAGGGGACAAATTCCCACTGCTATTCATATCAACAGTTTTTAACATAGAGCAATCCATTTGAACCGGTAACTTTCTATGCTCATCGATATGACAATTTTCTGTCATTACACATGCATCTGATTTACAGGTATTGGTTTTTGTTGAAAAGGAAAGAATATTGTAGCACATGTTGTAAATCAATTAGGCAATTAGACAATTAGGAAGATTGTAATTAGTCAAATTAGGTAGATAGCAATTTCCTTATTATTTCCTTTCCTAAATTATCTTGTACACAGTCTATATATTGTGCCTCCTAGTGAGAAGAATATACATCAATTATAATCTTTCAACATGGTATCAGAGCGGGTTCTAGGAACCTGACTTTTCTTTCTCGTTACCTCTATCTTTTTTTTTTTTCCGTCAAATTCTCTCTCTCTCTCTCAAATCGACCACAACCAAAACCTCTCTAACCCCAATACACAACCCTCAAAAAAAAAAAAAAATCCAGCCGTGAACAGTGCTCGCGTACACTGTAGCAGTCGTGAACAGTGCTCGCGCGCACTGTAGCAATCGTGAACAGTAACCCTAATCTGTTTCTGGCCCTCGATCAATCTTTCTGGAACTCGGTTTGTCTGTTAAGGGTGTTCTTCAGGCTCTAAATCAACCAGGTACCCTCTCTTTGCACTTGTCAATCCTCTGGGTAACAACTCCTCTCCTTTTGGCTTGTGTCTTTATCTCTTGAATCTATTATGGGTGATAAACCTAAGCAAACAGACACTACTGAAACCTCTGAAACTAAGGATATTGTTAGGGATTATCGCCGGTCTCTAACCACAATCAACTCCGCCCTAGCAGCCCCCACCAACTCTCCTGCTTTATCTTCTGGACATTTTGGGAATCGCAATCCCTCCCACAATCGGGGTAGTTCTTCTGAGCGGGGTGGTCGTCGTGGAGGACGTGGGGGGCGTGGTGGTCGTGGCACCAAGAAGTGTACTCATTGTGGTGCGACCAACCACGATGTTGAATTCTGTTGGAAGCTGCATGGCAAGCCAGCTTGGGCTAATCAGGCTACACTTGAGGGGGAGCCATCTGTTCTTGCTCCTACTCAGATTACTATGTCCAAGACTGAGTATGATTCTATGATTCAAAGGGCCAATGCATCTTCTTCTTCTTCCACTGCAACTCATGTCACCTCAGGTAATACGTGTCTTCATTCATCTTCTCGTAGCACTCGTTGGATTCTCGATTCTGGCGCATCTGATCATATGACAGGTGATTTGTCTCTTTTGACTGATGTTGTTACTCCTTCTGTTAAGACTTATGTTACTATTGCCGATGGCACTAAGGTTCTTGTTCAAGGCATTGGTACATATCGTTCATCTGGTCTTGTTTTTCAGCCTGTCTTATATTTGCCACAATTTCCGTTTAATCTTCTTTCGATTCATAAAATGTCTCATACTCACCAGTGTTCTATCCTCTTTTCTCCTTCTCATTGTGAGTTTCAAGATCTCAAGACAAAGGGGATGATTGGTGGGGGGTATGAGAAGAATGGTCTGTATTACCTTCAGGAGCAGCAACAGCAGCAGTCATCTAGTCCTTCTGCTTTACATTCTACTGTTACACCTTATCAGTGGCACTGTCGTCTTGGGCACCCATCCTCGGCCAACCTTCGCAAGCTAGTTCCTAGTTTACCTAGTTTTTCTCCTTTTAATTGTGACACATGTGAACTTAGTAAACATCGTAGAGTTTCTTTTGCTTTACGAACTGAGTCACCATGTGTAGAACCTTTTGCATTAGTTCATTCTGATATTTGGGGACCTTCGCGCACTACGAGTTTGTGTGGTGCGCGCTATTTTGTCACATTTATTGATGATTTTTCTCGTTTAACATGGGTGTATCTCCTCAAAGATAGGTCTCAATTATTTTCTGTTTTTTCAGTCTTTCATGCTGAGATTGTCAACCAATTTAATGCTAAATTACGTATTTTGCGAACTGACAATGCCCAAGAATATCTTTCTCATCCATTTAGACAGTTTAACGAAACTCATGGTATTATTCATCAGACTGCGTGTGTCACTACCCCTCAACAAAATGGGGTTGCAGAACGGAAGAATGGGCCAGTTTTAGCCGTAACTCATGCCCTTATGCTTCACATGAACGTTCCAAAACATTTTTGGGGATATGCTGTTCTTACCGCGAATTATCTAATAAATCGCACCCCTTCTCGGGTTTTGCATGGCAAAATTCCTTATCAGGTCATGTTTCCTGACAAGGATCTTTACATTCTTCCCCCAAAACTTTTTGGTTGTGTGTCATTTGTTCATAATCTCTCTCCAGGTCGTGATAAACTTGATCCGCGTTCTTACAAATGTATTTTTCTGGGTTACTCTCTGACACAGAAAGGATACAAGTGCTATAGTCCCTCATTACGGAAGCACTTTGTAAGTGCTGACGTGACTTTTTTTGAAAATATCCCATATTATTCTCTTGAGGGAACTCAGTTGACACCATTGTTGGCACCACCTTGTCTTCCTGAGATTGCTCAGTTACCGGCTGACCATGGTCTTTCTGAGACTGCTACTCGACCATCAATTACACAGGTATATGTTCGACGTTCTTCTGCTGCCGCTACTCCTGTTGCACCTTCGGATACAGCTTCTGTGCCCACACCATCTCCTCAAGCGTCTTCAGATCCGACACTCGATCTTCCTATTGCTCACCGTAAAGGTATTCGCTCCTGCACTCCCATCCTATCTCTCAATTTGTGTCCTATGATCATTTGTCTCCCTCTTTTCGCGCTTTTTCTGTGTCTTTGTCCTCTGTTACTGTTCCTAAGTCTTATCAGGAGGCTCTTTCTCATCCTGGATGGCGTTCTGCTATGGAAGAAGAGATGCGCGCTTTGTCACTGAATCATACTTGGGATCTTGTTCCCCAGCCATCTGGAGCACATATTGTTGGTTGTCGTTGGGTGTTTGTCATCAAACACAATCCTGATGGTACTCTTGATCGTCTGAAAGCTCGTCTTGTGGCCAAAGGTTTCACTCAAACCTATGGGCTTGACTACACTGAGACTTTTTCTCCAGTTGCCAAACTCAATTTTGTTCGCATTATTATCTCTCTTGCAGCCAACCTTGATTGGCCTCTCCATCAGCTTGATGTCAAGAATGCTTTTCTTCATGGAGATCTCTCTGAGACAGTTTATATGGCTCAACCACCCGGTTTTGAGTCCAAGGGGGAGTCTGTGTGTCATCTTCGCAAATCTATTTATGGCCTCAAACAATCTCCCCGGGCTTGGTTCGATAAATTCAGCAGTACCGTCGTGTCTCATGGTATGACACGAAGTCAAGCTGATCACTCCGTCTTCTTTAAAAGGACCACCAGTGGTATTGTGATTCTCGTAGTCTATGTGGATGATATTGTCATTACAGGGAGTGACAATGATGGGATTCAGGTATTAATTCGTCACCTTTGTTCCAGTTTTCTCACCAAGGATCTAGGCAAGCTTCGGTATTTTCTTGGCATTGAAGTGGCTCGTTCTAAAGCAGGCATCAGTTTATCACAACGGAAATTTACACTCTCGATCTCTTGAAAGATACATGTTATCTTGGTTCTAAACCTGTAGCTACTCCTATGGAGACTAATCATAAGCTTATGCCTGACGATGGTGAGTTGGTTGACGATCCTGAGTTGTATCGGAGACTTGTGGGTAAACTTATTTATCTCACTATCACTCGACCCGATATCTCCTATGCAGTCAGTATTGTCAGTCAATATATGACTTGTCCTCGAGTTTCTCATATGGAGGCTGTTGTTCGCATCTTGAAGTATCTTAAAAATGCTCCTGGACGTGGACTTCTCTACAAAGCGTCTGGACATCTTCGTATCGAAGGGTATACGGATTCTGACTGGGCAGGATCTCCTGCTGATCGTCGTTCTACCACTGGTTATTGCACCTTTATAGGTGGCAATCTTGTGACTTGGAAAAGTAAGAAACAGTCTATTGTAGCACGTTCTAGTGCTGAAGCAGAGTATAGAGCAATGGCTCATACCACTTGTGAGTTTACTTGGTTGCGTACACTTCTACATGAGTTTGGGTTTCCAGTACATGATCCAACTCCGTTATATTGTGATAATCAGGCTGCTATCCATATTGCTAATAATCCAGTATTCCACGAAAGGACCAAACACATTGAAGTTGATTGTCATTTCATTCGGTCGAAAGTGGAGTCAAAAGAGATCAGCACGCCTTTTGTTCCTTCAGGCTCTCAACTTGCTGATATTTTCACGAAGGCTCTTCCCAAGGCTTCCATTGATTCTATTTGTCGCAAGCTAGGAGTATACGATGTATACGCTCCAGCTTGAGGGGGAGTGTTGAAAAGGAAAGAATATTGTAGCACATGTTGTAAATCAATTAGGCAATTAGACAATTAGGAAGATTGTAATTAGTCAAATTAGGTAGATAGCAATTTCCTTATTATTTCCTTTCCTAAATTATCTTGTACACAGTCTATATATTGTGCCTCCTAGTGAGAAGAATATACATCAATTATAATCTTTCAACAGTTTTTATGCCGGAGGATTAGATACTTATTTCTGAAAGGTCGCACAAATGAGTGCACAAGGGCATGTAGCAACCAAGCAGCCCACTCGCCCAACAGCCCAACAACTTGTTGAAGCCTAACAAATGGCCCAAAAAGGAATTAACTTCTAGTTACAAGTAGCCTACATGAATCACTAAATATCAATATTGATACTCGCCTGACATGGAATGAGTGTTGTGTTACAGTAGAGGTCAACATATGAATTACGGAACTTACTTGAAATGTGCCTCGAAGGACCCTTAATGGCCGGACCATAGACGCCGGAAGCTCAAGAACAATTCTTTCATCAAGTTCACTAGGAACATAACCAAGGGTAACTGCCAATGGGTTTTCCACCAAGTCCTGGCTGCTACTCGCTGGAGGATCTGTAGATTCAACCGATGCCTGGAAGGGTTGCTCAGCAATTTCAGACAACCTTGTCTGGATGCCCCCTCCCTGTTCTTCTTCACCTTCTGTACACTCCAAACTATCTCTGCCTTCAAGCTCCTCATCCTCATTTACTACCTCCATCGAGAGAGCTTCAGCTGCCAAAATAGAGGCTTTGGATGGACTAATGACATTCTCTTTATCCTTTTTCGACTCCGTAAGATCTTCGTAGTTTGCAGCAGCACCTAAATGGTTAGACCCCCTGTAGTTTCTCCTCAAACATCTCCTCATCCTCGAAGAACTTTCCATAAAGTCTAGCTTCCAGAAAATCTAAAAACCATAATTTTATAGGTTTAGCTTCCAGAAAAAAATGATGACTTCATCGTCTAGGTATTTAAGTATAAAATCACTGAGCCAAATGTAGAAGGGTGTTAGAAGGCCATCAACATACACGCTCAGGATTGCATAAACGGTCTCCAAATGGCCCGAAAAGACATTTCATCTCCATAAGGCTGTGGATGAGTTTCCGCCATGAGCGTATTCCAGTCAATAGACGATGCCTGGCTATAACATCAACTTGTGCTCGCCTGTCAACCTGGAAAATAAATGATGAAAATTTTGAGATCACTTGTGTAATCTACTTGAGAAGGTACAAGAAGTGCACAAATCATACCTCTGAGCGTTGCATGTTTCTAGCTAAAGCTAAACTTCCAACTAGGACAGCAATGAATTTATATGATAGAGCGTTAAAATCTTTTCCATAGACAGATTTTGAGTCAACTGATTGCAAGCATTCCAGCCAAGCAATTCCCATGGCTTCAGAAACATTCCATCTCCTTACACGCTCCATATCACTTTGGCTCCTCCTTTGTGCGGATGTGGCCATTGCCACAGCACTGAGACCTCTTCCAGAACCAATCTTTGCATTGCGTTCAAGATCACGTGCAGCAGCCAAGGCCGCTGCTTTAGCAGCCGCCTTGTCCTTTGGAAGGCCTGAAGATTTGCTAGGTACCTCCAAAGGTCTTTGGAAGCTTGAAAATGTATGAAGCCGAGTTGTTTTCCTCTCAAGCAATGACGAATCACGCCTGAGCTGCGTAGTTGTTGCAGGTGTAGGGGTTTCCCCTCCAGCAGCTCCAGCGGCAATCATCGCCAACGCCATTGCAGCAGGTGGTGATGCAAAAGCAGCAGCCCAGCCAGGAGAGATCATGGCAAGAGCAGCCTGAAAATTCTCAAACGGATGTCTCAGATATCGCAGCAAAAAGTTTATAGACATTCTTAGTAGTAGCTCCAAAGGCCTATGTTTATCTATCAAAGAGTTGATTGTTGAGAATTTAGGAGGACTTCTAAAGCTTTCTCAAATGTGTGATGCAGCCTAACCCTCAGGGTGGAAGCCAAAAGAAACATGATTGATTCATAGAAGATTCTTCCTTTTCCTCAAAATTCACTGCAATCATTTCCTTCACAAAACGATCTTAAAATTTCTCATACTTGCTCATTATCTAATTTAAAACGTTGTTAAAAGGCCAAACTTTTAAATTGCAGTCTAGCAATTTCCAACCACCATTAATTTGTGTATTGGGAATCCGTTCTAGTCACAGTTTTGATGACCTCAGTAAATCCCACATACAATTTATCCATAAGCTTAGCCTTAACTGGGATCCAAAATCCCTATTGCATCCTTGTAACGATCGCTGATTTGAAATGGTCCACACATAGTGATATAGCTTCTATGACAGTAAAAATGAACAAGGGAAACTGCTCTTGACACATATAGCAATGGTTTTGGACTGCAGCGGTTCCTTTCTACAGTTTTTGGTACAGAGAGTAGCCCTAATTGCTTTCTTTTTCTGCTTACCTTCACTAAGTAAAATTATTTAGTGGACAAACAAAAATCTTCAGCCAGTCTAACAAGGCCAGAGGCAGAGGATGCTCAGCGATGAATGTATACATGCTTTTGATGTAACAATCTACAAATACCCTGTATAATTTCTCCCCTCGCCATCTTATTCTGAACTACAAAACAACAGCCAAAGCTAAATCGTACCCATAAAGACATATAGATATAGCCCTACAGAGGCTTTACTTATTAATTTGAACACTTATGCTGCCATAACTCAGAAACAGAACAAAGCTGGAGTTATCTAACCTCTGTAGGCAGTGCATCTGCAGCTAGAGCACGGTCTTCAACAACCAGAGGATTCAAACCATCAGCAGTAGCGAGTTCATGAATTCCTGCCAATAGGGGTCGCCACCTCCTCAAAACAGCTACAAATGGCGGTAAAATGGCCTCTAGATACTGTTTACGAAGAGGGGTTCTATCCCTGCCAACAGCATGCCACACCTACATCATAAATGTAAAACAGCAAAGTTAATTGCACCACATACTTTTTGTAAAGTAAGTAAACACGTGCCACACCAGATAAAAACAATAACCTGGCAGGCAACAGAAGTAACTAAATCATTAATATATCCCAGCAAGCAACTCTGTAAAAAAACTAACCTCAGAATAGAGAACACAGGATGCAACCAATACTCTCTGTCTTTTGGACTCGGATATTGGCATGTTCAAAACAGGCGAAAGCACGCTGTACATCATTAACTACAGTTTAGTTTCGGCCTGGGATATAAGTAAAAGCAAGATTACAGACATTACAGCAATGAAACGATAGAAGAAGAAATGTACGTAAAATCCTTATAAAGCAACATAAAAGAGCCCCTATGTACTATAAGATCACTGTGAACACAATTCCTGATATGGTACCAAGAAACATCATATGCAATCATATCCAGAATGAGATCATTTCTATAAAACACGGATAATCCAATAGAGGCCACACAACCGTATATGATACGTAGCAGACACTGGCACGAACCCCGTACATGGGGTTCCGTATCCATGTCTGAAGAATACAAAGAAAATACAAATTTCCCAATTTCAGATGAAGCACAGATGGACTGATAAAGGAGACAAAATAAAACCACCTTTCCATACTTAAAATTCAAAGAAGGGGAATGGAAGGCCTTTCCATACTTAAAGATTTCAAAGAAGGGGAATGGAAGGCATCTAATTCAAACTAAATTGTTGTTTCTAAGAGAACTATTAGCTGTCCATGAGTGACGAGGTAAAGATACAATGGGATGTCACAAAACAATTAGTATCTTAAACATTATTAATTTCTCAAACAGTTGTAATCTTTACCACCATATCTTTGGTATCTTTACCACTCAGTTCCAACAATAACAACAACAATCAAGCATTAAAGTTGTTATTTTGATAGTGACAAACAACTTGTCTAAAGCTCTATATTGATCTGAAAAATGATAATCAAACACTAAATGCCAAGTCAATCGAGAAAGTACCTCCATAACAATGCGGATCGTGGTTTCCTTGTTGAGATTCGGGAATCGTTATTTAAGGATAGAATGTTGCTAGCATGTTGATGTGATCCCTCCGACAATACATCCTCAGTGATTAAATTCCTCATAAGCATACTATCTTTACCATCATCTTCTTCCCTCATGGAAACAAGCACCATTCGCAGCATGCATAAAAATGGTTGATCACTGTCCAGCAACTGATAAAGAGCTGCCATGCCTCCCATTCCGGTACCGGATCCTCCTCCAATACCAAGACCGCCACCAAGTCCAGACTCGTCTAATAGCAAAGCTTGGAGCATGGAAACTGACTTCTTTATTAAAGGTAGCTCAATCCAATTTCCATTGGAATCTTTCTCCAAAGAAGATTTCCAAGAGTCCCAGCCACTCCCACCGCCACCAAAGACTGTCGCTTTCGAAGGAAGTCCAACTCCATACCACAATCTACTCCTGTATTTCCAACCCTCAGCTAGATCTATCGCACAACTTCCGTATGACACAAAAGCACAGGAAACAGATTCATAAGGCTCAGCAGCTGCGGCAGCAGTAAGTCGTTCCATCACAGTTGTAGAAATTTGCCCATTTGCATCAGCCATGGAAGCAAGAACCTGATTGATTTCAAAGTAACTTTTAGGTTCGGGAAGAGCATGCAAGTAAGGAACAATTAATATAGCATGTGGTAACTGGAAAGAAAGCAACTAATAGAGCATGTAGTAAGAAAGCAGTTAGTAGCAAGCTTCAACTTCCCCACTTTGCAGTAACGTAGATGGTTTCCTCCATAGTCCAAACACATAAATATGAAATACCTCGTATTTTAGCTACTTTAGAATATGACAGCAAACTAGAATGAACAGTAACTTATCAACCCAAAGCTAATCTTACCACAAAACTAATTGTAACAGCATATGAAACAATTGAGAGTTTAATATAACGAGTGACTTCTGCTTGTACAAATGAGAAATTACGTACAAAGATACATTCAAATGCAATAGGCTAGGACACTAAAAAGTTGATTTTACATGCACAATCCTACTTATTTACTTGATCATTGTCGACAAAAACGTGTCTGCATTGTTCAGTTTTTCTTCCTTCCTATCAATCTCCAATCATTAGGTTGTGGGTTTGAGTACGAGGATAGCCATTTTGTGCACTTAAGGCAAAAAGATAAACTTCATAGACACTCATTAATGGGTACTAACTAGGCGTACCATTTTTACCATCTACCTCTAATCATTCCATTAGTATTAATTGTACCGAACTTCTAGGCAACAAACAGACAATTGATAAGGGACCACGAAGAATATGCTTTAAGAGACTAAGCGTAGTTAAAGAAAAGATTCTATGAGATGCCTGTGCCCCTCCCGTCTTTGCCAAGAAGAATTGTAATTATTAGGTGACATTTGTTGTAATAAATGAACCCACCCCACCAAAATCCAAATCATGTTCACAAGCCAATAGAAGACACTCTTAGAAAGAACGAATGAACTAAGCAGAGCAAAATCATTAAGCGGCTTGAAATTCTCCATACAGCCAAATATATTCAGCGGGTGGATAAAGAGATAATTGCATACATACATCAAGAGAGAGCCCTGCAGAGTCACTAGATGATGATTTTCTATCTCCTGCTGTTTCCAAAGATCCTCCACCAATTGAAACAAGTGAAAGAGGGGAAACAGAACCAGCCGGAAGATGTGAGGTACTATAAAATTTACTCTGGAGACGTAAATGATCTTCAACAAGCATTAAGATGACAATGGCATTCTCTACCAAAGCAACAGAGAGTTGGGCAGCATTCTCTGCTCCTGCCTTAGCATCTTTGGGTGCTAAACCCTCAGCAGCAACACCAGCAGCTGCTGCAGCAATTATTTGAGTCTGCCATGAAAAGACAATATATGGATAAACATAAGAATAGCCAGGTATGAACCTCAGTACACAAATGAAATGACTTGGCAAAAAAACTAGAATTCAGTAATTATATCCTTTGCTTTTCCTGTGATGAAATTAAAAAAAAGAAACTAAGATACCAGTCGCAGTCACAATATCGGAGGGTATTACAAAGATAATTTGAGGGTATTACAAAGATAATTTGCGACCACCACCAAAAGAAAGAGCAAAAAAAGGCAGTTGCTGCAAAGTCCTTTTATTTTCTGCTATCTAATACGGCTATGTCATTTTTCTCTCTTTCCAACTACTTTTCAGCCTCCAGAGTACGAAGCACCTTTCATACTTAATTTTTGTGGTATTTTGTCCCATATTTCGTGACACATCCACTTAGCTTATTCTCTAGAGGCAGCAAAAAAAATACAAAGAACTGTCACAAGGTTTCCAATTTAAGAACTATGTTACCTGAACCTGAAGTTCTCTGGCAGCAAAGTCCAGCAAGTCACCTAACAACCTTCTCTTGAAAATAGGCAATGATTCCTCACGTCTTCATAACATAAATAAGACAAAAATTAAATTCATAACTGGATGTAATTCGAATATGAAGGCAAAAGTAGTCCTTTCCTAAACTTTACCAACTTATTAGTGTCAAATTCAAAATCTAAGTCTATCAAACTCAATGAACAAATTGAACTTTATTTTTTTCTTCATAGCCTACAAAATAAAAATAATGTCATAATTGGGGAGGCTTTCAGTGTCTCAAAAGTGGCGTAAAGTAGTACCTGACCCGTTGGTCTCCCGTACTAGATCCACCCACCATAGAAAGCCATTCTGCACAATGAATTGTAGCTTCAATATCCTGTGAAAGGGAAGTGATAACCAAACAAAATAAATGAAACTGATTGAAACTAGAAGTTGGGGAAATACAACCCCCACTCAGCACCAAGATAAGCGAATTAAAAAAATTGTATCTTCTGGTTTACAAGAAGGGATAGCTAAGTTAACTACTACTACTTTGTTTTTTACAAGTAACAAACTAAGAGCCTCATGTTCCCATAGGGCATCACAAGAAAATATAAAACATCCTTCAAAACAGGTTAACCAACAGTGGTGGGTATAGTAGCAGCACTAAAACTTCAAATAACTTTGGTTGAGAGCTTTGACCTAACATGGTTTTTTTTTTTTTTCCTTGATCAACACCAAAACAGGTTACAATCAACTATCAAGGAAAAAAACTTCCAAAATTATTGTCCAAAAAAAAAAATTATGTTTAGGGTCGGTTTTGCCAGATGCATCTAGCATTTGAAAGTCTAAGACGAAAACAAGACTGCCTTGTAAACATAAACAGAACCAAAATGGCAGATAACAAAAACTGAGAGAGATCAAAGCAACTACTTGAAATGATTCTACTGAAAATAGAATAGTAAAAGGTAATCAAAGGAAAAGACAAAAAGCAAAACAGATAGCAGAAGAACTGAGCTGAGCTGAGCCAAGTACTGGGGGCTTCAGGCATGGCTAGGTCAGTATGAGAGTGTGATCACGCTGGAATCCAGTCAGATTAAAGTATCGAACCCTTGAAAATTTTGATCAAACATAGCCCAAACTGCTTCAGGCAAGCTTCTAACTGCTTGGCCCAGTAGACCTCAGCTCAATTGAGTAAAAGCGAAGGATTTAAAATTTACGCAAGAAACCATGTAGCTGTCAGTCTGCTACAACAGTATAAACATAAATTGTAACATCAATCTATTACCGAGCAGGATTTCCAATTTTTCCAAGTAAGAAGAAAAATGTTTCAAACAGGAAGAGAGAGAGAGATATAAAAATAAAAAAGAAGATGAAGAGAAAGACTGAAAATAAAGAAATCCACCTTCCATCCATCCTTCAGGCGCATAGAATACTCCAACATGATTATGAGGAAATTGTGTATCAGGTCTTCTATGTCTCCCAAGCTTGAAGAATTTGGACTTTTACTTGCACCCTTCTGTGGAAACAATATTTACAACAAAGACAATACAAGAAGCAAATGAAAAAATCCAAAAGGTTTGCAGACAATAAGAGCAACACCACAAGAAAGTACAAAAAAATTGCTGTTTTAGCATCGAAATTAAGAAGGAAAAACAAGAATGACTCAAAACTTACAACAAGAAGACAAAAATATTACCTCGTAATTTGAGATAAGAATCTCCAAAATCCACTCAGGCCATTCATCCATTGTAGTAAGACTGCTTCTATTTTCTGGATGACTGCAAGCCAAAATCAGAAGATCCTGAAATCAAAATGAAGGAAGGTTAAGAAACTATGGAAAATATCAAAAGACAGCGGTAAGAACCTGTGGAAAAACTGATTTTAATTATGTTGTAAGTAAAACTTACATACATTTGAATGATATCCCTTCATATCAAATATATTCAAGTACACAAATAAGCCAGTCCTAACTTGCCATCCAAGCCTACGAGCTTCCTTAGATCCTATCTTTTTACAATGTGCCAACTAGGTGGGGCTGTACCAACAGTTAGAATAGCAAGCTAACAGATAGTACCTGTAATGCCCGACTTTGATATGCCCTTGATGCATATGGAAGGGAACGCAAAAGAACCAACAGAAGCTGCAAATGTTCGAAGCGATGACCAGAATCATAAAAGTTCAGCCCATCGTCAGTTGCAGAAGCATTTATCTGAAACGGAAATAGAAAAAGTACCATTGCATTATATTTGCAGATGCAGAATTCAAAGAGGAATAGCAGACAAGCTTTAAGAGCATACAAAACATGTACTGATGAGTATTCAACGTTTGGTTGACATACTTAAAAAGCCTATAACAAAACTGTTTGAAATGTATAAGAGATGCGCTTGGAAAAGGTCTTAGTTCGAAAAGTACTTATTAATCCCACGCCACTTAGAGTAAATGAGATTTCACAAACTGAATGGTTGGAAAGGTACTTGCAAATTTTGTTATCGCATGGATTACTATTTTCACTTCAATGACCATATAAAAGCCAGGATGAGAAGGAATACTAAATGTCATACCGACGCGCCTAATAAAGCTGTGTAGACATTGCCAGTCATTAGCCTGTTTGGTGCCGCTTGGAAAGCCTTTTGCAGAGCAAAAAGGAGAAGAGAAACTTTATCATCAAACATGGTACCTCCTGCCTCATGCAAAACTGTTAGGTTGCCAGTGACATCCGCTGGAGCAATTGAACCAATTTTCACATGCCCCGATGTAACTAAAGCACCTAAGAGGCAAATAATTCCAACGACAATACCGTCACTCTTATCAACATTATAGACATTATTCCTTGCATTGTCAGCACTTATAGAAAAACTAATACCACCCAAATTTTTTAATAAAGGGTTCTCGGAGACAGACACCGTTCTCTCAATGCTTGTACATGTTGAAATACCAACAGAGTGGCCACCATGATTGAAAGAATGAAGTTCCAACTCCATTTCTTGCGAAGTCAACTCCTTTTCCTCCAGGGATTCTACTGCATCATCACCATGACTGCTTTGCAAAACCCCGCTACCATTATCTATATCAGACCCCTGGGAAGACAAGGATACATCAATCTCGATAGAAGGGTCTGGGTTGTCAGTGTCTCCAGCTTTTGCTTCCCGCTGCAGTAGGACAAGAAGTGTTTCTATCCCACCACATGATATAAAGGCCTCAGCAAATTTCTGAGCCCTTAATGTATTTGGTTGTACTACCAATCTGTAGAGCAGGTGCAACACCCTGGCAACCTGGATGAAGACATTTATAAGAGAAGAAGATTGTCAAATTAAACCATTTACATATGTGGTAAGACTTTGCAAGATAGAATTAGAAACAAAAACCTTTGCGGAATGCTAGGGGTAGCACCCATAGAAGATAATATGGTAGAAAACAAATTAAGGAGATTTCAACATATGTATCACAGATTGATCGATATGGAAGTCAGGAGGATTGATCTATATGGTAGTTAGGAGGACGGGTAACACGGCGACAGTATATGGCATCACGAAGCGGAGGAGCAGACCAAAATTTACTTTGCAGGCAGAAGTTCAAAAGGATCAAGATTTTTTAATATCACGGAACAAGATGCCCTGACCTTGTTTCCCATTTGATTTTATCAATGATTTTATCAAAATCTTTCCTCATTTGCTAAAATCCACCCCGGTGATTTTATCAACCCTCCTTGAAGCTCTCACACACTCAAGTGATTTTATCTAATGACAACGTGAAGTGATTTTATCAACCCTCTGATTTTATGAGATTTCCTATAAAATCAAATGGGAAATCCACGCATCAATGTAGCCGACCCAAATTGATTGGGACTCGAGGGTCTCAGATTGGTTTAGTTGGTTTATCAGATAAATTCAAAACCCTTGGGGACTATTGCGTCTGTTCACTATTAACTAGTGGATAAAAGTACACAAATCAAAAACCATTAAAACTTACACCAACCAGAACATGTGGAAAAACAAATGACAAGTGGTGATAAAGGTCCAGAAATCACTTGATTTATTCATCATGCACTTTGCTCAATCCATTGTTTAAGCACTCAAAGAAGTACAAAAAATAAGAGTAGGGGGGCGAAGGAGAAAGGTCGGTCACCTATCTATTCCCAAGTCAATTCTCCTAAAGTAAGAGACTAATATGACACACAATTCTTCAATAGCTCAGAACTAGTATTTTCTTTTTATTTCTTGGCAGTGCCTTCATTAAGTTGTTGGATATATGTGACTTTGTGGTAGCAATATATTGACAATATTATTGACATAGTTAGAGGCTGTTCTAAGGCGTTAACAAGCACTGCATTAAGTTTTCCACCTGTATTCCTGTCAGCCAAGGAGAGTGAATCTTGAAAGGAGGCATCAAATTTGCTACTTTTGTCCCTATTATGAATTAAATATGTTGATATTTCATACCAAGACTAGGAACACATTCAGATAAGTATTTAAACATTTTTATTTGACATGCCCCAGGAATGTCCATGTCCTAATTTTTAGTAATAGAGAATCGACGTGCTTGCGTGTCCGTTTCATGTTGTGTGGGTTGCTCATGACCATGCCGGTATCCAAGCTTCTTAGTTTGGAAGCATCCAATAGTTTTGATATCAACAGATTCTTGTTTGATGACCAGTTGCCCCAAGAACTCAAGTTGTTAAGAAATAGACCCAGCAGCATACATCAACAGATTCAAGACCCTCCCTCAAGTGCAACCACTCTTGCAAGCAGAGATCCAACCATCCATACAAAACATATACAGAATGCAAATAGGAGAATAAATACAGAGAGACTTACACCCAAGACCTTCCAAAAACCACAGTACCATGGTAATCACCAATTGTCCTAAAAGCTTAAGTTGTTAAAAAAACAGGCCATATATCAGGCTCTCCGACACTTCTAAGCATTCTACTTTGTGAAATTCCTCAAAACGCACACAATATCTTATTTCACTGTGCAATGTGACATTACCTGATTGGGTTGCGGACAGTCAACCATGAACCCCAGTAAACAACGCAGATCATCCATAGCCAATGAAGGAGGAGCTGCTACAACTAACAGTTCAATAACCACTAACAGTTCATCAACCAAAGCATTCACTTCACCAACAGGACGAGTTACTTCATTCAGAGAAAATGTATTCACTGAATCAGTCTCACGGATAGTCCAATAGCATCTCCTGCAGCCATCAAGAAGCATCTGAATGGCATTAGCATCTCGCATCACAGATGACTCCGTGAAAACCATATCTGCAAGTGATGATAACAACTTCTTTTGCAGTCCGTAGTTGCATAAGCTCCAAATTTTCAGGTCTAGCAGTAGTGTGCTAAAGAGCTGCACTTTGAGGGCATGATTGTATTTCTGAGACTGACATAAAGAGACAATTGCAACAACAAGTTCCTCATCTCCTACCCCATCACGCTTTCCAACGTCAAGGGTAGACAAAGTTTGCAGAAGATAATTTAAAATTCTGGACAACACCTCAGGCCCTCGCGTACGACACAATTCTTCATTGTTTCCGGGGTGTTGAATGGCCATGGCAATGATTCTAAATATTGGAGCAGCAAGAGTCGTCGTGGCCAGAGACAAAGAAAGATTCCCTTGTTGTGGTTCCAAGTTGTGTCCATGCACATTGCTTACTGCCAATGGAAGTAAAGACATGGGACCTCCATAGGCCAAGGCCCACAAAGCCTCTGCAGGACGCATTCTTATAGCAACATGGACTTGCCCAAGAACTTCAGCAGGCCTTCGAAGCGTGCCTGAAAGTACAAAAGCATTACTATGAAAAGATGAATATTCAGCAGAATTCTTCATGCCATGGCTGCAGAGTGAATAAAAAATACACTAGTCCATAACCAAGCTCCGGGATTCATTTTGATGCATCCTCTGTTTGTCCCAAAGAAACATTTTAAAGTATTCGCACCCATGGCACTCATTTCAAACATAAAAGTACTTCAAGGCAATGGAAGGAAATTGGTGAAGCAGAAAGGCTTAATCATATTAAAAGGGAGGAGGAGGTTTCTTAATAAAAAGCATAGCCCAGTGAGTGGGAACAAAATAATTCCTCGCATGCATGCCTATCTAGTCACGGCTTCACATGTTATTGGTCTTGATGATAGAAAGTCATAGATTCCACATAAAACTATTTGCGAATCCAATTTAAGTTATGCAAGACATTGAATGAAGGATTTCAGACCTGCAGCACCACATGGTGAAGCATCTGGACAGTAACGCCCAGTCAGTAAGCTGGGATGATAGAGAAGGTGAATGCATCCTCCAATTTCTGCATCCAAACGTGCACTTTCTTCTGCCATACTCTGCACATGTTCATTTGTCGCTAGCCATGGTAGCCCTGCTCCGTTACCAAAAGAAGGAAGCGCATCTCCTCCTCTAGAAGCCAAACGCATCATCCTCTCTGCACCAATCGGTTCCTTAAAGATGTACATAGGCCCCATCTCAGCAAACAAAGGGCACTGCCGACGACGACGTTGTAAACCAGCTATTGTAGGTGGAGGATTCGTTCCAATGCAGCAAAAAGCAAGTGGCTTAGTGATTCGTGGGAAATCAAAAGGACGGCTTTCATACAAGGATCCGTCAATGTACAACCTCAGCTCACTTTCTGCTTTCCCAAGTAACCCCTGCTTACAAGTATGCTCCAGGCCAACAAAATACCAACATTGTGGCTTGAATGCATGCGTAAAATGCAAGGAAGCCTTTTTTCCCCTACCACTACCCACTTCAACCACCAAAAATTGAGCATGAAAGTATGCCTCCATCCCCTGATTATCAGCAGATAAGAAGCTGAACAGCCGTGGCATATGTGCCGTGCCTTCACCAGCGAGTGCACTGGCAGCAGCAGCAGCTGACATGGCCGATGATTTTCCCGATTTCGCTGCAGCTGCTGCGGCAATTGCAGCTGCAGCAGTTGCTGTATTCAATGTGTCCGCAAATGATTCTATGTAAATCCATGTCGCAATTGCATATCCATTAGTGAATGGCCAGCGGCTCTCTCCTGGACCCAACAAACCAGAGCTTTCACCATCAAACTCAAATGTACATGCCGGACCCCTTGACTCCTTTCCCCCAATGGCCTTTTCCAAAGCAAGCATCAAACGAGCTGCCCATTTAGAGGTCATAGTTCTTGTGACGGCGTGAAACCATCTATGCAAATCGGTAACACTAAGAGAATGCCCAGCTAAGTATTGGATGCAATAACATAGAGGAGTTCCATCCCATTTCACTTGCTCTGTTGAACCAACATCCTCGACAAATATCTTCTCGGCTGACTGCAAAAGAACTCCCAACAAACCAGCTGTGGAGCACATTGCTCTGTTTCTTGTGCAAGCACGCAATATAGCGAGCAATCCTCTAACCATTCGAGTCCGAGGGGACATGAGATCCTCTGCATCGCCTACACAAGGAAGCCAAGGAATAAGCTCACCTGCTACAGTGGCAGCTCTGGAGTTTAACATAACACTAGGAGGGTTGTTATCCTCATCCTCTTCAAAAGATTCAACACCTCCCATTGTAGCAAGAAGTGAATCAACTACCAAGAATGCAATACCATCAGACTCCTCTCCATCTCCGAAATGCTCAACACCACTCACGACATTCTTCAGTTTGGACAAGCTGTCGGGCTTCCCCATAATAGCAGAATCCACTAAATGCAAAAGCTCGGGAGACACATTCGGCATAGCGGGTTTAGACCTGGGTTTTTGTGGTGAACCAACAGGAGACTGTCCGCCGTCCCCATACAAATACAAAGCAGAATCAAGACTAGTAGAAGACGAAGATTGTCTGATGTGAGAGACGGGTTGTCTCCCAGGCCCCGGGCTTGAATTATGTCGATCATGGTGCACCCCAGCAGCTGTGGGAGAATCAAAGTCCATGGTAACCTTCCCAGCTGCAAGTTCGTATCCATCCTCACTACCACCAGATGAGTGTCTTATACTATCTGGACTCTGACTTTGAGTTAACTCCCCAATACCTCCCTGGTCTTTTAAAGATACCTGCTCAAACTGGTCATCGTCTGGAACATCAGTTACAGAATCAACCCCTCGCAAAACTGCATTATTTTCTACACTGATAGTGTTAACATCTTCTGCATGATGTATCCCTAGTGTTTCATCTACACTACTACCTTCTTCATGATATTGTAAATCCTTTCCCGAAATTTCACCCCTTACTTGTTCTTCCTCTTCCATTATAGTATTGTTATGGAGTTAATCTGAGAAACCCTCATCCAACTCCTCAAGAGGTTCAAGACCTGAACAAAAAAAAATAGATTTACTTGAAACTTTCCACCAATCACATCATACTTGAGTAACAAAAAAACTTCACAACCACAATAAAGCGGGAATTCAACATAAGTTTGGTAACATGTGCCAAGCATTTTTTGTTTGGTTACAGAAAGTATATAAAAACTGAAGAAACGAACATTCTCGACCTTGCATCTTTCATTGAATGTGTAGGAAATGAATTCTGCACTTCTGCTTCGTGGATTAAGGTAATTACGTTGATTGAAACTGTTTCAATCTTGTTACTCATACTTATTATTCTTTAATGGGCTGATTGCATTCCTTAATCTTTCTTCTCTCTTCTCTCTTCTCTCCATCCCTCCCGCCTGCTTCTTCTTCTTCCTCCTCCTCCTCCTTTGTACAATTCCAAACTTCAACTTGGTATCATGGCTAGGCTTTGAAGGTAGGCAAGACTCTCGATTTAGCATATGATTGGTTGGTCCTTGATTCTACCATAATTGCACCTCTTTTGATTGTGATCCTTATTTAATAGAACTCTTAACTCTATCGGGGCGAGTCAGGGGTCGCAGGTGCCAAGAGTAACAAACGCTTGTCTCATATCAGCGAAACAGCACCTTCAGAACTACACATGCCGAATTCGATTCAAGCTGGATGCTTAGTTTCCTTTCTCCTATTTGAGATTTCAGCAACCAAACAAAATGCTACTCAAACTATTAACAACTAATACTAAAACCACGTAAGTATACAGTAAAGAAAAAAAGATCATGACGTGATCAGAAGTAGATCAACTATATATACAGAAAAAAGAAATTCTATTCCTTGAAGTTGCAATTGATTTGCAGATCCAGCAGCGGCATTGAACATATTCTATCTTTCTCGTAAGACTAAACGTCAGTATTCTCAAATATAACAGCAACCCATTGCATTGAATCGAGATGCGTATAAGGAGAAAAACGCAAAAAGGAAATGCATTGAACCGAGGGGCAGATCAGGGGGAAATCGGGAAAGAAATGCGATTAAAGTTAAATGAGAAGCAGGAAGCGATGGGAGAGATAAAAGGATTGTACCTCTGGATCCGAAACGAGGCCTTGTCTGTGCGTGATTTTGGCGATACTGTAGGAATGGTAATGAACTTTCTTTCTTTCTTTCTGTTTCGTAAATTGTGAATGGTGATGATCAGGGATGCCAGAAACTTGATGCTTTCAGACGAAGAAACAGAGAGAGAGAGAGAGAGAGAGAGAGAGAGAGAGAGAGAGAGAGGGGAATGATGGAATCGGAGGAGAGGGGGTGAGGGAGAGCTCGAAATAGAAGGCGAGGTGAGCGCGAGAGGGACTGAGTAACAAATAGCCCTGAACGCCTAGTCAAACCGAATACAAGTCTCGGAGTTCGGGTGTTTCTTGCATTTGCTATCTACAGGTCTCTTTGGCTAAGTTTTCACTAGCTGTTTCCCAAACTGACTTCAACTAGTTAATGTGTTACGAGAGAGTGACATATCTCGTAAAATATAAAAGTCAATTTTGCTACCTACACGTCTCTTTTGTTAAGTTTCCACTAACTCCCCGTTCTCACACGAACTGTTTTCAATTTGTTGATGGTTGTGAAAGAGTGACTTTTATCGCGAAACGCAATAAGTCAGTTTTGAGTTTAAGTCATTTTTGTAGAATAACGACTAAAATACTGTTGTAATCAAAATGTACGTTGTTTATGCTAAATATCAAATCAATTTATGTATATGATAATAATGAAAAATACATTCTTTCTATACTTTTGTCAAAATGTACGTTGTTTTCACTAAATGTCAAATAAGCTCATGTATATAAAGAGAATGATTTGTAAGAGAAGATACCAAATATACCCCTGAAAAATATCGCATTGGAAACTAGACTGTTTATCTCTTCCACATTTTCTGGGGCAAAAACAAAAAACACCTACACCCCCCTGTCTTTAGGAAGAAGCTATGAATTTTACATTTTCCCCCCTTGCATTTTACTTGTTCCTACTTCAACACTTCTTAATCCTTTTCCCCCAAGTTCATCTTTCAGTTATGATTTTTCCAAAGTTACTCAAAATTTGTATCTACCGGGTAATTTTTTATCTGCTTATGTGATCGTGACAACGGCGAGGTGGGAAGTTTATTTATAATTTAAATAAACTATGGGAGCTGATTTTGGAGCTCCCTTTTTTTTTATGCAAGCACTCCAAAATTTAATGAAGTTACAAAACTATTCTTTTCAAAATATAAAAGTTACTGGAGGCACCCCACCCCAAAATTATCTTCTCATTTACTTGAGGCACTCCTAACGGAAATATGAACCAAAACCTCTCTCCGTTGGCAGCGGATCCTCTGTCTGAAGCTGCATGTCTGACACCTCTGTCCCATGCCCTTAGTGCTGCCATGTCACCCATATTTCCCCTCCATTAAACCCACCAACTCTGTTACCCACCAACTCTGTTAATGGCATTGTTAACTCAAGGCAATTGTTACTTCTTTTTTTTTTTTTGGTTTTGCAAAATTAA
The DNA here is from genome assembly GCA_963854785.1 of Vaccinium vitis-idaea. NCBI lineage: Eukaryota > Viridiplantae > Streptophyta > Magnoliopsida > Ericales > Ericaceae > Vaccinium > Vaccinium vitis-idaea. The sequence goes on along the minus strand of OY978223.1, from coordinate 2,871,587 downwards.
AATTCTAGTAGAGATCTTTCTTTTGATGCGCAAAAATTTTAAAAATTATATACGAAAGTATTTTACATTGTTGGTTTATTGAGTTGGCTTTGTACCACCTTCAGATCAAAAAATAAAGTAAATTCGCGCATAATTGTTTATTTTCTTTTGCACCAAAATAAACTACCAAAGAGATTTTTAATTCGATTTGAAAAAATTTTAAAAAATTTATACGAAATTATTTTACATTGCTGGCTTGTTGGGTTTAAATTATTTCATACAAAAATTTTCAATTTTTTTAGCAATGAAAAAAAAATAAAAAATTATTCGCGCAATTACTTTATTTTTTTATCCGAAAGATATTGCAAAGCCAACTCAGCAAGCCAACAATGTAAAATACTTTCGTGTACATTTTTTCAATTTTTTTCACACCGAATTAAAGATCTCTATTAGTAGTTTAATTTGGTGAAAAAGAAATTTTTTTTTTTTTTGCGCGAAAGTACTTTATTTTTTTATCTGAAAGATATTGCAAAGTTTCTCAACAAACCACCAATGTAAAATACAACCCAGATCTCTCTCTCTCTCTCTCTCTCTTAATCCAGGCCGTCCAAAAAGTGTTTTGGACTGCCGAGATGTGCGCTCGGGCACCACGTAGGATGGTGCCTACTCGGCACTGAAAAACTCCTCGTTAACAGAGGAGGAAAAGGAGAAGAGTAAAATTTTTTTGGAGTGCCTGAAGTAAATTATAAAACTTGCAAAAGGGTAGTTTTGGAAAACCACTATAGCTTGGAGCCCCTCCATCAATTTTTGGAGTGCGATTATCAATTCCCTAAACTATTTATCCAGCTGATAGCTGGTGTCATAAAGAGTTAAGAGAGTGAAATAAAAGATGAGAACAAAATAAATGCACTACCTCACTAACGAATGAATCTTATATCCTTGTACAATAGTTTGACAGTGATAAAACTGTGACTGAGGGGTTTGAAATAAGTACTCAGTACTAATTTATAACCAAACATGACATAATTAAACTGCTGAAAATGGGGACACGAGGTCAATTTCCTAAATATTAAAAGAACAATGGACATTAATCATGTTAATTCGTTGCATTGTGAGTCCTAAACAAAGAAGTCTCTTGCCATGTTCATCCCTTGTTCATACACTCTCAATCCAATCGTAGCACTTTGCACACTTGCCTAATTCTAACCTCTTCTGTTTCACAGCTCTAGTTTTGAAATCATAAACTAGTCATGAAAGGAAAAAAATATTTGGAACTAGAAATTGAAAGAAGGGGTGACTCGAGTATTGCTGTGAAGTTGGTGAATGAAGGTGCCCCGGAGAATCACCCTCAACACAATGTCATCAACGATGCAAAAGTTCTTCTGACCCGTACGTACAGAGGCGATTTTAACTCATATTTTCAGAGGAGAAAATGAGTGTGCGGACCACTTGGCCAAGTTTGGAGCAGATCAAGACGAGACTTTAATTCTCATGGATACTATGCCTACTTCTATTAGGGAGTATATAAATAGGGATAGCATTAATCTTAGGCAAGTGCTTGACTAAAGTTTCAACTTGTTTTTGTGCTTTTTCGGGGTCTATTGCTCTTTTATGACCGCTCGTGTGTGGCATAACTTTCTTTCGTCTACTTAGTTTATGAAATTCCAAATTATCCAAAAAAAAGAAAGAATGGGTGAGAGGTTTCCACGTGTGCGCAAGGAAAATGGGATCCATATGGCAAAAAGGAGAGTAGTGCTTGACGAGTGAAGGAGAGTTAGAGGGTGATGGAGGAAGGGTAACGGAATATTGGGATTGCAGAGGGGGAGAAATCTCTAAGGCACAGAGGACGGGGACAACATTAAAAAATGTAGAGGAGTGGTACAACAGTCCGAAAAGGAGAATGATAACAACAGAAAGCAAGAATGAGAGGGAAAATGTAATTGAAAACACATGTGTCATCGTATATGTAATTTTGCTTTTGAGTTTAAAAATTTTAATATGTAAATTGACTATGAGATAGATTCGTAATTATAATTTTTTTTTTAGTGGAAATGAATGCCAACAAAAAGGACATTCAACAATCGTGAGATATCACATTAAATAATTATGGACATCCAAACTACTACTAATATAAAGAGTATAAGTATATAAGAATCACAAGTTAAATTTTCATTTGTTATATATATAATAGATATATATACACACACGCACGGTTAGAGTTTCTATTGCTAGATTTATCAAATTTTGTAGGATAGTAATCTCCACACCCGCTTTTTGACAAAAGGGGAAGCACTATTATATAAAAAAAGAAAAAAGAAAAGGAGTGTGAAAGTCACTTTCCAATTTGTAAACTTTATCACATAATTATGACTTTCTATCCCAAAGAACAAGAGCAGAAAAATCACCTTGTTTAGATAAATAATTAAATACCATTAATTAAGTTGGGACCCTAGACATAAGTAAGTAATTAATGGTCCCACTTTATTTGACAAAAGATTCCAATCAAAAACCTCAAAAAACCAATAGCAAGTTACAAAATCTATGGAGGAGTATAAACCTCGAGCAGTTGTGACAATGGTTTTGTCTTGGAACTTAGGGCTTTGCTCCTACATAAGATTTCAGGTTTAATTTCTTTTAGCATCAATTTCTCGGGGCCACTAGGGATTATGCCCGGTCGTTACCTTCAAGGCCCAAGAATTAGTCGAGATATGCACAAATTGGCCCGGACATCCAGTTATAAAAATAAAAAATATATATAAAAAACTTCTACCGAGTTTATTCTAATTTCAGACTCGAAGCACCGGGGGAGGTGGTTATTGACTTCATCAGAATACTTTGAGTCCAGCGCACGGGAAGGGAACACAGAGGAGAATGACGTGGAAATAGCTCATTGGACATAGCAAATCCAAAACCTCAAATTTGGGTGAAAAATAATCCAATAAATTTGGAGAATGGTGCAAATTGGGCCGGTCAAGAATATTGGGCTTTTTTCGGATCGACTGGGTAGTCGACCCATAACATCGAATCCATCGTGTAGTTGATCACCAATCAATTCGTTGAAGAAAAAAAAATTACCAATTGTTTCCTCGTTCGTGTTTTTTAGATTCGCTTTCACCTTTTTATTTCCATTTTTTTTACTTTTTAGATTATAGTCATAAGGTATTTTAAAGTTGGTAGATTGTTTGGTAGAAATGTGTTTTGAAATAGGAGTTTTTGGATGTCTTATTTTTCACCTTTTCCATTTTGATTAACAAAAAATTTAAAAAAATGTATTACAAATTGGCCTAACATGGATGTAATGATTTTGAGACAATGTGCGATTATTTTAAAGAGTGGTGGAAACCACAACATAGTCAATGTCTGTCCTAAAAGTTTGATTTGACCATAACATAGTCCTCCAAGGCAAGTTAGCATAACGTGGATGCAATGATAATAATTTTGAGATAAGGTACCATTATTTTAATTACTATTGCAATATTTGTCCAAACAATTTAATTGGGCAGGGATTGCAATATTAAGGCAAGTTAGCCTAATGTGGATGCAATGATAATTATTTTGAGATAAGGTGCCCTTATTTTAATTAAAGGTGCAAACCAAATGCAAATACGGTGCAATATTGACAATCTCTGTCCAAAAAAATTTAATTTGACCATACCTTGACAAGGCAAGCTGATCAAATTAAAACTTCTTAGACAAAAATTGTCTATATATTGCACATTTGGTGTCCCCCATAATTAAAACAATGCCACATTGTCTCAAAATCGTTCTCACATAATGCCAAAAAACCAAAATACATTCTCACATAATGCATTTTTCATTTTTCAGTCAAACAACCAAAAGTCAACAATGCAAAAATGAAAAATAAGAACGGAAGTATCTAAATAGGCCCTAAGTTTTTAGACGGTTATTTATTAATTTTTATCATTTTAAATGTACATGACATAACTCAACTCAAAACAAATTTAAAAAATATTAAATTATTTTAAAAATTAACTAAAGACGAAAAAATACACCATAATTTTTTTTCTTTCAAAAACTTCTCTCAATCAAAACTGACAACTTGCGCGCGGAAACTCAACCTTATTTTCGTTCAGTTCACAAAAGTAGTTTCCTTTATCGAAAATTAAATGGGATTTTGGAGGGAATGTCAAAACCACCGAGGGGATAAAGGGTTGAGAGAGAGAGAGAGAGATCGAAGAGATGTGCTCAGAGACAACGATCGTTGAGTGATAGATATCAGAGTAAGTGCTCTCATCGCTCTCGAATCCCTTGTTTGTTCCCTCCGCATCTGTCACTAATCTTCTGATTTCATTTTTCTCAGGAAAACTGCTTCGTAATCGAACCAGATGGAATTGATGTCTCTAGTTCTCGTTGGCATTGCCTTAATGGCGGATCGGCGTCATACGATGAGGTACCGGTGCGTAAATCATATCAAAAAATTTAGATAATATAGACAAATCATCATGACTTTGCTCGTATTAGTCAAATTTTGATCAATGTGTGATATCAGCTTGACTGTTTGTTCAATATCAGAGGATTTGGGCTCTCTCATAGTCGGTCTTACAGTAAGTGAGAATTGTGGTTTTTTCTCACTCGTTAATTTGGCATTTTTTTTTTTCCCATGCGATATACATGGCGGGGGCTAGTGGGAAGCTAGTTAGTAGCTTAACCAACCAAATGGGGTTTGATGTCTCTCCCTAAACTCGAACCCCAGACCTCTCCCTTTATAGACAAGGATACAACCAGGTGGGCTAGAAGCCTCGTCTAATTTGGCAAGTTTAGAGGAATGGGGTAATTGAAAATTTGAGAGGCACAGATTTGCCTCATTAAATTTGTGAATTGTGAGAGGATTTGAGTCTCCTGTTACTTGAGTTAAAACTTGAGTAAAACTCACTTTCATATAATTTGAGTCAAGGAGTGAGTGGGTTTTGAGGTGTTTCTACTCAACTTCTAAGTTAAAAAATGATTAGGTTTGGATAGCGGCAGTAGATCTGGTCGTCGATGCTGTCATTTTGAAATGATTGTTTCTTCGGTGCAGAACATTACTCAACTCTGCCTTTGCGAAACTGTTAATAAACAAATTCATTGGAGCTAAAGATCAGTAGTCTTCCACCATGAGATGATCTTTGCACGCTCCATTAATGGCTTCAATTTTTTGATTACGTACATTGGTGGAGAGTTGCTTCTTGCCACACATTGTTCCTCAATCTTGTTATGTACCTTTGGCTATCTGTGTGTATTGTAGACACAGGCATCCTGCATCCATTGACCATTGTCCTTAATCTTGTGTTATACCTATGGGCTATGGCTATCTGTGCATATTGCGAACTTAGACACAAACATTGTCACCATTCGTTTCTTTGTCCTCTACCCTTGGATTCAGTCCAAAACTTGATCCCCCTTTGAGACCCTGCTATTTCTTCCTGCAGCTAAGTCCTGAAGATTTTGAAGCTGTAATCAGATCCTTTCAGATCCTTTAGAGTACTAAACCTTTTGAATACTAAAGAGAGCAATTTTGTTTGGATACTGCCAAACTTTTGAATTCTTTGTTTTGAGGTTGAAATGGAGTGAGTGTTTGACTTTAAATATGTTGATGCAGCTTTAAAGCAAATCTGGTTACCCGTTATCAAGTGATGCTTAGCTGTCATTCAACATCTGTTATGAGCCCTTCGGGTGAGAAACAGGATAAGGTTTTCCAGCCTCAAATATGTTGATGCGAGCTTGTTATATACTCAAACAGGCAATTGACAAGGGCAAAACAAACGATTGGCATTGAAGTTGAGACTCCAAAACGAGATTCAAAAGGGACTCCTTCCATCACTTGATATATTAAAACAACGCTAAAGTGTATATAACCTATGACAATCAAGATAAAAGAAATCTGAAATCGTCTTCAGCTGTAATCAACTGCCATGGTTTCCACTTTCCCGAGTCTCTGTTGCTTCACGACATTTTGTCTTGCCGTGACCTTGTTATTATATCCTGAAACTTTTTACGTATAATATATGTATATTTTTTTATACCAATGCTTGTATCCTTGTCAACGTGTATCTTTTTGGTGTTTGTTAAGGAAAGCATGCTGGTACTATTTTAGATTTCAACAACAACAATATTGAATTTTCAGATGTTGTACCATCAACTAAGGAAGAATAATTGGCTGCTCTTGAAGATAAGAGGATCCTGGAAGAGAAAGAAAAATGAAAGAAGCAGAAGCCTCAGGGAGCAAAATGGATGCTCAAGAAAATGGCACCGAAGGCTTGTTATACACACAGGTAATCATACCCCGGTGACAAGTTTCCTTATTGCTTTTTTTGTCCAAAAGTAATTGATAAGCCTTTCCCAATATAACGGAAGAAAAATTAAAATGGATAGATGATTGCAGAACATTAGGTGTTAACAGAATTATCCTGCATCAAAACTTGTGTTATAGTTTCCCTCCCTCTTACTTGACTTGGATAAGTCTTGCCTGTTGTGGTACCCATGTTAAGAATTAGATTACTCCATCCAGATGATTTTTTTTTTTTTGGCAACAAAGAGTGTCCCGATAAACCAGACTAATCTCTTCAGTCCTTTCCACGCGTATGTGTAAACGCAAGTAAAGTGGCCCAAGAACAAGTCACTGTCAAGGGTAATCAATCCTAGAACCTTTGGGTGGAACCCAGTCCCACTGAGGCTAGTCAATTAACCACTGCGACAACCCTCTTGCGGTTCCATCAAGATGGTTGGTAGAAGCCATAGGTGCTTTGGGTGTTTTGCAAGGCCAACCACACACTAAAAATGATTAGCCTAACAATAGAAGTTGGAGAATCTTATCCCATTTCTCACTCGAAGGGCTCTCAACTGATGTTGAATGACAGCTAAGTGTTGCTTGGTAACCAGATTTTCTTTTTAAGCTAGTGAAATCACAGCCGTCCCTGTGACGGCTCACCAAGCACATTCAATGATATATCTAGTACCGGAAATTGACATTCGGTTGTGGCACAGATCTTCTTCAAATGCGTAATATACAATTTTTTGGTGAAATAATGACAATCAAATGGGAAGAGTTAAAAAAAGGAATACAAAATACTGCAGAGATTTTTACAGGAAAAAAGACAAGAAAAGTCACATATGAAGTACTTCAGCATACTGCATTCGTTAGACGTTACAAATAGACAAGTAATATTCCTTTATGTTTGTATTATGGATTCTCTTTGTCCCAAAATGTTTGTCTGGTTTGCAAAACGAGGACTTAAAAATTACAAGAGCTCATTAATATCTAGTACATTGTTGAATTTTTTGTTATTTTTTTCTCAATAAAATTGTATTATTATTAAGTTCTTAATTTGCATACTGGATAAATACTTTGGGATGGAGGAAGTAATAGTTATGCTTACATTGCGATGTCGCCATTAGTTCATATCTTATTTGCATTCTTTTTGTTTTCGGGTAAACCAAAATTTCATTAAAGGCACAGACAAATACAAAACTTAAGAAGGCATACCTTTCACTTTACAAGAAGCTAAAAGCTACAAAGAACTAGAATCATAAGAAAAAAATACTAGGACAAAGCTGCCAAGAATGACAGAACAATAGCCACCGGAGAAGTCCTAACATTGAGAAATTTGGAGCCTTTCATCCTAATGTCAAACATGATTTTCTAAAGCACAGAGGCATGGGGCCTTTGGATACCTAAAAACACCCAATAATGCTAGGGAAACATTTGCCTCCAAACTTCCCTATAAGCCAACTTATTTCAGCATTCCAAGACTGAGGGATTTTTGAGATACCACTGAAAAGTAGGGTGTTAATCGAGCCAAACAAGTCGAGCACAGTATAGCTCAGGCTTGGCTCGACTCTTTATTACATGTTCAAGACTGGCTCGAGCTTGAGAATTTTTGGAGACTAATTGTTCAAGTCTGGCTCAAGTTTGAAGTTGTGTTTTTTTGGATAAATTTAAAGTTATGTGTTCATGATAAGCTTGGCTTGGCTTGTGGAATATGCAAGTCAATCTCGAGCTTTCAAGTCTGAGCTAACGCTCGTGAAGTTTCGAGCTTTCAAGCTTGAGGTTAAGCTTAAGCTTCTGAAGTACCAAAACAAAAATGGACTAATTTAAATCCAAAAGCCCTAAATTTTCCTTATATCATTGAAGAAGTTTCCAATTCAATACAAGACTATTGGAAGCGTAGTGGTGAAAGATATTAATGGAAGTCAGATTTCTTATTTGTGGGATGTTTGTGGATTAACTCTTATTATAGTTAGAATATTTATGGAATGACTCCTTGTTCACGAGTCTATCGAGCCAAACACCTATATGCTCAAGCTTGGCATGAATTCATTAACAAACAATCAAAAGTGATTGAGTTCGGCTTATATCTTTTTGAACGAGCCAAAAGTCAAGGAGAGCTCCAACTTTTTGGCTTGTTTAGCAGCCCTACTGAAAAGATGTACTAGCTGCCAAATGAACCTTGAAAAAGGACAGGTAAAGAAGAGGTGATTGAATCCTCATTATAGAGATTACAAAGAGGGCTAATCTGGATACCCCATTTCATAATTTTATCCTTTTTGTGTGTGTTGTAAGTGCTTGTTCTTTCAGGTTCTTCTTCATAAATGTGTGTGATTCATGGATAAACTTCAAGTCAACTAGGTTGATAAAATAGAGCTTGGCATGCAACGCTCTTTAATTTGTTGCCAAATGTTTAGTACCTAAAATGAGTTTGGTTACAACTCAGTGAGTGGTGAAATGGAGAGCATTATTAGAAACATAAGCACTATATCCCTCATAATTAAGTATGGGCAATCCTCTTCTTTTAAGGGAATATTAGTCTCGTCTTCTTTAGAAACATGATGACTTTGATACTTTGATCATTATGGCATCCAATTGAGTGCGCTATTCCTTTAAATCTTAAAGAATGGCAAAATGTTGAAGTCAAATTAAAAGAGGAAGGTGCCTGACCCTGCATGTAGTCATTGAAAGTAAGTACATATGGGTGCAAATAAGTCGAGCCAAGTCGAATTTTAAAGAGTTTGAGCTTAGCTCATTTACTAAACAAGCCTAAAATTCAAGCTCGAGCTTATGTGCCGAGTCTTTAACGTGCCAAGCTTGATTAAATACTAAACAATGAGTTCAGTCTATACAAACAAGCCGAGTTGAGTTTTAGAGTGTTGAACACTGAATACAACTCACTCACTACAAGAGCATAAAACTCGAGCTTGAGCTTGACGCGACGAGCTGAACCTTAATAAGCTGAGCATCAAGCTACTCGCTATTCATTTGCACCCCTAAAAGTATGGAAGTGCAATATAATTTCAACTACTTTAGAGGACGCATGTGTAAATGTTTTTTGTAGTGCTTTGTTTTCTTAGTTAACCAATGTCGTTGCAATCTGGTTGACTACTCTCTCTGTTCATTTCTAAGTGTGTAGTTTGGAAAATTCAACTTATTAAAAAGACATTATTATTACATTTTTTATATTAACTTATACTTTCACTTTACACCTTTCACAACAACTTTTACTTACACTTTTCAAAATTATCATTTGCTTTTGCTCATTAATTTTTTAAAATAGCAAAACAATAATTGTACAAACTTTTACCCATTAACGTTTTGAAACAAACTTATTTAAGAGATAGACAAAAATAGAATACCTGACTATTATTAAGGGGGGAGAACATTTTTTACATCGGCGGTTTAAACTAAAGTTTCCTCCAAATCTATGATATTGCGCCTTGTATTCAAACAGTGGTCTCAAAAGGTAGAATATATATAGATACATGACGCAATACAATTGATTTAGAGAAAACTTTACTTTATTGGTGTAAAGAATATTTTCTCTGTTTGGGGATAGGGGGAGTTTTTTTTAGCTCATCATTTCCTTTTTGGTTGGGTCCATATACACATGATATATGGATGTTCATTGTTTTCTGATGACGATAAAATTTAGACAGTGGGTGGAGCACTTGTTGGGGGGCCTGCTGTGCAGGTGCCGCATGGCACCGTGCCATGCGGTTATCCGAGCTCAATGCAAATCTAAGCCATCCATTGCTTGATTAAATCCGAGTCGTGCATTTTCGCAATGGACGGTCGGATGGCCGCATGGCACGGTATCATGCGGCACCCGCACAGCAGGGCCCCCGGGTCCCATGAACTGCGATGGTTATGGTCTCGACGCTCAAATTAGTCAAATGAGATGAAAGTGTAAAGTTGATTTTGAAGTTGACGAATTAGGAATGGTTGCGGTCTCGTTAAATTCGTGTTCGGAATTCGGACTTCATAAGTGTATTGTACCATTTTTGTTTTTCTTACTTAAGACTATTAAATTGTTAACCACCAACTCATCTAAAAGCTTAAGCTGTTAGAGAGAGGGGTAACTATATTATTTATATTCTCAACACGCCCCCTCACGTGTAGCCAAGCTCTCATCCATAAGCGTGCTAAACACGTGCAAATATTTAATAAATGGGTAGGCGGTGAGGTTCGAACACAAGATCTATTGCCTGCTCTGATACCATAGTAAATTGTTAACCATCAACTCATCTAAAAGCTTAAGCTGTTAGAGAGAGGGGTAACTATATTATTTATATTCTCAACAAAGACACCATTTTGGATTTTTATCAATAGTAGGGATGACAATTTTGGCTATCAAGACAGGTTCGGGGGAAATTATTAAAAACTGGATTGAGATCGGGAAGGAATCGAGTTGATGTTACACAGCCCTGAACTTGTCCCGAAATATTTTCATATACAAACTTATAGTCTTAGTCTAATACTCCTTTTTATCGTTATACTACAAAATTTTATTTTAACGTTATATTTTCATGATTATACACACACCATCTTAAATATATAGCAATTATTTCCTTCTATTTCACTTTTAGTTACATATTTTTCTCATTTCTTATGTACGTGGTGGGTAATTTTTTGCCTAGCTCTACATGGTGTTGGTATAATAGATAATCACGAGGCCCCGAAGGGATTGACAAGGTGAGCATGAGAAAATAATAAGTGATTGACCATGAAGTCGTATGTTTGAATCCAACAGAGGCCTACCATCCTAAACCTTGGGGTCTCTAGGATTATGTCTGGTCGTTGCATTCAGGGTCCCAGAATTAGTCGAGATGTGCACAAACTAATCCTGATATCTGGTTACAAAAAAAGTAGATAATCACGAGTCATAATTTGACTCATTTGATTATCTATTTTAATGTTTAACAAAAATAAGCTTAACAAAGAGCAATCAAAAAATAATTTGATATGAGAAAAATAAAATAAAGTTATACTGTGAGACTGGCTATTTATGTTGTTGACTTCTGAGTTTGACTTTTATCCTTCCCTGACAACTTTTTTTTGGGTGATCGGCAACTTTTAGTCACATTATTTTTAAGCTTTTCATTCTAGCATTTTACTCGCTCAGTCCCAATTTATTGTTTTTTTTTTATTTTGGAAATTTCTACTTATTTAGGAATCACAATCATTATATTTGTCATATTTTTACTTTCTCTTTTTATATCTTTAAAAACATCATCATTGACTTATCTTATTATAAACTGAAAAGCACGGAGAGCCAACTCAACCACTTTTATGACATTGGAGAAAGGTGCGTCGATCATTTCTATTAATATGAAGAGAAAGATGAGTCTGACATTGAAGACTACATAACATTGATCGTTCATCTCGAAAAGAGAATAAAAAAAGTACTATATTACTAATATAAATCAAAGCTAAAAAAAACTTCATATAAGATGATATTAAAAACACTAAAATTCTGTATTTAATAAACTTTGTTTAATTTTGGTTTCCATTTCTATGTTTTTAGATCCCTCTCATTAAAAATGGAGTAAATGATTACAGTAATTTAAAAAACTTGATCTAGAATCTACTTACTGTATTAAAAACCAAGTAGGTGACGCACCCGATGACACCACAAGTTGCCGTTACTAAACGGAAACGGGGCCCCGTTAAAATTCTTAACGGTTCCCGTGTAAGTAGTAACGAAGTGCACACATTCTTCTTTCCCAGCGGCCCTCTCGGAGATACTTCTTCATCGAGTCACGAGTCAGACACCGACAAGCGTGGTTTGACACCTTTTTAGAGATGTGTAAAGAAAAAGACTCACATGATATCCACCGGATACTTTTTGTTGTTTACTGGCAAATGCCTCTCTGCCCTCGTAACTTGTAAAGCCTAATCTTTTTTTTTGATCAGTGTAAAGCCTAATCTACTCTACTCTATTTGTTTGATTCCCTCACGAAGCTACAAAAGTCAAAAGGACCTATTGAAATTACCATGTTATCCTTGTCCTTATGCCCTCCTGAGCCTTGACCTTTTCCTCTTCTCATCGAATTAGCTTTCCTGGGAGCCGTTGATTGTCGAAATCAAGTGACTATTCGGCGGTTTTCGGTTGGCAGTGCTTCAGCACCAATCTCCACCACAAAATCATGTGCCGTAAATTTAGTCCTGCGTCCCAGGTGAATTTGTGATGGAGAAAGTTGCTGGGGGCACCAACCAATAATTTTTCCTTTCTTATTTTTGGGGAATAGAGGATGAGTTTGACTAAGGGGGTCTTCCACAAACTGACAGCTCAGGGGTCCCTGTAGTGAAAGAAATGCACTACACGGTGCAGTGCGCATCATTCGGCCGTCCATTTCGACAATGAACGGCTCGGATCTAATCCACACAATCGACAGTCAAATTCAATTTATTGCTTGGATTAAATCCGACCTGTACGTTGTTGAAATGGACAGCTAGACGGTGCACTACAAAGTGCATTGCACCATCCCCCGAGCCCAAACTGACTTATTGATAATAAGTCAATGGAACTAGCTTATTGAGTGAAATTGAGCTGATCTATTGTGAGAAAACGACATGTCTCGTAAAGCGCAATAAGTCAGTTTTGAGTTTATGACAATTTTTTGGAACAACCCCTATTTGAAAGTAGTTCAAGATACATCCCAAAAAAAAATATGTTAAAGTTAAATTGACTTATTTGACTTATTGCGCTTTACAAGATAAATTATTCTCTCATAATACATTAACCCGCCTTATTCAATAAGGCAATAAATCAATGTTAATGGAACAAGTACGAGAAAGAAAGAATAACGTAAGAACATTCTTAAGATTTTAACACAATATAAGAAATTGTTCTCTTTACAAAAGTAAATGCAAAAGGTTTAATAGTATAAATTGAAATTGTGAAAAATATTAAAATATGTGACAAATGCATTGAAGTGTTGAATTTATTATTACATATTATTTGTGCTTAACTTTGTGTGCCATAGCTATCATGATTGAATGTCTCGATACTCGTTGTGCCTATTAGCCTAAGCATCTTCATCTCCATTTTGGTAAGAAAAAGTGCACTTGGCTAGCATCAAACATTTCGATCACCCAGCAGTGTAGCCATTTGAAAGGAAAAAAAAAAAACGACGTCAGCTCCTCTGCCTCGGAGCGCGTGCAACACACGCGCCGCGAGTAGATCTGACTCGTCCACACGCGCGTTCGTTGACCGGCGCGTGCCGGCTCCGGTGGACTTCTCCGCCGACAAATCTTATATCGTTGACATCTCCTCGACGATACCTACAATCCTTTGGTATCAAATCGATTTTAGAATAATATTCCGGTGTAGCCATTTTTCCGGCATGGGAGGAGAGATAAAGAAACGCCGGCGACGAGCTCGCCATATCTCGCCAAACCTGGCCGCTTATGGCGAGGTACTGTAGCTTCGACGAAAATGGCGAGCTTGGCAAGGCTGCTGGGTTTTCGTTTTTCAGATTTCAGTCGCCAAAATGGGTTCGTCAGAGTTTTAAAGAGGCTGCTGGAGATGGTCTAACAGATTATCTGAACCTTTGGAGAGGCCATATTTGGTGCTATTTTTTTTTCTTCTCCAAATCAAATTTATTAAGAAAAGTCATGAAATTATTAGATAAAAGAAATATATCGTATAATCTTTGAAAAATTGAAACGATCTTTGATGAAAAAAAAGTTTTATGCACCGCAATGTTTCATCATTTAACTTTACAAGTTGTACGATTTTTGTAGTAGATTGAACTTTGGGAGAACAATCTAGGTGCCGAGCAAGTAGAGGTGGCGTGGTGCTGACACGCATCTCGACATTCTAAAAATAGTTTCAACAACCCAAATTTTAAAAAGAAAAATAGGAGAAGGATTGAGAGAAATTTGGACAGCTAAGATGCTCGTTCAGCATCACGTCACCCCTACCCACCTAACATTCCAAATCTTCTCGAATTTTGGATATTGTGGGAATATTTTTATCAATAATAAAGGGGTGTTTGGGAGTCCCTATCTTTTGACTTTTCACATTCTTCATTTTATTTGTTTGGCTCTCCCTTTCCAAAATGATTTTTAAGAAAACGATTTTATTGTTTTTTATGAAGAAGAGCAAAAGGCAAAAGTAGGGGAGATGACATACAAAAACATAAAAGACATACATAAACATAATGGTCATGTTTGTTTTCTAGTTTAGTTTTAGTTTTAGTTTTGATGACATCATCAAAACTAAACTAAACTATCTAACCAAACACAACTAATGTATTTTGCACATATTTTCAAAACACTATTTTTGTCGCAAATACATTCTACATATCTCTTAAATACTCTCCAAATGCATCATATGACCGAAAATGTAAAATGTGAAAAGTGAAAAATGAGCCTCCTAAGCACCCCATAATGGCTCGATTGGATGAGGGTTTTAATTCGGGTGGATAAACTTTGGAGGGGGGATAAGATGGTAAATGGTATTATTTTTGGAGGTTAACCCACATTGACGTGACTTTTATGGAGGGTGAATAAAAAAAAAAAGTTGGTTTGTATGAGATATTAAAAAATGGAGGATTAGAAAATACTTGGTTTGGGTAAGGTTGTTTTGTAGTTGAAATGAGGGAAGAGGGGGGGGGGATAAAAACAAGTTGTATCCGGTCAGATTATTTTTGAACACCTCAAAACTCATCTAAATTTTATCCGACCGTGCCCCCTCTAGCAGAACTAAATCGAAGGGGGGAAAGTTTATCAGGATGCATTTTGTGCACTCAAACCAAGCCAAACCTTTGATAAGTTATCCAGCTCCCTTTTACGGCATCCAATCGATCGTTAAGGCGAGATAAGAGATGGAGGGTAGAACAGTCTTTTTACGCTGATGAACAATGTTATGGAAAAAGGGGGTTCCCCTCACAAGAACCGTACGGTACTCCCCGTGATAGTCAAACCCCTCCCCACCAGAAGCGAACGTTTCTGCTGACGTGTGCATGTCATGAGGATGAGGATGATCAGAGGGGAGAAAGTAAACAGCACGTGGAAATACGCCAAATGTTGCAGCGCGTGGATCTAAGACCCCATGGGACCACTCCAAAGCGAGCTTCGAAGGTAAGTTTTGATGCACGTGATCAACAGCAAGTAACGATTCTGATTCACGGGCCTGGCCCTCTTGCCAAGGGGAGTTGGAGGAAAATATATATGTTTAATCAGGTTATGGGTTAAATCCAAGAAATTTATTGTTTTATGAGGAATATATATATAAGCATGTGGTAATGCATCAATAATGATTAAAAAAAGAGAGACTAATTTTTTTTATATTTATATTATTTGCATCTCAATCATAGCCAGTTGACAATTGTTACTATGACCTTTAAATATTTCTGACGATCTCAATAGAACAGAAATATTTTTTTACATGCTCAATACATAGAATACAAACAAACACTGATGTCTACATAAATTTAGTTTTTTTATAAAAAAAAATAAATTAGCAGACATGAATACTGGCCTTGTTTCCCATTTGATTTTATGTTTCCCATTTGATTTTATGGAAATCCCATAGAAATTATGGGATTTCCATAAAATCAAATGGGAAACAAGGCCTTCGATTAGATTATGAATATCTCGATAATTTTTTCTGATCTGGGAAAAAAATACACATTGAGACGTGAAAATTAAGAGCATGCAAGAGGCTCCCTAAACACATCTCCAAGCCATTTTACCAAGCCAAATAGCGAGGGTAGGCCTCTAAGAGGCTCCCTAAACAGGTTAACAAAATACAAATGTGTACAAAGACTCCTTAAATGACTTCTCATTTGGGGAGTCACTATTCACTCCCTTCCTCATTTTTTATTCTCTCTTTCTCTCTCTCCATCACCACCGCCAACCCCATTAAATGATTAAACAAATAGAGAGGGTATTATTTAGCTGAAATAGGGAGGATAGTAGAGAGGAATTGTTGGAGATATGAGTTGGTAAAATGAAAAATGTGCACTGTTCACTACTTGTTTTAGAGAAAAATTTACTGAGACTGTTGTGGATGGCCTAAGAGTAAAATTACTGCAATCTAACCACAGTTGAGATTTTTTTATGCATTATTTTTACCGATTTTTGCGCTGTAGTTGGTCCCTCGGCCATCTTGTGGCATGAGATGTTTTTCGTGTACATAGTGCTCTCTACTTGTGCTACTAGAGTTACTTGGTTGGTATTTATTAGTTTTTGTAGGAAACCTTGTTAATGATGGTAATATCGTGACATTTGTTCATCAACAACTTACATGAGCGTATTCGACATGCGACCATCTAATCATTTTATCGTTGTGTATCCTTCATATTGATTTAGGGGTGTTATTTGACTCAAATGTGCAATAGGTCTTTTGTCTTTTCCCTGTTGCATTAGATGTACACAGTAGATTGTAATCTTATTCTTCCAACAAAAAATATACTTCATCCGTCCCAAAAAGTTTGGCCCACTAAGACCTTTGGAAGGGGGTAAATTCTTGCCCTCTCTTTTACCCTTCATTCTACCAAGGCTTCGTTCAGTTATCGGGGATGTAGCATGATAAATGGATTTCTGAGAAAAGTGAAATAAGTCGAAGTAAAGCAAACTAAAATTTATTTTGTCGTGTGTTCTTTTGATAAGGAATCTTACAGGAAAACTAAATTCCCTTGCTTTTGGCAAGATGTATGTTGCGGTAAAGTGTTTTCCAGTGGGAAAATTAAAACTATGGATCCCACAACTTTCTTGGTAATTGAACATACAGAAGAAAAATGATATGGAAAAGTTAATTTTTCCATTGTTTTCTTACATCCATTGTTTTCTTACAATATAACAGGGCCTACCTTGTTTTTTTATCACATTCCCTCCCATCTCACCCTTTGCTCCTCCCGGTCCTCCCTTGTACCCCAAATAAAAAAAAGGCCCTGAAATTAGCTAACGTTGCATTTCGAGAAAAGCTTGGGTGCCAATCGGGTATGGCCACGTGGTGTCTGACTGTGCATTTCGGCCGTCCAAAATTTTGGACGGCCTAGATTTCTTCCTCACTCTCTCTCCTCTTTCTCATTTGCAATCTGGGCCGTTCAAAACACTTTTAAATTTTGGAGGGTCGAGATGCGCGATTGAACACCCCGTGACCATACCCGACTATCACCCAAGTTTTTCTCCTACACTTTATTACTCTAAATCAAATGACTGCCTGTAATTATACCTTTGCTCGCAAACAGGGAAAACTGTTTTAACGTCCTTTTATCAATGAAAATTTTTTATTGTACATAAATGTTAATAATACATGAAAAGCTTTTTCGAAATTATCCCTAAAAGAAAAATAAATACTATCAAATTCACTATTCATTTATCTTTTTTCTAGATATTTTGGGACAAACTTTTCATGTAACAACCGTTTACAACCCTCAACAGAACAGAGCAACAAGACGAAAGAAGCTACAAATGGATAGCTAAGAGTAAACACACAGTCCTCCTTCTCTCTCTAGTCTCTTTCCAAGCAACAACACGATAAAGAGTTTAACGCAGTCTTCCTTCTCTCTCTAGTCTCTTTCCTTCTCTCTCTCTCTCTCCCAATCCATTTCTCCCACTTCCCTTTCTCCGCCGCATTCCTTCCTTCCTTCCTTCCACAATGCCAGACTCCAACTCCACCCTCCTCCCACCCATCCTCGCCGCATCCCTCACCTTAACCGCCCTCCTCCTTCTCCTCCTCCTCATCTACCGCAAAAAGCTCTCCAACAAACGCACCACTCCAATCCCACCAGATCTGATCAAACCCACTACTCCCACTCCCCCTCGCCGCTTCTCCTACTCCTCCCTCCGCCTCGCCACCTCCTCCTTCTCCCCCTCCAACCGGGTCGGACAGGGCGGGTTCGGCTCGGTCTTCAAAGGGGCATTGAAATCCGGCCAGGAGGTCGCCGTCAAGGTAATGGATCACAACGGATCTCTCCAGGGCGAGAGAGAGTTCCACAACGAGCTCTCCCTCGCCTCGAAGCTCGACGCCGCCACTTGTGCCGATCACGTGGTCTCTATCTTGGGCTTCTCCTCCGACCACCACCGCCGCCACCGCTACCGGCGACTCTTACTCGTGTACGAGTACATGAGAAACGGGAGCCTTCAGGATGCATTGCTGGATAAAAAATGCCCTGAGCTGATGGACTGGAAGAAGCGATTTGCGATTGCGATTAACATAGCGAAAGGCATTCAAATACTTCACTGTCTTAGTCCTCCTATAGTTCACGGCGATATAAAGCCGTCGAATATCTTAATTGACGCGTTTTTCAACGCGAAGCTGGCTGATTTCGGGTTAGCTCGAGCGCTTACTGAAGATGAAGTTGGTGGGACTGTTTTGGATGAGGAGGGAACGAAAAATGGGGATAATATTGATAACGGATCGATACTCGAAGAGACGGAGAGTGTGGTGACGGAGGAGGTGGCTTTGAATGTGGATCTGTTGTCAGCTGAGGCTGTGACATTGTCGCCGGACGAAACGGCTGTGGTGGATGCTCCTCCGTCGAGCACGTCGGAGTGTTGTTTGGATGTGGTTAGTGTGGATAGTGGGAATATTAGGAGAGGTGGTGTTGGAAGGAAGAAGAGTTTGTCGGGGAGAGATTGGTGGTGGAAACAGGATGGCAGAGGCGGGTCGGAGTCGGGGAGAGTGAAGGATTATGTGATGGAGTGGATTGGGAGTGAGATAAAGAAGGAGAGACCTAATGGTGAGTGGAATGCCACAACAATTTCAGTAGAGGGTAATGGTAATGAGACAGTCAATGTGAAAGCAGAGGAAAAGAAGCATAGGAAGAGGTTTGAATGGCGGGGTTCATTGGACGAGGAGAGAATTCAGAAGCAAAATAAGAAAAATAGGAAGAAGCCGAGGGAGTGGTGGAAGGAGGAGTTTTGCGACGAATTGGCGAAGAAGAAGAAGAAGAGGGAGGTCAAGGGTAGTTGTGGTGGCGAAATGTGGTGGCAGAGAGATGAGTTTTCGGCACCCGAGAGGAAGAAGAGGAAGAACAGCAGGGGTAGTAAGAGTAGCATTGATTTTTGGTTAGATGGGTTTAGTGGGGAATTTAGAAGTGGCAGGAGAAATAGCCAAGATTGGGCTAGTGGAGAGATCCCAAAGAGTGGAGGGATCAGTAGTACTCCTAGTATGAGAGGAACTGTTTGTTATATTGCCCCTGAGTATGGTGGTGGTGGTAATTTATCCGAGAAGTGTGATGTGTACAGTTTTGGTGTTCTGTTGCTTGTTCTTGTTTCAGGACGAAGGCCGTTGCAAGTAACGGCATCGCCCATGTCAGAATTCGAGAGGGCGAATCTCATTTCATGGGCTAGGCAACTTGCCCGGAATGGGAAGCTTTTGGATCTTGTTGATCCTAATATTCAGTCGTTGGATCGCGAACAGGCGATACTTTGCATCACAATTGCTTTACTTTGTTTGCAGAGATCGCCTAGTATGCGTCCGACAATGGTAGAGATAGTTGGGATGCTTTCGGGTGAGGCGGATCCGCCTCACTTGCCGTTTGAATTCTCTCCATCACCGCCGTCTAATTTCCCTTTCAAGACCCGGAAAAAGGCCCGGTGAGTTTACGGATGTCTGATCTGACCACCTATTTTCATTGTTAGAAATGGAGTGTAATTGTAACACTTTTTATCTAATCATCTCTTTGTAGAATTTGTTAGAAGGAAAAAAAAAAAAAAAGAGCTAAAGATATATGATGAATTCAGTTTGTTCTTTTCCCCTGATTACTTGCATAGTTGTTACTTTGCATTCTTCAAATTGTACTAACTTGGATCATTTTTCAAGTGCTAACAGCTTTGATTGAGAGGCAGAAACTAACTCTGGCCTGTGACCTGGAAGTGGTTGAATTTTAGGAATCCAACGCATAATGATGATGGTGTGGTAGTAGTGTGTCTAACAGTAGCCTGCTTTTTCAAGTGGTGAGGCCAGCTTAATCAGCACATATAATTAGTGCTCTGAATTTGGAGCTTGCCTTTTCTTTAGAAGTTAGGGGACCCAGAAAACATTTTGCTTTTTATGGTTGTCTGGTAATCTTCTAAAGCTAGCATTGATTTCTGTACACGGGAAAAGAGCTTGGTCAAAAGTCCCTGCTTTTGCAAAATGATTCTGTAATCTGTATGTATAACGGAAATTTATGAACAGTTGCATCATTACAGAAACAGATGGGAAGGGAAAGTAAAAATGAAAGCAACACTGGCTAACATTTGGACCAAAAAATGTGCAAGGTTGTGAACCTATGCAGGATCTAAGAAGCAGGTACACTTCCGGGGTGGCGTTCAGACACGTCAAGAGTCAAGACCCTTGTCTATTCTTCTCCAGTTTATTCTTTTAGTTTTAAGACCGGACACATTTGGACGCATGTGTCCATGACCTAGACATAGTTTGAAAAATTAAATCTGTGAGCAGATGATGCTATAAAAAGGATATATATGGATACCTGTTTCTTTTCATTCAGATGGTTTAATACAGAACTACAAATATAACGTGCCAAAGCACAAAATTTGTCCATGAAGCAAGGTTAATGTTTTCACTTTCTTTTTAGTATGTACAACGTGAACATGTTTTCTTACTGTGTTGATACGATTAAAGATGAACATTAAATTTTGTATGTCAGAGTTATTATTGTCATGTGTGCATATAAAGCATATCTATTTGTAGGCGCAACTGAACTTTGTTGTGGCTAGTTCTCTTGTAAATAACATGTCTGCATGTCTAAACCAAGGAGTTATTTTGCATGTCAAAACCAAGGATTTATTATTGTCATGTGTGCCTGTAAGGTATATCTCTCTATAGGTGCAAGTGAACTTTGTTGCTGAGAATAACATGTTATGTCAGTGTCATGTATATCTCTCTAGTGTCCTTATGCGTGCTATGTAGTGCGGGATTAATTAGGATTCTCCTTAACTCATGGGACTTTGAGATTCTAACTTAAAACTTGCAACATGTTTGTCATCCGACCCTTCTGTTTTCATTGGGTAGCTATTGTGAAGTGATAGGCTTCAATGAAGTTGCCTATGGAAGAAAGTAAGAAGCAATAGGCTTTAGGTGTGAATGATTTGGGAATTGTGTTACTTTGACTGTGCTTGTAGCCGCCAAATCACCTGGTACATGATTGACATAGTAAAGGAAGGCCGTCGAGGTGTCAGTATCTCACTAGGTCATGACAGTGTGGTTTACATCCAAATTTCCATGTTTCCAGCAAAAGTATGATGTTTAGCCCTTCAGATGATTCTCAAGTTTTTAGTACTCATGATTTGAAATTGAAATGATGCTTAGAGATGCAAATTGTAGCCCGTTAAGAAAGGAGTTATAGCAAATGCATTTCATTTTATCGGAACAGTTCTTTCAGTAACTAAATATTATTAGCTTTCAGAACATGATTCTTTGACTGCCACAGCTATTCCTCTTGTGCAGATATAGTATTTTTGCCTGCCTCTTTTATTAAATTGCATCTGATTCGCAAGGACCAATTTGGGGAATAAAATATCTAGAGTATCTCCATCACAGCATCACCCATTTGAGAGGTCTGAGTGTACATTAATTGTGTTCTACAATTTAGAAGCTGAATTACCAGAATCTTATATGAACTTTGCATAATTCATTACTTCTTCTACATGTTTCTTTGAACTATGTTCAACTTGAGAAGTTTTCTTCAAAGTCCATTGTGGTGTTGTTGAAAAACTATGCCCGAAAATGTAGAGCATAGTTATCAGGATATTTCTGTTAATTACTTTGTGGCAACCCATTATTACATGTTTGTCTTATATTGATACGCATCAGTGGTTTTTTTACGTGGATACAGGCACTGTTCTGATTATTCTATGCACCGTCACAAACTTTCTTTTTGTGTACGCGCTTGCTTTATTTCCAGTGCTCCCGAACCAAGTGGAAAGGTGATTGCTAAAACTGAAGGTTCCCTGGCACTTGCAGCTTAAATCTTAAGCTGTGTTTGATGTCAACCGGGGAATATGCTAATGTACACACTCTAGATTTTGATAAGTATCCGTGCGTCCACCTTTCTTTGGTCTTTAATTTAACTTTATCATTGCTAATAGAAGTTTTACAACTAATGAACTTCGTATCCCGCGACTAACATCAATATGTGATTAGACCTGGAGTAGTCAACTTAAATTTCATGTTCGACAATTTTGCTGCTGAGAATTGAGATTAAGGCAGTCTATATCAGTGAAGTGTGGTAAGACTTTAGGGAAGTCCATTCAATTTCTTATGTAAGACATAGGACCAAGAATTCATATTGCTTGGCTTCTTTGGGAGTAGGTTGAAAGTGTGCTGCTGCTGCATTTGGATATTTTTCACCCTCTAAAAATGGCACATTGGAAACCTGAAATGTTTGTATGCTAAACATACCACTCATTCGTTGTACCAGGGGCTGATGCAATGTTTATTGAGTTTGTTTAGTATGGATATTGCTTTCTATCCTTTGTCTCTTTTGCATATCGTTCAACATCAGCTTTTATTTACGCTCATGGTCTTTCAGTTCCATTAGTCTGGCTGATTGTTTCATAATTCTGTATACGAATCTTGGATTTTGTTCATGGACAAAAATTCCACAGGGTTTTCTCTTTACAAAGTGGAAAACTATTCTTCGTACCTATTATTTTCAGTCCATGAATTTCTCGCTAGATCCTTGGTCCTATTACAACTTAAAATTGTGTTGATAATTTCTATTCTTCGTACTTATTATATTCAGTCCATGAATTTCTCGTTAGATCCTTGGTCCTATAACAACTTAAAGTTGGGTTGATAATTTCTCTATTTTTTGCTTTATAATAGGTTAGGGCTTGAAGTTTTAGTGATAGAGAGGTTTACAAAAAGAAGATACTGACATAAAGAAGCTAAATTCATCGCTCTTTTTATCCCATAACTCTTTTTAGAGGACACGAAACAAGACTTTGTTTAGAGAGTCTGGACCAATGTGATCAGTGGATTACATATATATTGGCTAGGATACTCATACATGTCGCGATATTTGAGTTTTCTAGTCATTAGATATATAAGATTGGAGCAACAAGGCTGCTCAATTAAGCTCTACTAAATGTAGCAGTTAGCAGATGTGACCTGACCATTGCCAGTGCCATGTTCCCGTCTGAGCTTCTTTTTCGCTAAAAACCCAACTTGAGTGCATGAACACCGTTACTTTTTCGTGGATGCTTACTTTTTGCTACGATTGTTTTCCAAAATCACCGTCAATGTATTAACATTTTTGTTGAGAAGGTGTAGATTCTAGAAGCCCAGTGGCATGATGCTTTCATCTGTTGCATATCAAAATAGTCAACTAGTGTCAAAATGCCAGTTGCCGGTTTACATTTTGTATGATACTCAAACCCTTTAAAAATTCATCTAAGCTACACTTCCAGACACCCACAAGAGGTGCCCTACGAAGCTGTAAATCGTCCTTGATCATCCTTAAGAATGCCTCCAAATCCAACTAGGCTTGGGTTCCCTTTTGAACTTCCATCTATGTTCATTTTGAGTTTACCTGCAAAAGGAAATACCCATCAAATTAGTACTAGATCCTTGTTTATACTAGTGGACTAACCTGAGGAGAAAACTTGGGATATATCAGTGGCAAGATGGTTAGATGCTCTTGAGCAGAGAATGTAAGCACTCAAGTTTTATTCCTTCAAGAATAGTGTAGAAATGGATAATGTTGATTTCATGGGAAATGAGGCTTATTAACTGGTTGTCATTAGCTTTAAGAATACAAGATTATCATACAATAAATTTTGGGATTATTACCTCTAGGTCTAGAAAAGAGATGTCTAATTACCAATAAGGTAAGTCATTTTTTTTAATTACCACTAAGGTAAGTCACTCTTTTTTGGAGTTTAGGTTTAGGGTGCACTTTCCTATTATAGGGTTTTAGTGGTTTAGGCACTTTCATAGAGTACCCTAAGATTTTAGGCACTTTCATAGGGTACCATAGTCGTAGGGTACCCTAGTCATAGGGGTACCCTAGAGTTTAGGTTTAAGATGCACTTTTCTATTAAAGGGTTTTAGTGGTTTATGCACTTTCATAGAGTACCATAGGATTTTAGGCATTTTCATGGGGTACCCTAGTCGTAGGATACCCTAGGATTTTAGGCACTTTCATGGGGTACCCTAATCGTAGGATACCCTAGGATTTTAGGCACTTTAACAGGATACCCTAGTTGTAGGGTACCCTAGTCATAAGGGTACCCTAGTCGTAGGATACCCTAGAGTTTAGGTTTATGGTGCACTTTCCTATTATAGGGTTTAGTGGTTTAGGCACTTTCATAGGGTACCCTAGGATTTTAGGCACTTTCATAGGGTATCCTATGATTTAGGCATTTTTATACGAGTTGGGGAGTTGATGAGAATTTTTCAGAGTTTGACTTGACCTGATGGTAATTATGGGTAATTATGGGATCCAAGGGTGACTTGATGGTAAATGTCCCATAAATTTTTAGTCCTTGAGTGCAGAGAGTTCTGGATGGTTTGACACTTTTGACAAATTCGGGCCCTCTCTTGCCTGGTCTAGGGGTAATTATTTGTTAATCTATTTGAGGTAGCTGGTCTCTTGCCTTCGGCTTTGGGCTCGTTTGGTTAGTCATCTTTATTTTGTGTTTTGGCGTACTTGCTTATTTTAAGCAACAAGCCTTTAAGTAAAAAAAATAAGCTAGGTCAGCGAACGAGCCCTATACCTTACCTCAGCCCTTCCAATTGGTCAGCAACACACTCGCGTTCACTATATTTTGGATGCTACTCTCTGGTCCACGCGAATAGATCCTTTGCTTCGTTACCCTATCCCATCCCTTAGAAAGTTTGAATATAATGTCTAGGATATCTCTCTCATTTCAGCATGCTTGAACATTGGTTCTGTTTGCACTTACAAGTTAAAAGATCAGAAAGTTGTTAAAAGCCGGCTGCATAATTTCTGGGTTGGTACTTTGAACTAAGATCAACCGGATAAGTTTTTTCAACTGTAAACATTGGGAGCTGAGTAACTTAGGTTTTTCATTTGACAGTTTATGCTGCAAACTTTGCAAATAAAAAATTAGAATTGCGAAGGCTGTAATGCAAAGTGAGTTTTCTTCGAGTAGATTCGAAGTTTGCTAAAGGTGTTCTGAGAAACTAACTGGTTTTCCTCTCCAGTCCATGAAAATGGGACGGGGAAGTCCAATTTGCATGTTTGTGGGCTTTTTTCGGGTTCATTTTGACGATTTAAACAGTTCACATTTTAAAGCTCGTTGATAGCATTAAACACGCCAAAACTCAAGTTGATCAAATATCGTTTGATATAATTTCGGGGCATCTTTAGCTCAAAACATAACAAGATTACAACATTGAATCGGAACCCATTTAAACCATTTATCTTAAGACAAATGCATTCTAATATTATCTCAGTCGGTATTTGATCAATATGAGTTTTAGCGTGTCACAAATGTTCTTGATGAACTTTAAAATGTGAACGGTTTAAATCAACAAAATGAACAAGAGAAGAGCCCACAAACAAGCAAACTAGAGGATCCATCTATTTTCCATGAATTGACTGATAAGGGGATCCCCCTCTTTTGTTTTTGGACTCTAATCCCTTTTAATGGGGTTGGTCAAGTTTAAGCAAATAAAAAATAGTAATCGATGATTTCTTCTCCAATCTTACTTTGCTCCGGTTTAGTAATTTTTCTCTCCTTATGAAGTTATTTTCTGAGTTCACTGTTTATGGAGTTTGGTTAATTGTGATGAATTTTTTAACGGAATCTCGTATAGTTTATGAAGAATTTGTAATACGTTTAAATAATTATGCCTAAAAGGAAAAAAAGCTTTACAGATGAAAAAAATTTGAAATGTCATTTTGTCTTTGTTGTCATTATTTCTGATTTTTTTTCCACTTTGGTCCACATTTTGATATTTTTTTAATTGATCTCGTCGAGACTTGATTAATCCCACAAATTTTAATGAAAAGCTAAACAAAAAAATATGAAAAGTATTAATATTGAGAAAAGTATCAGAGCAGTAATTTAAGGAGAACTCGGCCAAGTTCTATTTAGTTATAATAACTATTCCTTCCATCCTAATTTTTTCGTCCAATTTCGATGTACGTGTCCTTCAAAACACGGAGTATTGTTTATATCTCACAATTTATAATGTGTTATGTACTATCGAAAATTTTATTTAATAGAACTAATTGAGATGTTTCAAACAAGATCGATATTGTATATAACAAATATTACTCCAATTCGTCCCATTTTGTTTGTCATTTTTAGTAGATCGTGCTTGCTTTCAATTGCTTATAACTTTTAATATGAATTTAAAAAAATATTCAATATAGATCTTGTTTAACCAATGCTACGATTTTCAAAAATTGACAAATAATATGGGACGGAAGGAGTATAAATTGAAATATTAGTTAATTTTGTAAGAGATCCCAAATAGTGAAATTGGGAAAACAATATGAGACGGAGGCCACTAACTAGGGCCTTCATGTCCTTTACGCATGAACGAAAAGACATTCTTGTTTTGACATGTACAATAATTCAATAAAGCTACAAACCACCCATTGGGTGGTCCCTCGTGCTTTTACATGCGCTCTCACAATGGTGCGGCACTGTTGGCTGCCAACCCAGGGTCAATTTGGTCAATTTCTTTTTATTGTGTTGTCAATTTCGTTCTTGATTGATTTGATTTGCTTAGCAAATACTCTCTCCGTCCCCAAATTTTGGTCCCTCGTTCTAATCTAACCGAATGTAAAAAACTAGCTATAACTTTAAATCGGTAATGAATTTTATATTCAATATGTATCTTGTTTGATAGATCTTATATTCAATTAGTTTTATAAGACAATGTTTTCGAAATCATGTAAAACAATGTAAATTACGAGATATAATCAATTGAAAAGTGACACGAACTCCCAAAATAGACAAATAAATGGGGACGGAGGGAGTAACCAAAATAACCTCCTTTTATTTTTACTCCACAAGTCGTAGTACTCCTCTGTACAATACAGTCAATACTTTACCAAACCTTCTCCCTTCGTTCTTGACGGATTTAATTTGCCTAGCAAATAACCAAAATAACCTCTTTTTATTTTTTACTCCACAAGTCGTAAGGGGTGTTTCAATAACCCAGTTTTTTGAAAAAATTGATTTTTCACGGTTTTTTATGTGATGTGTTGTGAGAGAATGACCTGTCTCGGTGTTTGGAAAAAACAGTTTTTTGTTAGTGGAACATCCTCGTAGTACAATACTTTACCAAACCTTCCCCTCCCCCCACCCTCCTTTATTTTTTTTAAACTTTGGAAGAAGAAGTTCCCCATCAGGTTACTCTCTCCGTTCCATTTTGATGGTCCTTTATGAAAAAATGTGTAATATTCAGATAAAAAAATAAAGCACTTTTGTTTATATTGTTTAATTTTTTATCTGAAAATTACATATCTTTTTGTATGGGACGTTCAAAATGTGAAGATGAGACAGAGAGTATCCAGTCCCCTCCAGTAGGGACTATCAAAATGTGAAAACGCGAAAATAAGAAAACGTCTTTAGGTACGCTTTATATTTTTTTTGATTAATCATCTGTCTCTACGAGAGGAGTCTAGAGGTAAAAATTATGACCAAAATAAAAAAATCACTAAAGACGAAAAAATTACCAAACAATTGTCTTTTTTGTCAACTAAAGTATCGTCTCACGTGAACTTTCATTTTCGGTCTCTATTTTTTTATACTTTTTTTATTCCTCTTTTCGATACCAATAATTAATTCAAAAATTATAATGAAAAATTAAACAAAAAATTACGAAATATAAAAAACTAGTTAGAACTTTAAATCGGTAATAAATTTTATATTCAACATTGATCTTTTTTGATAGATCTTAATTAGTTCTGTAAGAAAATGTTTTCGGAATCACGTAAAACAATATAAATTACAAGATATAATCAATTAAAAAGTGACACAAATTTTCAAAATAGACAAATAAATAGGACGGAGGGAGTAACGTTGGAAAGAATCAGATGTGGTTTGGAAAACTACTGCTCAACCTTATATTTGCTTGCGTGGCGAGCTTTAACTGGTCAGTGAAGTGTTGGCGCCGTGCGTAATTTCTCAGTGCTATTTTTTTCACGGGCAAAGAAAGTTCAGGTTGAAGGTTATTATTGTCATTGAGGGGGTGTTCCGCTAACAAAAAATTGTTTTTTCCAAACACCAAGACAAGTCATTCTCTCACAACACGTCACAAAAAAACCGGTAAAAAATCAAATTTTTCAAAAAATTGAGTTAGTGGAACACCCCCTTAAGAGAACAAAGGGGGAGTTATTGCCACCATTTTGAAACGTGTGTCGCAGAGTACAATGACAGTCTTGTTCAAAAAAAAAAAAAAAAAGAGTACAATGACAGAAATGGTACAATGACATTTTAATTCACTGAGGACCACCTATTCACCTATTGGGTTGTATCTAGCAAAACCTACTGTGGGTCTCACTGTGCGATCATTATAATAATTTGAACTGTTCGTTTTGTAGAGGACGATGATATGCATACAGAAGCTGGGGACCCGAAATTGTACCGATCGCACACGGGGATCCACTTTTGGGTCCCACACGAGTGATCCGAACCGTTCATTGTTCTTAAAAAAAAATTCCGAGGGGCCCCACCAAAATTTTTTGGTTGGAACGGTGGGACTTTGGTTGGAGGACTTTCAACCGTCCGATTGAGCTGAAATTTGGTGGGGCCCCTCGGAAATTTTTTTTAAGAACAATGAACGGTTCGGATCACTCGTGTGGAACCCAAAAGTGGATCCCCGTGTGCGATCGGTACAATTTAAACAGAGTTATACGCGACTTGCTTGATAGAATTAGTTTTCTAAAAGAGTGAACATTTGATCTCAAGTATTGTAGTATATGCATTCTTACCATAGAATAGAATATTGTGCGTCATACATTCGATATTTAAAGGTCATTACTTGATAGTCACGTTTGAAATGTAACTGAAATATATATATATTTTAACGAATACAAATGAGCTCGTTGATCATGCATTGATCTTGCATCCGATTTGCGACATCAATTCTTTACAATTTTTTGATTTCAAAAAATACTTTTAAATTTGATGTAGTGAAATTTATTACTTTTGTGAGCGGTCTATTATAACAATTTAGGTCTTTGCGGGGTCAAATACAAAAAGAAAGTTCCAAAAACATATCAATAATGATGATTTAATATGGGATTAATTGACCTCACCTGTCTCTTAACCCGACTGACCATGTCAATACACATCATTTGATGTTCCAAAAATAGATCTCACATCCGATTTTCATGAGTCATTTTTCTCATCCTTTCAACAAACTCCCCATCTTTGAAAACTAAAAACTAAATAAATAAAAGTTTCACACAGCATACTATTATGCGTATTTCCCAGTCCACTAGATGATACTCCTATCGTTCCTAAATAATGGTTCACTACGAAAAGACGGGCAATTTTTGAATTAAGAAATAAAATGCTTCTGAGAAATACGATTTATAATCATCTTATATATTGTAGGCTTATATTGTTACTTTAATTGTGTAATGGATTGGATTTTTATTGGCTCATACTCCGAAAGTTAAGGGGTGTTTCAGTAACAAAAACTCGTTTATTTCAAAAAATCAAGACAGATAGGTCATTCTCTCACAATACATCACATAAAATATCTTTAGTGAATACCCTAGTAATAACTTCTTTGGCCCAACTCCAAGGGTTGTTTTTGTGAATTTCCTAGTGGACAACCTATCTTTGACTAGACCTTAGAGGAAAACAAGAGTGCTACACGTACAATCATTTCAATTTCAACCATTTACAACCACTTATACACGTGGGATCCGGGGATCCTGTAGTGCACTGCCGCACTACAACCCTTTAGGGTGGCACACGAGCCGTTGACCTCGGCAATGAACGGCTCGGATTTCATCTCGACAATGAACGGCTCGGATTTCATCTCGACAATGAACGGCTCGGATCATGCAAACACCAAGATGAAATCCGAACCGTTGATTGCGCGATCAACGGCTCGAATGCCGCACTACAACCCTGTAGTGCGACAATGCACTACAAGATGCCCTCTTCCATATGGGTGTGGGGCCATACATAATTATGGGCGTAGGCTCACCTATATGTCAGGGGTTAGTAAATACGAGAAATGCTAGGTACACACAAACAATTTACCCACAAATTATCCAAAAACACACACAAGTGTGTGGGCTCCACATACACTGCACCTCCAGTGTGTGTGGTGGCCACACACTTGTGTGTGTGTTTGGGTAATTTGTGGGTAACTTTTGTGTGTGTAGTGTTGCTCTGGTAAATAGTACTCCACAAGTAACACTTTTGACTTTTATAGAAGAAAATTAGTTGAGGGCACAAGTGGACCCAACCATCTCTGACACCACCACCTACCATTGGTCCATCCAATTTCTTCAAAATGGCCTCAAACCCAGTGAGAGAAACAACAGCAGCTGAAACACCACTGAGCTCAATCCCCACTGCAACCACCACCACCCTCCATGGATCCCTACGAATTCCTCAAAATCGCCCCAAATCCAGACGGCTCACTCACCCGACTCCAACCAATGCCATCCCTACCCCCAACTCCAACTCCAACTCCTACCCAGAACCCCACAATTCCCCAACTTGCCCTCTCCAAAGACATCCCTCTCAACCCCACTGCCGCCACCTTCCTCCGCCTCTTCCGCCCCCTCCACCCCCCTCCTCCACCCACCAAACTCCCACTCATCATCTACTTCCACGGCGGCGGCTTCGTCCTCTTCAGCGCCACGTCACACCCCTTCCACCAATCGTGCAGTGCCGTGTCGGCTCAAACCCCTGCCCTGGTTTTATCCATCGAGTACCGCCTCGCGCCGGAGCATCGGCTGCCAGCGGCGTACGACGACGCCGTCGATGCAATGATGTGGGTCCGTGACCAGGCCTTGGGAGTTAACGGCTGCGATGAGTGGTTGAAGGAGTTGGGAGATTTTGACCGCGTTTTCTTGATGGGTAAGTGCGAAATTCAGTTCTAAATTTTACCATACCCCTTAGTTTTTTTTTACTCCTTTTTAGTTTTTGTCTTTATTAATAGAAAATTCGTACCCGTAAGTTTTACATAAAACTTTTTAAGTTGCATGTAAATCGGAAAATGTGTAAAATTATGACCGAACTTGAACAAATACAAAATTTTGAGAGTGCAAAATTTACAAAAAAGTCGCACAAATAAATTATACAAATAAGTTGGACACGGGGTTGCTGCTGTCCCAGCCGTCCGTTACGTGGATGAACAGCTCAGATTTCAAACAAAAGAGAGAACTATCCGTGCGAATAGTTTGCTTGCAATCCGAACCGTTGAAAACACTAGTGAACAACTCTGATTGTGCGCAACAACTTCTGTGCACAGGCTGTGCAACACTAGCTCAGGTTCAAATATATAAGTCATGTGAAACAATCCGTTCAAATGGCTTGTCATGTCTATGTTCGGACCCTCTTCTCGATTTACCTGTGTACCAAGTTAATTGCAGCAGCAATCATGTGAGATTTTTGAAAAAACGGAGAATTGTAAACACAATTTTGGGTTACAACACATTCATTTTATTTTTTAATATGTGTATACCAAAAATGGAACGGATGATCTCTGGCCCGTATCGCGTAGAATTGCATTTTATAAGATTTTACGTATTTTGATGGTTTGAGATGTTTGAACATTTTTTTTTTAATTGGAGCACGTAAATAGTGGAGAACTATTTTTTTTTATATAAAAAAAGCATTATCAGTTAACTCATATAAGAAATTATTCATCCAATAAGGCATAGTTTTCCAAAAGATTTTAGCAACCCAGTTGCTAAAATCAACTATGGTTTTAACAAATGAGTTTAGCAAGTACTAAAATCATAGTTTTGAAATAAAAAAATGAAGTGGTTCCGACTTCCGTGTATCGTTTTTCGCACCAAATTAAAGTATTTATCGTGTACTTTAATTCGGTGTGAAATATTCAAAAAATAATACACGGAAGCGGGCGAAAGTTGGTCCACCGCTCTCATTATCTAGTGGCATGTGATAATTGTGGGGTAGTAAATGCCAACAGGTAGTAGCTCTGGGGGAAACATCGTGTACCACACGGGCTTACGTGCACTGGATCTTGATCTGTCGCCAGTGAAGATCGTGGGGCTGATAATGAACCAGCCTTACTTTGGTGGGGTCCAGAGGACTGAATCGGAGATGAGATTCGAGAACGACAAGGTCATACCGTTACCCGCGAACGATCTGTTGTGGGCCCTGGCGTTACCGGAGGGTGCAGATCGTGACCACGAGTTTAGCAATCCGATCCTGGGTGGGGCCCAGAACGAGAAGATCGGACGGCTGCCGAGGTGTTTGATCAGGGGGTACGGTGGGGATCCACTGGTGGATCGGCAGAGGGAGGTTGGTAAGATGTTGGAGGCACGTGGAGTGCACGTGGTGATGAAGGTTCATGAAGATGGGTTTCATAGTGTGGAGCTATTTGACCCTAAAAAGGCTCAAGCATTCTGGGATGATGTCAAGGAATTCATTGGGTCTGCTTTTGGCTCTGAGAGTGGTGTTGTGGGCCCCAACTCAACAATGTGAGGAGTTCATTGGGGTTCTTCTTTGAATCGTTCACGTTTTAGAACTCGTCCTTTTTGCTGCTACGGAGGATCTTCCCCTCCTCTTGCGATTGGGATTAGTCATTAAATTGTTTGTCGTAATAAGCCGCATTTGTTTGTGATTTTGATGCTGCCAACTCTATGATATTTCCTTTACTTTTGTTCGATTATAGAGGTTTGTGTTCAAGAACGATCGTAAAACTTTGTATTTTCATTTTATTTTATGATCATCAAAAGACCTGACTAGTTTATAGTATTAACTTTGTTCTATTTTTTTTTTTGATCGGGGAAAATTTATTGATGAAATCTTGATAAGGGTACATCAAGATGGGGGAGAAGGGGAGGGGACTCAACAAAAAGTTGGAGAAATTAAAAAGGCTAAAAGGGACAAGCTCACAAGCACCCAAGGGCCAAGCCGAAAACATTGAGGCACAGAAAAAGACAGCATGCTTAGCCCAAAGCAACACCTAATGGCCTAAACCCAAAATGGGCATACCAAATAAAAACAAATTAACCCAAACATAGGCCCAATGAGCCTCAAAATCTCAAGAAACCCTAAACCTAGCATCAGGCAACAAAAAAACTACACCCCACCGTCATCTAAACTCCGGTAGCCACCAAATCAGACAGCACCACCACCAACCAATCAGCCATCATCCGAATCACCACCAAGCCGCCATTGGCCACCCATTCAGAGAGACAAGCAGATCGCAAAAGCAAACAAGCTGCCGCGGAAGCACACCAAGCCGTTAGGCAAAACCCGGAACATTCAACAATGAAAACGGGGGTAGCCATCGCCAATCATGCCAAGGATCAGTCCGAACCACCAAGCCGTTAGGCTAAAAACCAGTTTACCCAGTAGAAAAAACCGGCGGGGGAGCGAACGGAGCCACATAATCGAGATAAGGTATGCCAGAGAGAAGGAAAGACGAGGAGCGTAGAGAGAAAGCCACCTGATGAAGGGGGTCGGAAAACAAGGAGGAGAGATGAGGATAATAGTTCAACTGGGAGAAGTTCAAACTTCAAAAGTAAAAAAAAAAAAGAATATTTTGTTTTTACTCGAATAATCTTAGAAAACACTGTTACTAATTTTGTTCAAATTCGTCCTTTGAGTTCGTACAAGACTAATTTAATGTGTGATTTGAGTTTAAAATGTTTAATGAGAAGGGATGAGCATATAGTTGGGCGAAGCATCTACATTCTAGAAATGGGGAGCAAAAAGGTTGGTTTCGTGTAAAGAGTGACGGCGCTAAGATAATTAGCAAATTACCAATAAGACACTGAAAATTTAATCAGAGTTCTACGCGACTTGCTTTATAAAATTTGTTTTCTAAAAGAGCAAACATATGATCTCAAGTACTATTGATTAATAGTATATGCATTCTTGCCATAGAATATCGTACGTCATACATTTGATTTTTTAAAGGTCATTACATGATATAGTCCCGTTTGAAATGTAATTGAAACATATATATATTTTAATAAATACAAATGAGCTCATTGTTCATCCATTGATCTTGCATCCGATTTGCGACATCGATTCTTTACAATTTTTTGATTTAAAAAAAAAACTTTTAAATTTGATGTAGTGCCTGAGACAAATTTATTACTTATGTGAGCGGTCTATGATAACAATTTAGCTCTTTGCGGGGTCAAATACAAAAAGAAAGTTCCAAAAATATGCTGTATCAATAATGATGATTTTTAGAAATTTAATAGGATTATTGATGTTCTCTTACTCCACACTTAATGAAAATACTACGGATTACAAGCCTATTTATAGGCATAACAATCAGAAAAAACAAAATGAGATAAACTCTCATTTATTGAACAAATCACAAAACAATCAGGCAAGTGCAAAAGTCTTCAGCCCGATTTTTTAACAGTACTACACATTTTAATTTTGGGATGATGAGAACCCACTTGCTTCTCAAGCTTATCTTTTTTCTTCATTCTGGACGGCGGCTTCAAATATCATTTCGAAGGCATTCTCAATGCATGAATTGAATTTTTTTGGATCCATGAAGCCTTTCTCCATCCGGGTGGTGATCCTCAACTTGTCCACATAGCTTAAAATCGTTATTGCCAGATTCTGCAACGCCATCATTCATCAGCACACCATGCTATTTTTACCGAGTATAAAACAGAAAAACATTATGCTTAGTAGATAATGTTTAGGGAAATGAAATTTTCATAGGATGATGCACCTTAATACGTTCAATTAATGGCGCTATTGACTAAAAATTCTTTATATCAAGTTAAAAATCTCACCAAAAGGTAGCATTTCCAAAATTCTTGGGTGATGCACAAAATTTCATAAACTTAATTAAATGGCGGCCTGTTTTAATCTATTGGCACACCGCCCCAAACCCACTCAATCAATCCCATGAAGTGTTTAGTCGAACCTGGGCATGAGACCAACTACATAAGTCGAAAAATTCAATATGATAGACATATACGCAGCTAGCACAAAACATTTATAAATAATGTATGAATTAGTGTACCTCTGGACTGCCGACGAATGTAAAATATATTCCTTTTATGGGGTGATTAGCCACAGCCATTTGCTCAACTGGTCCAATCAAATTTGACATTGCTAAACTCGAGTTCTTCATCGTGTTGTAAAAGTACTGAGCTGCTGCCTGCAAAATTAGTTCCATGCTACTTTATAAATCTTCTACAATGATCGGGAAACAAACTTCAATTTTTTTTTCCCAAAGGATATCTAAGTCCATAAACCATCTTGGTTTATAAAAAAAATCTAAAAATTGCAACATACATCGTATCTGTTTTTAATCTTTCGAATGGTAATTAATTGAACAATAAAAGGTAGTGGTTTCGAGTTGACTGGCTTCCATCCTTATGACTAGTGTGGGTAATCAGCCTCTTTATAGAAATTTGCTGCAGAGAAAAGTTGCATATCTAAGTACTTGTCTTCAACTTTGCTATACTATTAATTCAAATCATAAGGAGGTCAAGACACGATGGAAACTGTGTCTTGGAAGGGAGAAGGCACTGGTCGGACGGGTCACCGGTTCAACTGCGATCGAACCGTGATGTCGTAATTATATATAAAAATTCATATAACCAACTAAAATAAGTATATAAAAAATACATGTGAAAAGTTTGAGAGAATAGATGTATTTGTCCGGAGTGTACGCAGTGGGATAATAAAGATGTCCCACATCGATCAAATAACCCTTTGGGAAAGCAATTTGTTTCTATAATAACATCACAAAAAATGATAAGTGTACAAAAACTAGCTCCAATACACTCACATAGTGTGTAGAGCCTACACACACTTGAGTGTGAAGTGTGTGTGGGCTCCACACAATATGTGAGTGTGTTGGAGACTAGTTGGAGACTTTTGTTATACATGTATCATTGTTGAAACATCACAAAGGCACGTCCTGGCTTTGCAGTACAAACCGCCTGTCATTTGCCTTTTTTCTAAGTGGTTTTTTACTTTAGAGACCGGTTCTTAAAAATTAACGGTTTTAAGATTAGACCGGACCGGACTAGTGTCTGGTTGACGGTTCAACCAGTTGAACCGGCCGGTTTGGTCCGGTTTTTAAAACATTGCTTGGAACATAAGTGGTTTTGGGAGCAGTTTGAAGAGGAGATTTTATTAAAATTAGTTAAAGCTAGACACCCTGATATGGTATTTATTTTAAGAAACAAAGTGGAGAGTTTGAATATGTTAGAAGTTCAAAGAATGTGGAGAAACAAGTATGCAAGTTTTATGGAATGAAGAGCAGGAGTGTCTGAGGGTTTACTCACCATGTGGAATAAAGACAACTTTGTACATGTAAGCAAGGATTTAAATATCGGCCAATACGCGACGTATTGGCCGATACGTATCGGTTTTTCAAGGGACCGATACCGATATTTGACCAATATACGGTCCGATACAGGCTGATATTGGTCGATATTTGATTATATCACCGATACCGTGACGTATCCTAATACCGAGATTTAAAATCTTGCATGTAAGTATCGACATTCATAGACACTTCATTATGATAACACGGAAATTCATGGATTTTGAGTATGTTGTTGTAAACATCCATGCACCTAATGATGGTTCTAATAGAAGACGGTTTTGGGAGGACATCATTCAGCTAAAGAATTCATTTGGGAAAAGGAACAACTGGCCAATTTGAAGCAACTACTGTGAGTACAGTACATATTTAGAGCTTTGAGTAGGATTGTCTTCAATGGGTTGAGCCTAAACCAAGTGGTGACTCTAAACAGTCGTAAGTGCTGCGCGCAATGGGCACCATGAATTATCGAGGATGGATGAAATAGAGTCTTAAACATGCCAACAGATTCAAGGTAACAAAGCCAATACATCCAATCGGCTATCCTGTGTAATGAATGCACTCTCTGAGGTTCAAATTCGATTGGGGTATACAAGAGTAGATGTAGAACCAGAACCAGAACCGCAAGTAGAAATAGTACGAGATTCCATTGCAATCAAATGAAACAACTAACACAGAGCCAAGGATCGACCACCAACCGACCAATTGTTTGCCAACTAGTCAACAACCAGCAACAATGCATAGAATACCGACTGATGAAGGGATTTTCGAACATAAATCGTGTGATTTTGGGTTGTTTTGAACACGATTAATGGGATTTTTATCTAGATTTAAGAGGGTTTCATGTTTCTAAAAGTCGCTTTGGGGATTTTGAGAGTCGATTACAGTGGATGAAGGTCGATAAGGATAATGGAGGCTTGATAAGGGTATCATTGGAGCTCGATAAAGGATAATGGAGGGTCGATTAGGATTCGATTCGTACTGGGTAGTACTTGCGGAGTGGGTTTTGGTCGATTTAAGATTTGCAAAGTTATACTCCATCCGTCCCGATTTGTTAGTCTACAAACATACTTTTTGAAGTCCTAAAATATTTGTCCATTTTCAAAACTCAAGGGATAAAGTATGAAAAATTTACTGTTTTGCCCATTTTCTAAAATTTAAAATAACAACTCAAAAACTAATTTTTTTTTAATAATGTGTTTACATTTTTGAATTTTTTTTGCACCGTATTAAAGTTCTCAATGAGATCTATCAAACAAGATCCATATTGATAAAAAAATAATTTTTGTAACTACATTATTTTTGAGTTTGAAAATTTCACGTAGTTTCGTAGTGAACTATCAAATTGGAATATAGGGAGTATTAAATGGAGGGATTGAGGATAAAATAAGAAATTAACAAACTCAAAAAATAATGGAATAAAAGTTGGAATCCCCACAACAGACCAACAAATCCGTACGGAGGGTCAGTTGGGTTTTAGGACTCGTTTGTTTGGCCGGAGATAAATGGATGGGATATGAAATCCCATGGGATATGAAATCCCATGGGATATGGGTGAGATATGAAATCCTTGGGATATTGCTCAGGATATCAATGGATGGGAAAAATTCATATCCGGTGTTTGTGTTCGACGGGATAGTGCTCGGGATATCCGGTTTTTTGCACTAAAAACTCCAAATCCCATCCAAATCCCACCCCCCCATGGGATTTTATATCCCGTACGGATGGGGATATTAATTGGCTGGGAAAACCAAATCCCATCCCAAATAATGTTACCAAACAATAGATTTTGGGACCCACGTCCAAATCCAAATCCCATCCCACCCCATATCCTCCCTAACAAACAAGGCCTTAGGGTTTTGAAGAATGTGTGGTAGTCCGTTTAGAGGTTTCAGTTGTTGGGTTTTGATTTACAGATTTTTTGGCCTTTTATGACGTCGATGAGAGGCTAGTGGCGGAGGGAGATGAAGACCTCTTTGCCCACACTAGATTGTTGTATTTTTTATTTTTTGTTCAAGTAATATCGATCGTTGGTAACCTCATAAATGAAAAATAATTGTGTGATTCTAGGATACTATTAGGGCATCTTTAGTGCACTACCTAAAAGAGTTCCCTAAAGTACCCTAACTAGTTAGCTAAGAAAAACTCAAAAAATGGTCTCTAGTGCACAAAAATTAACTCCCTAAAATCATAGGTGGCACCCTTACTACCTAAAGTGCCCTAAGTGATTACCTAAATTTGGGGAGAGAATTAAGGAGAGAGAAAGAAGAGAGAGAGATAGAGAGAGAGAGAAAAGAAGGAAGAGAGAGAGAGAGAGAGAGAGAGAGAGAGAGAGAGAGAGAGAGAGAGAGAGAGAGAGAGAGAGGAAAGACTTAAAGTTAATGAATATTTTTAGGGAGCCCCATTAAAGTGTATTTCTTCCAACTAAGTTCTTAGCACACAAAATATGGTCTCAAATGTGCTTAGGTGTACACTTTAGCAATATTTTTTAGGTAGTGCACTAGAGATGCTCTTACATCGTATCTGAACACCCATCCCACCACCTATTCATGTGAGGCTCATTTCTGCATGATTTTCACTTAAATATGTGATGAAGAAGAATTTTAGGCCACCACGTTAATAGTGCTCCACGACCACTAAATTATTACTACTCCCTCTGCTCTTTCAAAAGAGTAGAATATTCTATTTTAGGTTGTTCCTAAATATGTGTGATGTTGAAAAATTAGTGGGTAAAAGTTGGTACATTTCTTATTTTGCCCTTAAAAGTAAATTCATTTTTGAATAAGTGGGTAAAGTTTAATAATGATGTCTTCGTCAAGGGCAATAGTGGAAAGTGAATATAAAAGTTGATATAGAAGGTGTAATTATGATTTTTTTAAACATGTTGGAATTACGAAGTTACACACTTAAAAAGAAACAGAGGGTAATATTTGTGACCAAGCCTTCATTTACTCAACTTTAACATCCAAACTATCGCATGTTAATGCAATCATAATTATTATCTCGTCACAAAATGTAAGTGGAGTTGGAGTCTTTTCACATTTTCCCTTTTTTCTCTCTTACGTACTCTTCTTAAATTTATTATCAACAACCCGTAAACGAAAATTTACCTATTTTACATGTGGAAATGATTACAAAAATTATAAATTTGTTTCAAACATATTATTGTTTTGAATTTTTTTTTCTTCGTAGCTACTTTAAGATAATTTTGAAGTAAAACACTTTTTGTAAATAAGATCTTGAAGAAATTGTACAAACAAAAAATTAATGATGGTGTTTTAGATTCTTAAAAAGAAAATAGATTATTGTGTGATTTTTTTAAAAAGCATGTATTATGTTTTGTGCCCACGCTAATAAAGGTTTCTAGTTACGCCACTGCGAGAAGCGGTGGTAGGGTTTCACACATCTAATACCATGTTATACGAGAGAGGAAAGTGTTTAGATATTAATTCATCCTAACACAAATAATTGTTATTTATATTATGATGTCACTCATACCAAGACTTAAGTAACCGATTTGGGACAAGATAAGGACTAACAATATTCTAACAAGGTTGTTTTTAACAACAAAGTTCTGGTTAAGGAGGAAATAGTCGGTTTAGCAAAAACTTTTGGATTTAAGCTAAATTCAAGGTGAAAGAATATTTAGTGCAGGATTCAAGAGATGTTTTGAGGGGATAAGGAAAATAAAGGTGTAATAAAAAGTTATGGGGGTGTGTGTGTGAGAAATTGTATGTGTGGGGTCTTGTGTGGGTGTGCGGGGTCTTTTTTTATTTGAGTAATTTCTGGGATGGTCTACTAAAGTGGTGAAGGTTTTTTTCTGGGGCCTAGTCTATTTTGTATGTTGGTGGGGTTCAAAAGTTTTTGGTCCTTTTAAGGGTGTTTTAACAAGGTATTGGTTGTTTGATTCTGTATTCTTGTAACTCTTTTTTGTGTCCTAAAAGTTGGTTTTGTGTTTTATCTGCTGTCTTGAGGAAGTAGTCACCTTGTCTGGTCTCTCTGTCGGGGAGTCTTGGCATTGTGTTTGGCTTTGGTTTTGTTTTGATTTTGGTTTCTACCTGGTTATATTTGTCTTTGGGCATGTTTACATGTGGTGGTTCCGAAGAGATTTCTATGTTTATCACCCGAACTACCTCATCTGAAGTGTTTGTTCCTATGAGATGCTCAAGCTGCTGATGCATATATGTACAAGTGGAAGTTTAGCTGCTGGTTTTCTCTAATGCTTCAAGGTTGAACTCCAAGTTATACTGTAGTTTCTAATATGTTTGGATGCTTCTGCTGTGCTTTGTTTTGGTGCTGGTTTATTTCTATGAATCACTATGCCTCTGCCCACAACAAATTTTCAACACTAAGCTGTTGATGGTTTTTTGTTGAACATTTGTGTGTCGTTTGTTTTCTTTTTCCTTGTTTCTTTATTCTTAAACCAATTCTTTGTTGGGTGTTGCTTAGTTTCTCTGCACATTGCTCATGTTTCTTACATGTGTGCAGCCCCCTCCCTACTTTTGGCAAACGGCACTATCCATTATTCAAAAAATGAGAATGGCAAGGGTAAAAAATGGAAAATACTAGTGTGACATATTTTGCATCAAATCTGTACGACCTTATTATGAATTTGATTTTGTTCACCCTCTTTAAAAAAGGGTAAACATTACCCTCCATCCTCTTGGGTGAGATAGTGTGGATCCCACTAAAAGGATCGCATTGATCCTTATCAAAAAGTGTATTAAACGGTGGGACCTACACCATTCCAACTAATAAGAGGGAGGGTATTGTTCACCCTCTTTTAAGGAGGGTGAA
Organism: Vaccinium vitis-idaea; assembly: GCA_963854785.1. Taxonomy (NCBI): domain Eukaryota; kingdom Viridiplantae; phylum Streptophyta; class Magnoliopsida; order Ericales; family Ericaceae; genus Vaccinium; species Vaccinium vitis-idaea. Next base: position 2,830,110 of record OY978223.1, on the reverse strand, counting down.
CAAAATCGCACTCTTCTTTTTGTTTGTATCGAAAATTCAACGATGACAAATTCTACACTTGCATGTTTTCTAGAAGAAAATATTACTTGGCATTAATGGAAAAACTAAAAATAAAAATCATGCGGAAGTGTACATCATGTCCATACCTCAGGGCCTCTAAACTTCCTCACAATCTCCAGCATCCAACCAGTGAGATAAACAGCAGCAGAGTTTCTTTTCCTCTTGATCGTCCAATGTGCTTCCTTCACAAACCTGAGCGGGTTCGAATCAACCTGATTATTGCAAGCTAACTTAGGCATGGAGATGTGCATGAAGATGAAGTGGTTTCCCCATGGCATCTTGGAATTGGGTTTCACCATCTCTTCAATTGTCTTGTACCCACCACCAATGGCTCTGGTGTTTACCACCATTAGTGCAGTGGCATCTGCATTTGGATTCCCCTGTTGCTGATGATCATCATCATTGGGTGATGATGATTGTTGCATGTAGAGGCGAGTTCCCAAGAAGATCACTCCCGTAATTACGTCGTTTATCGTCTGCAATTAAGTAATGGTTTAGCAATTAGCAAGGTACTCACGTACTTAAGCTAACACTGGGGGCCTGCTTTGGTGCATTCCAGGCGCCCATAGTGGTTCCAGGCGCCTGGATTGTACCTTCCTAGGCGCCCATCCTTGGTCCAGGCGCCTGGACCAGCTCAGTCTAGGTGCTCTGTTTGCAATCTAGGTGTGTATAGATTTTGGGATCTTTCTGAGTCATTTAGTACCCTTTTCTTGCATTTCAGTGGGAAAAATATCATTTTCATGCATTTATGCACATGTATTCACGTACATCATATTGACATTCTAAACGCATTTACGTATCCTCACATGAATTTGTGGCTTGCATTTACGTGCTCTCGTATGTACTTGTAATTGAAGTTTGTTTAAATAACATTTTCAAAATTCCTTGAGCATTGAGTAGAAACCGGTAATTGCGCCGGGCGAGAGGGGTGCTTTAAATTCCTTCCCCTCTCGTAACCTAGCTCCCGGATCCGAGAAATCTCATTTTAAGCAGACCAGTGAAAACATTTTCCATATCAAGGGTAAAAGAGTCATTTTCAAACTGGTTTCTTGGGTACGATCCTCAAACCCGGGTGGCAACTCCAATCCACCAATCAAACCGTTTTCCAAAACCGCAATCGTTTTCGTGGACTTTTCCCGTGGGGTGTTCACATATGGGTAATCGAATGAAAAGATCACCTGATGGAATAGTGTGAAGGTATCGGACCGGACTATTAAAAACTAGAACCAAAATGATAAGTGTACAAAAACTAGCTTCAACAAGTCTCCAACACACTCACATAGTGTGTAGAGCCCACACACACTTGAATGTGAAGTGTGTGTGAGTTCCACATAACATGTGAGTGTGTTGTTGGAGACTTTTGTTGTACATGTATCATTGTTAAAACTAGAAATACCCCTGTCAGCTTGGAATTATTAACAGGTTCTAGGGCATAGATTGGATGTATGCCCCAAAACACTTCTCTACTCATGTGAGGTCCATGCACTTTTTACTGAGCTACCCAATAATTATCCTCACAATCGCAAATATTACTTAATTTTAGAAATGTCATGTTGTGTGTGATTGAGAGAGCGATTGGATGTGATAAAAAGTTTTCATGAAATTTGTTCACGTCCCGGTATTCAACTAATGTCTTTGCAACTTGGTATTTGTGATCATCTTTCCTTTTTCGACTAAGATGGATTGTACAATATTCACCTAAAATTTCGGTGAACATTTCGACCTCATGAGATGATATGTTAGCTTCCATTATTTTGTTGAGGCTGGAATAAGAATAATGAGGGATTCACATGTATAAAAGTGCTTTTTATTGTTAATTTCTAATTTATTGAAATGATTTCGACATTCAAAAGATACAAGAATGGGAATGTGAAGACATATTTCTATAATTTCGATATTTGGAGGATACAAGAATTGGATTGTGATTCCTAATGACATACTCCCTCCATCCCAATTTGTTTGTCCAACCTCGAAAATCAAACTCTTTTAGGCAACATAATAATTATACCTAAAGGAACACCTAAAAGGTTCAACTTTCTATATTTATCCTTCAATTTTTTGAAAAAGTTACTTTATTCCAATGAAGAAGGGATAAAAATGGAAATTTGATTTATTAAAAGGTCAAATGGACAAACATTTTGTGACACTTAAAAGTCTAAAAGTGCACAAACAAATTGGGAACGGAGGGAGAGTATTAAAACCAAAAATACCATTCTATGACCAAGTGGGAATCTGATCTTTCCCTTATCCGATAGTAATCTAAGATTCTTGGCTGAATCATTAAGAAAAGAAATGTTTGACTTTGACAAAAATTTCAAACAGGTTTGCTACATGCACTAACACTTGTATCAACAATTAAACAAACTCTCTCACATGAGATATGTGGGACCCACATATGAGTGATAGGTCCCATTTTCAAAATGATTGTTTCCCACATAAGATTACTGAATTAATTTATAACCAGAATCAAATTACTCCAGTTATTAGATTCCTAGGAAGTTAATTACTAGTTGTCATATTCCAATTCGTACTGAAAAAAATTCATAGAAATGTAATTCCCGTAATAATATTTATATTCTACTCAACATTTCGGTCACTCAAACCTTGCCTTAGATTCCTAGCTCTAGACACGTGTTTATCAAGTATCTCATTTAGTTTTAAACATTCAACAAACACCTGTTTGCACTTACTTTGTTCCCATCATACAATATAAGAATTTAAGCAAAGTTTCATATGAATTTGTTCCCATAAAAGAATAAAACAGCGGAGAGCATTCTTTACACCGGCGGTGTAAACAAAAATTTTCTCCAAATCTATTATATTGCGTCATGTGTCCAAACAATGGTCCCAAAAGTAGAACATGGACACATAGCGCAATACAATTGATTTAGAGAAAACTTTAGTTTACACCACCGGTGTAAAGAATGTTTTCTTATAAAACAGCACTCAAATGGGAAAAAGGAAGAAAAATTGGTTTCCCCAGATTAGTTCTAACAAAGCCTAAGGAGGAAGGAGATAATATTTTTTGAGCTTTAAGTCCCTAAGATTTTTCATGTTGGAAGCAGAAGGAAAATTAACATTTTCTGGACAAAAATTCCCATTTTCATTTATGTTGCTCACGACAAAAATACCCATTGAAATCTCGTGAATTTCATGAGAATAATTCTAGCGTACGTAATAATTCTATCACCATAATAATTCTCCTGAATCATCACCATAATAATTCTATCATAATTTTACTAGTTTGCTATTGACCTATATGCACCGGTTGATCGATTTCAATGTGGATGGCTTGAAAATTCGTGAATGTTCACGAATATAATATAAGTGAAATTTTGCTAGCTTTTGGAATTGTCGATCTGAGTTTGGGAGACACTGGAGTTGGTAGCTTGCCCTTTTTCGGAATTTTTGGTACTGAAAGAGAACATTTCAGTTAATGGTGAAAATTCAATAACTTTTATGGCAGCCTAGAGGTTACGGGGCAGTAACTAGAGTTTTAGATGGATGATTTTTTGAATATGTAATATGAATTATTAATTTTTCAGTTATTAGTGAATTTTTACTAACTTTTGGCATGCTGGCCAGAGGTGGGGGGTCGCCACGGTTGGATGTTGGCTATTTTTTTTTTTTTGGTGCTAAATTAGGATTTTTCAGTTAGTGGTGAAATTTCACTAGTTTTGCAGAAGGGTACGTTACTTTAGTAATCTTCCAGTGCACTTATCCTTATGTTTGGTTAAAAAAACCCATGTCTCGAGCTAAGAAAAGCAAACTATGAGGCATTTTTTAGCAATTGTCCCAAAAAAGAAAAAAGAACAGAGAGAAAAATTACACAGGTAATTAAATACTTACGACTCCAAGCTTGGTTTTGATTTCTTTGATGCGATCAAGAGAAAACGTTACGGTAGTTACTACACTGGGCCGGAACTCCGCTCCATCTTCACCGGACCGGATCTGTGTCCGCGCATCTTGAAAAATGTTACCCTTAATAAAGGTTGACCCAAGATCCGATACAGTATTCCCAATGCTAGAGAAAACACGACCCAATCGCCAAAAAATCCCGTTATTTCTTTCATCCTTTCTCGTGCTAGATTCACGAGAAGGGAATGTTAAGGGGAGAGAAGGATTTTCCGCCCTTTGAAAGCAAGAAAGGAGAGCTCCCATGAGAGAGTAACCATCGCCGAGCGCGTGGTGAAGCTTGAAAATTAGGTTTCCAGCTGCATTACTAGTAGGATATTTGAGTACGTGAAGTTCCCATAATGGTTTGTTTTGTGGGAGTCGATCCAAAGATACTTTTGACAAGTAGTCATTAAAGTAGTCGTCGTAAAATTCCGGCGACATCCCGGTGGGGATAGTAGGGACGTTGATGTGATCTTCTAGCTCGACTTCCACCTTCTTCCATTTTTTGACTCCCTTCTCGTCTTCAACCTGTTTTTGGCATAAATTTTTACTTAGAACTAATGAGGAAAAATTTGACTTGCATTAATTTCGACCTCAGGTGCATGTGTTGAAATTTTAATCTAAAAAAAAAGCCGCAATACGTGCATCAATCTTATTTTGGGGGTGAACCTAACATTATTACAATTTTGTAAGCATATAATTAATGACTCTGTGTTGTAAAACCCAACATCAATGAAGGCTAAATTCAGAACAAAAATTTATTCATAAAAACGATAATTTAATCAAAATCAAGGCCTTGATTAGCAGAGAGAGGAGATGTAGCAGGGGAGCTTGTAGGGACTGTCGCCTTCGTTACAATTTGAAAAAGTATTACTATTACATTGGAAAAAACATACTCCTTTGTCATCAAATTATATAGTCCCGCCCCTCCACAAATATAGCCCGCCTCCTCTATGCAAAAATTCTAGTTCCGCCATGAGAGAGGGAGATAGAGAGAGTACCATGATGGAGGAAAAGCGTGAGTTGATGGGGAGGAAGACATCCTTTAGCCAAGCCATGGCTGGGAAGTCATCAAGTGGAACTTCGGATTCCAAAACAGCTACGATACAGAAGGATAACACCGAGCTGTTGAAGTAATGTCCGCTTGGACTCACTGGCATATCGGGTAGTGCTTCATGCTCATCAGAGTTGTACTCCATTATCTCTCTTTTCTATTGATCTTCTGGATCTGGAACCTTTCACCCTCTTCTGTTTTTGAGTTCAGTGCAGCATAATTGATCCAATTGTTGAGCTATATCCACAACCGAAGGGCTTATATAAGAGAGGCTTTAAAATTGAAGTTGTTTGGTCATTTGGCAATTTGGGCCAATTTTACCCTCCAATTTCATATTCTGCATGTTGGTTTTGTTGTGGTTTAGTTGCCATTACATGCCCTCTTTGGTCTTTTTGCTGTTTGCTTTTCAGAGTAAAGTTTGCACAACTTGAGTTTGTCTTGTTCCTACTTTTCCGAAAAATCAAGTCTGCTAACTCAAAAAAAGAAAGAGATCATTCTGGACCATAGAGCTCAATTATAATCCAACCTTTCCACAAAACAACAAAATAAAAAGCAGAAAACTAAACAGAAGGGGAGACAAAAGGGGAGGAGCCCATTTCAATTGCCAACAGTAGAGCTCAATTATCATCCAACCAAACAAAATGGGATACGCAAGGAAATTTTCGTACGGATACAGATTTTTTTGCACAGAAAATGTACAACGGCTATTAGGATCTACTTTTGAGTCTCACATGAATAATTGAGTCTCATACAAATAATCCGAACCGTTAAATAATCTCAAAATAATTTTTCCCTAGGCCTTGCAAAAAATCAGCTCAATTGGATATGTGTAACTGGTTGCTCCAAAACTCGAAGTTTTGTTATTGAGGTAAAGTACAAGAGCAAATTAATGAGCATAGAACACACGGGCAAACAACACACGGGTATCGAACTCATGCTGTGCACGAAGCCCTGTAACTAGTATATATATACTAGGGTTTGCCCGTGCCTAAAGGCACGAAGGAACGCGTTCTGAACACAATTTAATTGAATTATGCTTCTCTAACTTGCCAACCAAGCCGATCTCTTCTAGAAGTAGTGTTCTTAAAGAAACTTTATTTAGAGTTCATCAAATAAATGGGTTTAGCCAAGTACAGAACATATCAATTCAACGTGGCATTAAAAATTGTTCAAAAAATAGCACATTTGTTGTAATTGTCCGCCTAAAGACACAACACACAATATATTGAACACAACCTAAGTATAATTTCTCATTCTAACAAATAAACTACACTTATCACCAGATAAATTTTCCGAAGAGACCTCAAACATGGCCCATCAAACTAATTCCAGCAAAAATGAATCCTAAAACAAAATGAAGAAATAGTTTCCAACCAATTAAACAAAACCTATGTAATTTCATTTAGTGCATTTAAGCAAAAGCAAAACTATGGGTGCGTCTAATATTGAGCAGCTTTTTCATCGTTATTTAGGACATCTTTGTATCTCCTTGCCATCTTCGTATCAACTTCTTCATAGTAAGTACGTATTTGGAACATGCACAACAACCTAGTTATTGTAATTAACATGTAGATATTAGTTTTAGACTATGATTTATCCGGAGAAATGTGGAAGTCTGTCAAGCAAACTTAAATATGATTCCTTACACGCCGAAAAGTATAAAGCACATGCCTACATTGTATTCTTTTAGCTAAGATACTTGAGATCCCCTCGATGTCCATAGCTTATTCAACCTAGAAACGAAAGTGTTAACTTAAATCATCGAATTAGTATTTTTAAAAGCTGATCTGACAAACATCAAATATTATGATTTATGAGATGAGATTTTTTTTTTAACCGCGTCTCCCATCTATATTACAAAGATACAACTTCACAAACATCTAATATTAGCAAGAAAAAATACAATTAACTTTCCGAACTCAATGATATATTCTTAAACCTCTAATATTACCCAAAAAAAATACACATTAGCAATACTAAAAGAAGAAATTAGGAGACCAACTAAGAGATTAGGTCCTAGTTAAAAAAAAAAAAAAACTAAGAGATACGGTCATAAATTCTTAAACCCTACATAATTTATCTCATCTTTCCTTTCAACATATTTTACATGGGTTCATCACCATCTGCCCCTCCAACTTCTCAACCACTCAAACACTAATTTATCGCAGATTACAAAACAAAGATTCATAGACAATTAATTATGGTACCCGACACAAAAAAATATAGAGCACATGTCTACAGGTATTCTTTCAGCCCAAAAACTTTTGTGTGTGTGAGAGAGAGAGAGAGAGGCTTTACCAGGCTTGCAAGGAGCCGTGGTTTTCAGTCACATTAACCTCCTCAATGTCCATAACTTATTCAACCTAGCAATTGAAATGTTAAATCATTAAATAGGTACTCTTAAAACCTCATCTGACAATCTATAAATATAAACTTGAAAAACAAATTACACCTTTTCGCATAATAGTGGTATCAATAGCACATAAAACTATAGCAAAACTCCAGGATAAACTATGTTTGTTGTGGTGGAATCTGTCTCGTCCTGGGGTAGAACGACACTTATACGACTAAAAGATGTACATCTTGATAAGGCCACATATAGTTGTCCGTGACTAAAAACTGGTGTGCGTAAATCAACCCCAATAAATTTCACTGATTGCCCTTGCGATTTTTTAAGGGCCTAATTCAATAACGGCACCATCAAATTAGAAGCATAACCTTCACTACTAAAAAAATGTGAAAATTTTGAAATATAAAGCAGATGAGATTTCTTCTTTTAGTGAATTTAGCAGGAAAACCTAATTAAAAAGGATATGATCTCATAGTGAATTTTCCAAAGAACGCAGCCTCCAAAATAAAGAGAAAGACTGGCACAGTAATGGTTGTTGTATCCGTGTCAGACATGCCAATCGTCGTCGTATATTTGCCAAAAAACCCACCTCCACCAACTTTTTGTTTTTGAAATTAAGCTTCAAATAGGGCTTATCAAATCAAGTTCTTAAAAAAGGTAGAGCAATTCACAATGGTGAAACTTCAGCTATCTAATTCAGTAAGTGTGTTGGATAAAGATGGGTTTAAATTAGTTACCTTTGTACTATCCTTGTTGTCTTTATGGAATTTCTAGCATTGAAATCCCAATAGATCCAGTAAACTAACCTGTAAACACGAAATAAAAAAGGGAAAAAAAGGCAAATGGTAGTAGTGATTCATAAATTGAGATCATAAATTGACTTAAAAAGTAAAAAACAAAAATATGGAAAGCTAAATCTTATTTTTAATCAAATGGTAGTAGTGATTCTCTCATAATTAAACTATGATAAAGAGATTCTCATTTTTTTTTATCATAATCGATTGATCTCTATCTTACACTCAACCTTTTGGATTCCAATAATTAAATAATTAAACTATGATAAAGAGAAAATTCCCTGCTAACCCACAACACGTTGGTTTAGTAAGATAGAGATCAATCGATTATGATAAAAAAAGAAAAGAAAAAAGAAGAGAATCTCGAAGTCATAATACTCATAGAAGAACCCAAAAATCAAATCATCGTCATCATAACGCTTCCTCCAATTAACTCGGTGAAAAGTCAAATTTTTAAAAAATTAGCACCAAAATCAACTCAATTATCCAGTTGCATGAACCAGAAACGAATCAACCAAAAGTAAAAAGCGTTATAATCTATCTACTGCATATGACTGACTTACGTGTGAGCAACGGTGTCGAGTTCCAAGATATGATCTTCGCAGCCATAACCGGTAATTTGAGAAGGGGCATGTTGATAGATCAGAGAGGACGGGCGTCCATTGTTGGAATCCCTGATTAGGTGGGATCAAATTAAGTGAAATCCCTCAAAGCCGTTTGATTTGTTTCTCTCAATCTCAACCGTATAAGATAATTCTTTTAATTTTGGGTTTTAAATTTTGAAATAAAAGTAATTTCAGCCATCAGATTAGTTGTGATGAAACTTTAAAATTCGATCACGGCCCTCCAAAGTGCCACAGAGGACAGTTGTGAGAGAGACATTTTGTAGAACCGCTGTGTAATGTAATATAGATATAGTAGTTTCAGCAAAATGCATGCCAAATATTTACTAGCGTTTAAATGACCAATATACAGGAGCAACTTTACCATACTTTAATTTCACCGTTTCTCGGGTTCAAGTGAACCCCTAGATTTAATGAAAAAATACACAAGAAATACATACATTTTTAATGAAAAAATACACAAGAAATACATAGATCTCTAAGCACAGATTGCGACATGGGCCCACTTCGGGGTCCCACATGAACAATCCGACCCGTTCATTAATTTTGAAATATGTTTTCCCCCTCTAATCAGCCTGACCATGGGTGCACCAAACATACAAGGGCTCATGTGTGACCAATCTCAAGGTTCTACAATAAAGATCAGGCTGTTTAAGTTGGGTTTAAAATTATTTCAGGTGTCTTCTGTAAAAAAAGGGGGAAAAAAAAAATCAACTTAGCTTGATCAGTCCTTTAAAAGCTTTGTTTTTACGAATTTTGATCAGTCCTTTAAAAGCTTTGTTTTTACGAATTTTGGGACGAAAAATTAAACTATCCGATCAAGCTTTCATCCATATCCTATTATGCAAGATTTTTTAACAAGGACAAGAAGTCTTAAAATGTATGTTTTTCTAAGCAAATTGAACGACTTCAACTATTTATATCGAAGTCGGTGTACATTTGGCGTACACCAAATACACCGCATATAACGTACACCGGCCTACGTGTGAAAGAGAAATGAGACAATACTGTATGTCTAAAGAGAAATGAGAGGACTCAGTAATTTTGGAGGTTGTGATCCTCCATGACGATCAGTCCTTTAAAAGCTTTGTTTTTATAGAGCATTGAAAATGGATAAAGATATGGGTACCGATGCAAATGACCCGAAAATGTACCGATGGCACACGGGGACCTACTTTTGGGTCTCACACGAGTGATCCGAACCGTTCATTATTCTTAGAACATTTTTCCGAGGGCCCCCACCAAATTTCAGTTCAATCGGACGGTTGGAAGTGCTCCAACCAAAGTCCCACCGTTCCAACCAAAATAAAGGTTCGGATCACTCGTGTGGGACCCAAAAGTGGGTCCCCGTGTGCCATTGGTACATTTTCGGGTCATTTGCATCGGTACCAGTAGCACTGTCCATTGAAAATCTCTCTCTCTCTCTCTCTCAAAAGAGTAGTTTTACTCCACTTGTTTCTTAGCTTCATCTCTGTTTCTTAGCTTCAGAACAGAGCACAAATGTCATAGCATAGTTTTACTCCACTTGTTTTAAACCAATTTAACATGGATGATGTCTTGCATAATGAATCGAGTACCAGCACACAATATCTTCAATTTCAAACCAAAAGACCAAAATGGAGAGTGATGGCTCTAAAATCATGTAACGATTATTTCCGACAAACCACACCGCCGACACCGGCCAGATTGTGAAAAAAAAAAGAAAAAAAGTCATTTTGTTACCAAGATCAAGAAAATTCGAAGCCCGTATATGAGGGTATTAGATTAGGTAAGAATTATTATTCGGATGCCGCCATAAAGGGAACCTCTGTTGTTGATCTGATTTGTTGTATCGTTCTGGGTCTGCTGGTTTACGCTATTTGGGGATTGCGTGAACAATAGAAGAGAGAGAGAGAGAGAGTGCTTCACCGAGAAAGAGAGAGAAATGAGAGAGAAACTTAGACAGAGGCCAGGGTAACGTTTTCCGTAACAAAAATGATAAAGGTACAACAAAAGTCTCCAACATGGCTCCAACACACTCACATGGTGTGTGGAGCCCACACACACTACACACTCAATTGTGTGTGGGATCCACACACTATGTGAGTGTATTGGAGCCATGTTGGAGACTTTTGTTGTACACCTATCATTGTTGTTTCCGTAATCCCAAATGAGTCAATTGCTAAGGGGCCCATTTCCTGACAAGAGGTGAGATGGAAGCCTCTTGTCATCCTGTGATTCGCCTTAGGGTACCACCTCAGCCTTCCAGCTTGGTACCCTATTGGTTCCCAAAATTTTCTCATAAGGCCTTATCCGGACCTTGACATATTCGGCCAATTATAGAGGTAGAATCAACTTTTCATTTCCCGTGTTTAGAATTTCGAGCCTCTGGGCCTTATCCGGACCTTGACATGTTTGGCCTATTACAGACTTTTCATTTCCCGTGTTTAGACTTTCGAGCCTCTGGGCCTTATCCGGACCTTGACATGTTTGGCCTATTACACCACCGTGATACAAATACGATAAGCCGAACAGGACACTCCGATTAGCTTGATTTTGTAATCAAATGAAAATATCACACATGATGTAATAGGACAAAGGTATATATATGACAGGATTCTTTAAAACTAGAAACACGTTTGTCAGCTCATAATTATTCACGGGTATTATTGAGCTACCCAATAATTTTTTTTCTCGCAGTTAAAAAAAAAAGATTTTTTTTCTCAATCACAAGTATTACTACTTAATTTTAGAAATGTCGTGTCGTGTGTGATTGAGAGAGCGAGAAGATGTGATGAAGAGTTTTTAAGAAATTTGTTCACGTCCCCGGCATATTCAACTAATGTCAACATCTTTGCAAGTTGGAAAATTTCTGAGCGGCTTTTCTTATCCGATTAAAATGGACACCATAAATCACCTAAAATTTCGCTTCAACTTTTAGACCTCATGTGATGATATGTTAGCCTCCATTATTTTGTTGAGGCTGGAATTAGCATTATTTAGGGAATAACGAGGGATTCACACGCATAAAAGTGTCTTATATAATTAATTTCTAATTTATTTCAATGATTTCGACATTTAGAAGATACATCAACGTGAATGTGATAACATATTTCTATAATTCTGATGTTTGGAAGAAGGATCGTGATTGCAAATGACATACTCTATCCGATCCAATTTGTTCATCCAACCTCGGAAATCAACCTCTTTTAGGGAACATAATAATTACACCTAAAGAAACAACGAAAAGGTTCAAGGGTAAAGTACGGGCCGGTCCTTTTTTGGTGTGGTATTTCCCACGCACTTCAGCAAGAAATTCAAAAGTCACCAATAACTCCACTGTCCCACCCGGAACCCCCATGTGCGCACACTATGCAGAATATAAATGAACGTCATAGAGATTCTCTCTAAATCAGTCTCCACTGTTTCTCTCTCCTCACTCTTTCCACACACTCTCTCTCTCTCCCCTCTTTTTTTTATTTTACATTTTAAACTTTAAAATTCCCAAACCACATGAAAGTGCCTAAATTTCAAACTGAATGAAAGTGCCTAAATCCTAGGGTACCCTATGAAAGTGTCTAAACTTAAATCCTAGGGTACCCTATAAAAGTGTCTAAACTTAAATCCTAGGGTACCCTATAAAAGTGCTTAAACCTAAATCCTAGAGTACCATATGAAAATGCCTAAACCTAAACCCTAGGATACCCTATGAAAGTGCCTAAAACCCTAGGGGTATCCTATGAAAGTGCTTAATCCACTAAAACCCTATAATAGGTAGAATCAACTTTTCATTTCCCGTGTTTAGACTTTCGAGCCTCTGGGCCTTATCCGGACCTTGACATGTTTGGCCTATTACAGACTTTTCATTTCCCGTGATCAAAGTTGTTTGGTCATTTGGCATTTGGCAATTTGGGCCAATTTTACCCTCCAATTTCATATTCTGCATGTTGGTTTTGTTGTGGTTTAGTTGCCATTACATGCCCTCTTTGGTCTTTTTGCTGTTTGCTTTTCAGAGTAAAGTTTGCACAACTTGAGTTTGTCTTGTTCCTACTTTTCCGAAAAATCAAGTCTGCTAACTTAAAAAAAAAAAAAAAGAGATCATTCTGGACCATAGAGCTCAATTATAATCCAACATTTCCACAAAACAACAAAATAAAAAGCAGAAAACCAAACAGAAGGGGAGCCCATTTCAATTGCCAACAGTAGAGCTCAATTATCATCCAACCAAACAAAAGGGGATACGCAAGGAAATTTTCGTACGGATACAGAATTTTTTGCACAGAAAATGTACAACGGCTATTAGGGCCTACTTTTGGGTCCCACATGAATAATTGAGTCTCATACAAATAATCCGAACCGTTAAATAATTTCAAAATAATTTTTCCCTAGGCCTTGCAAAAAATCAGCTCAATTGGATATGTATCATCCGTGTAGCTCAAGCACTAATTCATCTTAAAAAGAAAGCCGCAAATGGTCAACTAAAGTCAAAATTGAATGAATATCAAATTACGAAAATTAGTATTTACAAATATCACAAATTTTTATTTTTAAAAATTTGGGATATTACAGATTTTTTGAATTTCTATGTGCTAAATTAGGAATTTTCAGTTAGTATTGAAATTTCACTAATTTTGCAGATGGGTTATTGAACTTGCAGCGCACTTATCCATATGTTTGGTTCGAAAAAGAGCATGTCTAGAGAGCTCAAAAAAGGTAGCTATGAGGAATTTTTGGACGATCCCACCCCCCCAAAAAAAAATAAAAAAAAATGAGAAAGGTAATTAAATACTTACGACTCCAAGCTTGGCTTTGATTTGTTTGATGTGATCAAGAGAAAATATTAAGGTAGTTATTACGCTGGGCAGGAACTCCACCCCATCTTCACCAGACTGAATCGGTGTCCGCCCATCTTTAATAAAGGTCGAGCCAAAATCCGATACAGTATTCCCAATGCCAGAGAAAGAGACCCAAACGCCAAAAAATCCCGTTATTTCTTTCATACCTTCTCGTGCTAGATTCACGAGAAGGGAATGTTAAGGGGAGAGAAGGATTGTCCACCCTTTGTAAACAAGAACGGAGAGCTCCCATGAGAGAGTAACCATCGCCGAGTGCATGGTGAAGCTTGAAAACTATGTTTCCGGGTGCATTTCTAGTAGGGTATTTGAGTAAGTGAACTTCCCATAACGGTTTGTTTTGTGGGAGTCGATCCAATGATACTTTTGACAAGTAGTCATTGAAGTAGTCATCGTAAAATTCCAGCGACATCCCGGTGGGGATAGAAGGGACGTTGATGTGATCTTCTAGCTTGACTTCCACCCTCTTCCATTTTTTTGGCAAAATGCTTTGTGTCCCCCCAGCCCCCAACACCCGCGTCCCCCCCCAATTACAATATTACCCCTCTCTCTTTCTTTAATTACTATAACTTTATTATTAATATTAATTAATTTATTTATTTCTTTTATTTAGTTAACTCATTTCTTTATATTAATTCATTTAATTATTTAATTCATTTATTTATTTTATTTAGTTTTTTTATTTAATTCATTCTTTTATTTAAATATTTATTTATATCTTTTATTAATATCTTTTTTCTATTATTAATATTAATTGATTTCTTTATTTCTTTTATTTAGTAAACTCATTTCTTTATATTAATTCATTTAATTATTTAATTCATTTATTTTGTTTTATATAGTTTTTTTATTTAATTCATTTATTTTATTTAAATATTTATTTATATCTTTTATTAATATCTTTTTCTCTTCTATCTTTTTAGAAATCTCTAATATGTTATTTCTCTTTTTTAATTATTTAATATCTTGTTTTTCTAATATCTTTTAATTCTCGTTCTTTCTATATATATTAATAAAGAACTTTCACCCTGTTCTATTGATCTTCTGGATCTGGAACCTTTCACCCTCTTCTGTTTTTGAGTTCAGTGCAGCATAATTGGTCCAATTGTTGAGCTATATAGATATATAGTAGTTTCAGCAAAATGCATGCCAAATATTTACTAGCATTTAAATGACCAATATACAGGAGCAACTTTACCATACTTCAATTTCACCGTTTCTCGGGTTCAAGTGAACCCCCAGATTTAATGAAAACATACACAAGAAATACATACATTTTCCATTTGATCATTCGTTACGAACACTCAGTTTCAAAAAAATTCACTTAAAGTTGTAAATAAGTAATGTAGCTCAACAAAATAAAATAAATCAAGCCCAATAATTTTGCAACCAAAATAAATATCTTTAATTACATTATATAGTATTTTGTACGTACAAAAAAATTTCTATACGTTTTTGTTATCGTTGAATTAAAATGCTGGTGTCACCCTTATATATATATTGTATCCATATATAATGCAGGGGTGGTTTTGGTGACACAACATTTGAAAAAATAATAACCGGAACCGTTGATTTTGTTTAAAATATACTTTTAAGATCACCTGTAAAAAGAGTTTTTTTTTTTTTTTATAACTTTTATCTCCTAAATTGTCGTCCCTAAACTAAAAAAACACCTATTTTGTTCCTAAACTATTTGATTGCAACGCATCTAGTCCGATCGTTAATGGCATCCATTTTTTGGATGAAAAATAGTTTACGCTCATAGATCTCTGAGCAAAGATTGCGACGTGGGCCCACTTCGGGGTCCTACATGAACAATCCGATCCGTTCATTAATTTTGAAATATGTTTTCGAGCGACATCATAAAAGATTTGCTCAATTGGATAACTCTAAGTGTTTGATCTTACATTCCAATTTTTGGTTAAGTATTTGAAATTAATCCAAAATTAAAAGATTGGTGCAAGCACTAAGAGATATTCGATTGAGTTTATTATTTACAATGGCCACTTGAAAACATATTTTTAGAATAATTAACGTCTCAGATTGTTCAGGTGGGACCTCGAAGTGGGCCTCGCGGAGCAACTTATGCGCACAGATTCATACACTTAAACTATTTTCCTCCAAAAATTTGGATGCCGTCAATGATTCGACTAAATGGGTTGTAATGATCAAGTAGCTAAGCGACGAAATATATGGTTTTTTTTACCTTAGGAACGACATAGAAAAAATGTGAATAGTTTAAGGGATAAAATTAAAAAAAAAAACACTCTCGTTAAAAATCAACTCATTCGGATATCGGTAAGGACTTGATCAACATGATCGATTCATTCAGTTTTTATCCTGTCAAATTCAGGAACAAATACGACTAAGCTGTTACCAATATCCGAATGAATTGATTTTTTTTACTAAAACTCTTAAAAACACGTTGCAAACTAATTGAATGACTCCAATCATTTGCATGTGACTCCACGGTGGGTATTTTACATTTGGTATGTCAAATGTTGTGTCAACCACAAGGTTCTGAATCTCGTACCGGACAGGGTATCGATTTTCTTACTGGTACGGTACCGATACCGGGCAGTACCACCTATATATATATAATTTACTTCCAGTCCAAGATCTCGGATTTTTAAAAAATCCACACCTCATAGATCCCGATAGATTTTCGGCGATCCGGACCGTCCAATGTGTTTAAAAGGTATTTTTAAGGGTCCCAGCAAGAAATCAGCAAAAAAAAAAATACCAGGAAGGGCTTGATCCGAGCAGTTTTACATAAAAACGAGTTGGATGGTTCGGATCGTCGAAATTCGATCCAGAAAGTGGAGGTTCGGATTTTTTAAAAATCCGGGAGCCATGACTAGAAGTGGACTGTATGTGTATATATATATATATATATATATATATATATAGGAAAAACTTCTCATAAAGGGTCCCTTATTGAAGCCAAAATCCGGACTCTTCCTCACAGCCCTTGGATTTCATCCAAGGGCTCAGATTTAAAAGCCATTCTCGCGGGTTAAAAGGGCCAAAACGGGTTGGCCCATAAAGGGTTCGCGGGTTAAGCTTTAATCGGGTTGAATCTCATTCCCAGACCATTTTCCCCAAATCAATCAACGCTCTCGCTCTCTCTCTCTTCTCACGACGACGACGAAGAAGAACACTGAGGTTCGATCTCTCTCTCTCTCTTTCTCTCTTTCTCGTTTTCTCTCTCTCTCTCTCTCTCTCTCTCTCTCTCTCTCTCTCTCTCTCTCTCTCGCGCGTTTTCTCTCTCTCTGGTTCGAACATTTGACGAACCCTAGTTTTTTTGCTCCAGATCGAAGAACCACCGACGCCGGCGTACCAGTAGCTCCAGGTCTCTCTCTCTCTCTGGTTCGATTTACATGACAAACTCTAGGCATTCGAAAATCTAGGGTTTCGACACCCATTTAGATTTCAAAAATCTGGGTTGTTCGGTTTCAATTTCCTCTTTGAAAAACTAGGATTTCGAACGGTTTCGAACAGGAGCAATTACTCGAAAATACAATGTGACTTCGATTTCAAAATTTTGGCTTTGCAATTGTAAAATGAATATAGTTCATCTTCTGGGTAGTGATTTCAAACATCTACGGTTTCGATTTCAACCATTTACGGTTTCGATTTCAACCATCTAGGGTTTCGATTTTGCTTTGTGTTCTGGGTTTTGGTTTCAAGAATCTAGTGATTTCGAGTTAATTGTTGTGCATATGTATTGTGTGTTCTATAGTTGGGCTGTAACAGATGATTTTTTGACATTTAGGAACTACGAAGTTGGGGGTCGAAGTTAGACACTCAAGTGGAGACCTACCTTAATGTAAGTTTCAGCATTTCTATCTTTTGATTATGCTCCTGTTTCATTCCTCAATTTTTGAACATGTAATGTTCATTTGTGGATTGTCATTTGACTGTACATGGCTGAATATGATGTCAAAATTTGAACTTGAATTTTCGGATTTGAGATTTTTAAGCTAAATGTTCTTAACTTTAGCATTATCCTGATTATACATTGTTTGGCAATATGTAAACAATATTTCATACAAGCCCAAGAAGATCTCATTCTCTGAACATCCAAGCGATTAATTACATAAAAGAAAATTAGTTCCTCCAAATCATCTTTCTTTACCAAAAGTGAAGTTCAAGTCTTGGTACCAAAATATGAACAAAAAGGCTTCAAAGCATTCCAAAATCATATATATATCTTCAGCCAAAATATCATCAAAAGGGCTTCAACCAATTGAGCGCTAACCAGCAGTTGGATATCTTCAGCAAAAAGTCATGAAACAAATTTCTCCTCCCCACACTCGGATTATGCCATCGGTATATCCATTGAACAAAGTGCTTCCATCAGCACTCCAACTCAAGCTTGTGCAGTATATGACCTGAAAATATGACCTCAAGGTTTATCAGTGGATCAAAAAACACCACCTCTTTCTATAATTTTCTCATGGTCATTACAGGTGGCAAGGAATGATCAAACTGAAGAGAAAACTTATGGGTTTATGCTACAAACGCAGCAGAAGTTACAACAAGTTAACTGTATAAGCTAAAATACTTTAGCAATAGTCCAAAGCAACAATAATCTGTTCACTAAGGACAACAATCAGATAAACAAACTCAACTATGAGGACCAAGCCACGTTAGCCTACTACTAGTCAAATTCACAATATGAATTGGATTCCATTTGACAACAGCAGCTAAAACTGAAGGTAGTACTTAGAGCATCTGCAACAGCTTGTGTAAAATGCCATTTTCAGCTATTTTGGCTAGGCACATGTCCAATCCAATCTACAACAGTCTCTCTTAAAGGTTAGGTATATGTGGGGGTCTCTTCGCCGGAGTGAACTCTTTGGACCTCTTGGAGTGAGAAGGGCAGTGCACGCCTGAGCCGCTGCTACTCACCGGAGATGATAACCTGCACACGTAGACAACCACGTCAGTGCCTAGCCCGGACGGTGGTGGTCCGGGAAGGCACTCCGATGATCAAGTCAGTCACCGGAGGGGAGAAATGCACCAGAAATCTCAGAGAGAGAAAATAAAGAGGTAGAGTTATGAGGGTATTGAATGAGGAGAGAGGAATACCCATGGTGGTAGTTGTGGCTGGGTATTTATAGGCTGAGGGGCGTGCGTCCCACGCGCTCGGCGCCCCTCACGCGCCTGTCATTCACGCTCGGAATGACAGGTGACATGACCTTCACCCCAGCCCCAGACGCCATGTCTGGGCTGACGTCACGGCACGTGGGTTCGAGTAGTCAAATCAGCTCGAGACATTCCCCATCACCCACGTGCTTCTGCAGGCGGCGGTGGCAGAGTAGGTGACTGCCGCATTTAATGCCTCATCATGGACTGTGTGGCGTGCCCGACACACTTCCACCAAACCGGATGTGCCCGAGCCCCCACGTTACCGAGGTCAACAGACTCGGCAGGCGTGCGGCCCAGCCCCCTGGGCGCTCGGCGCGTCGCTCGGCGGAGCTCCCGAGGGTTGTCTGGGAACCAAGCTGCGAGTACCATGCTCTCGGCACCGAGCCGTTCGGTAGTCTCCGTTCAAACCTATATTCGTCCAAGACCCTGTGTCCGCATCGTCCGCCGTGGGCACCGTTCGTTCGGCATCGTCCAGGCGGTTCGATCTGCATTCGGTTTTGCAGATTCTGAGGTAATGATCTTTTTGGCTCTTCGTGATGTGGAGGGGGATGCCTCTGCTGACCCCTGTGAGCCCGGCCGCTACAATAGCCCCATCAACTACCGCACACCGACGGAAGGGTGCGGGAGTTGATATAATTCGGATCAAGCGGTCGGAGAAATGGGCTCGGCGCTCGTGTTTCACGCGATCGGCATGGAACACTGCGGTCAGGCTGGCGACGGTCCGAGTCCCTCCGCGCATGCGCTCGGAGGGAGGCTGGTGCTCGGAACGTCACATCGATCTGGGAAGCGAAGGGACGTCTGACACATTTGGTGCAGAAACCCGTACGCGTGATGACGTTGATGCCACGTGCCGTCGCGCGGTTGGTCCATGCGCCGCCGTTTGGTTTTCGCGCCCAAACGGCTCGAATCGGACGGGGCACGCGTCGCAATCTGAAGGGGGGTGACCCTCCATCTCCCGGACCGGTGTCCCTATAAATACACGGACAGGGGGAGAGAGGGTCACTGTTACTCTCTCTCTCTAGCTCCAAACCCTTGCGCCGCCACCGTCCGCCGTGCTCAACCGCTCCTTCCTCGCGGAGATCTCACTTTCAGGCCAAGATTCTTCCACCAAATCCAAGGTATTGTGTTCTTCCCTTGTTTCTATACGTTTTGTGAAGCTTTTTGTGCATTTTTGTTGCATTTTGGGTGGGTTTTTGAGTGTTTCGTTCTTTTTCGCTTTTCTGCCTCTGTTTTTGTTTGAGTTTTCCGGCGGTCTGTGCGGCGGAGCACGGCTGCCGGATTCTGGGCTTGAAGAACACTCAACGTGTTCTTCCGAGCGTTCCCCCATCGAGCGAACCGCTCTTAGCCGAGGGCATAGGATATACCCGAGCGTGATTTCTCTTCAGGTATTGCCGAGAGCTCATAGGTAGTAGGGCTCTCGGATAATCAACGACGTGCGGGGAGCTCGGCAGGGGCCGACGCTCAACCCTTTGTACTTTTTCTGAAATCACACCTGTGCATATCGCTGATGGTTGTTTCACCCGTGCACTGTAGGTCTTTCTTGGATGAGCTCAGACTCCTCGGACTCATCTTCCGACGACGTCCTTGCCGAATCCCAGTTCAGCGATTTCATCCAAAGCGTCCTCTTCAGAGAGCAATTGAGAAGTCTCGGGAGAGGCTATAGGAGCCAAGCACAGTTCAGCTCTCCACCACCCGAAGCCATACCCCTAGACATAGCCCCGCTTCAGGCCATAACCCCCGAGCGCTGGATGGAGATGGAAATGGAAACCAGGCGCGCCGAGAGCGGCGCTCAGGCTTCTTCGTCCGGGCAGAGCCCTCCTCCGAACCCTGTCCCCGAGACGGCCGTGCCGACCGATGTCCCTTCATCCCCCACCATTGACCCTACCGAGCTCCCGGATCTCTCCGGGGATTGGGCTTCGGACCCCGAAGTGATTGAGATCGACAGGGAAACCGCGGGGTTCGACGAGCCTGAGCCTGTCGATGTTCTTGAGGCGGATGAGCTTTTAGCCCAGTCTCCACAATCCGAGGGGCACGCTCCCCGCAACGAGGGTGAAGACGAAGGCTCCTCGCACCACGGTGCCGAGAACGAAGAGCAGGAGCAAGCCCCCGAAGATGAAGACGAGGCCGACGTTGAGGGGGGCGTCGAGTATGGGCACGGCTGGGAAACGATCCCGCCGCCGAACCCGAAGCACGGGAAGTGCAAGTACGTCGACACGTACTTCGACGGTTCTGCGGACAAGCTTGCCGCGTTCCGAAGGGACTACAACATCCCTGCTGACGTGGAAATCACAAGGCCCGTCGACAACAAAATCCACTACGCGAAAGGGCAGGTGACTGTGCCCTTGATGGCCATCACCGAGGGTGGCCTGACTTTCCCCATGCCCAAGCTCCTTCGGCAGTTCTTGGACGTGTACGAGCTCGCCCCCCACCAGCTGGTCACCAACGTGTACCGCATCATCTGCTCGGTGGTGAGGCTGTCCGAGCGTCACAACATTCCCTTCCGCCTGTCCGACCTCATGGCGGTCTACACCTGCGCTCGGAGTAAGAGCTACGGCCGCTACTACTTTTCGAGGCGCCCCGAGTACCCCCACCTCATCGGCAAACTCTCGGACTCGGAGAGGCATGCCTGTGAGTTGGTCATAGTTAAGGG
This sequence comes from Vaccinium vitis-idaea, assembly GCA_963854785.1. Classification (NCBI taxonomy): domain Eukaryota; kingdom Viridiplantae; phylum Streptophyta; class Magnoliopsida; order Ericales; family Ericaceae; genus Vaccinium; species Vaccinium vitis-idaea. Next base: position 2,808,696 of record OY978223.1, on the reverse strand, counting down.
GAACTACGAGAAAGCCCCGGGCGAGCAGTCCAGGTGGTCCGTACCCTGGCAGCGAGGGCGCCCTAGTAAGCCGAGAGCTCATCCTTGCATTTTCATCTTTTATTTCTGTCATTTAGTGAAATTTACTGACCTGCACTTGTTTCTGTGTTTTTTTTTTTTTTTTTTTTTTTTGTTAGCGTGCAGGAAGGTGACAAAGAAGCTCGCCGAAGACGCGGACGACGACGTCATCGACCAGATCTTCACCATTCCTAACCGTACTGCCCCCGAAGTCCTCGGCTACGTGCCAGCATACAAGGGCTTCCTGAAGAGGGGGAAGAGCCCCGTGAAGAGGACAGGCGAGCGCCGAAGACGACTCTTCGATACCGATATCGAGCGCTCTGACCTCTTTGGTCGGGAACGCTTGCCGAGGAGCACTCACCACCCGCCCCAGGCTCTCCTTACAGGCAGCGGCTCCGAAGCTGACATGGCTGGATCCTCAGCTTTGAGGGAGGCCCAAAGGAAGGAGAGGGCCGAGAGGAAGAGGAAGGACGCCGAGAAGGCGGCGGGCTCTCAGCATGGTAACCCCTCCGAGGGGGAGGCCCCTCCGAAGAGGACCCGGACGGCCGAGGCTCCGGAGGGGTCCAAGGCACCTCTTCCACCGACACCTCCTCCTAAAACCGTGCCGACCGAGGTTCAGCCGAGGAAGGTAGCTCCCAAGGACAAGCAGGTGGTCTCCCCGCCACCTGGGGAAGCGCCCTCCCCGACCGAGAAGGATGAGCCGTGGGTGCCGGTCATCCGGACCTCGAGCGGCGAGCCGGTCAAAAGGAGCGCCAGCGTTCGGGAGAGCCGCAAGACGGCGATGACCCTGCTTAAAGCCCTCGCTCTGCCGAGGGATATGAAGGCCGTCCCCAGAAATACGGCCGACAACTACGCCGAGCTCTGCACCAGCATTGTGAGGGTAAGGCCTCTCCTTTACATTTCGTATTCTGTGTAAGTCTTTACGTTCGGTTGATTACTAATTGTTGCCGAAAATTTATTCTTTTACAGGCTGGCCAGTCGGCTTTGGCTCTCGGCGACAAGGTGTATAACCTTGGCGTTGAGAAGTCCGAGGTTGAGAAAAAGCTCGAAGCGGAGCAGAAGGCTCGGGCTGATCTGAAGAAGAGCGCCGAGGCCCTTGCTGCCGACGGCCAAGAGCTGGAGAGGCAGCTGGCGGAGGCCCGCCATCTTCAGAAGGAGGCCGAAGAGAGGGCCATGACGGCCGAGAGCAAGATTACGGCTGCCGAGGAGAGGGCCGCTCGAGCCGAAAGGGATCTTCAGCACGCCCAAGCCGACCACGATGAGATGTTGGCCGTTGCTGACAAAAATGGCTATGGGAGGGGGGCGGAGGAGACGCTGCGCAAATTTGCCAAAGAGGCGAACGACAACGAGGAGAAAGCCTTCCGGAAGGGGTATCTCCTTGGTCGTGCCGGCTGCTGGGCCGAAGCCTTTGCTCAGGCCTATGACATCATCTCCGTGCCGGCGGATTCTGCTCTTCGGTCATCCATCCCTCCCGTCCCCGAGACCGTGGTCCCGGAGATGCCCTTCGATGATGACGAGGAGGACATCCCTGAGGGTGGGGACGTCACCAACACGGAGGCCACCGAGGGGAACGGTGCCGACGCCAGTGCTACAAGCCAGGACCAGATCCTCGATGCCACCGACCCTGGGGCCGCCGTTACGGGGGCCTAACCAGCTGCTTGTTTTTCCTCTTTCTTTTTGTTTTTGAAGTTTATGTACTCGGGGCTGAGCCCCCTCAATTTTTGTAATGAATGAGAAGATATCTTTTCTTTCCTTCCTCGTCTATGTTTGCATCTGAATGTATGAATTTTTTATGCCTGAATTTCCTTCCAAGTTATGCTCCTCGTCCATAACGAACCGTAATCATCAAAACTGGTAATAAATGATAGCCCCTGCTTCGGCGGGGGGTCAATGTAATAACGGCGCCCTGCCGAAGCAAGTGAGTTCATAATTTTACGCAAATGTTTGGATAAGAATGCGCCGAGCGAAACAATAGCCCCCGGCTAGTTCGCCAGGTAGGTCCTGGGACCAGGGGCATCTCCCCGAACGCTGGTACGTATTAGCGCCCGCTCTATCAGACACGATCGTGTGTTCAACCGAACGCTAACGTATCGTTTCGGCCGAGTAGAGACTTTTGCTCAATCGAACATAGGCGACCGTAGGAAAGTAAAAATCAAGAAATGATGGCACGCAGCCGAAGCAAATACAATAGCATTGTAGAGATTCTCTATTTCGCGCCGAGCGATAATCACATACAATAGCCCGCGACTAGTGTGATAAGGCGGTCCTGAGACCTTGGGCATATCCCCGAGCGCTTGTACATATCAGCGCCGTTCTATCCGTCACAATCAGACGTTCCACCGAACGATCTAATGATTGTCTTAGCGAACAGAAATTTTTGTTCGACCGAACATAAGTGATCCAGAGGCGGCCCCGTTGCCGAGGGCGATTACTTTATAAATAATGAGAACCGAAGGGTAACAAAGAAAGGATCTTATCATTAACATTTCGCCCCTCAGGCATTACAAAAGGCTACCGAGGGCACCAGAAAGTAAAAAATGATAAACACAAGATCCTAACCATAGAATTTTCTTAACTTTGATGCATTCCATGGGTTGCTCACGGCCGTGCCGTCCATTTCAGCAAGCTTGTAGGCCCCATAACCAGCTTTGGCCAGGATTCGGTAGGGACCCTCCCAATTGGGCATGAACTTCTTTTTGTTTTTCTTTTGCACGACCGCTCGGAGGACGAGATCATCAACATTGAAGGGGCGGAGGCGGACGTGCTTGTTATAACCCCGAGCCACCTCCTGCTGGTAGGCCGCGTACTTGATGTGAGCTTCATCACGGAGATCCTCAATTTGATCAAGCTCGGAGGCCAGGTGCTCGTCGTTCGTGGCTGGATGGAACGCTTCGGTTCGGGCGGAGGGAACAACAGCTGCAAGTGGAAGGACGGCCTCCATCCCGTATGCCATTGAGAACGGCGTTCGGCCAGTTCCTCGCCGGGGGGTCGTTCGGTAACCCCAGAGGACCTTGGGGAGTTCCTCTACCCACTTCCCGCGCTTGTTAGTCAGCCGACGCTTGAGGCCGGCCGAGATCGACTTGTTGGATGCCTCGGCTTGGCCATTTCCCTGAGGGTAAGCCACGGTTGAATTAAAAACTCGGATATTCTTTCTCTTGCACAGTGTTTTAACGGCCTCGGCGACGAACTGAGTGCCGTTGTCGGAGATGATAGCATAGGGTACGCCGAACCGAGAGATGATGTTCTTCCAAATGAACTGCTCGACCTCGGAGGCCGTGATGTGGATCAGCGGTTCGGCCTCCACCCACTTAGTAAAGTAGTCCGTGGCCGTGATTAGGTGCCGAAACCCGCTGGGGGCCGTAGGAAGAACTCCGACAATATCAAGCCCCCACTGGGCGAACGGCCATGGGCTTGTGACGGGCTGCAGGGACAGGGTGGGCTGGTGAAGGATGGAGGAGTGTCTTTGGCATGCCTCACACTTTTTGACGTAATCCTCAGCGCTCTTCTTCATTTTCGGCCACCAGTAGCCCTGGGTGATAGCCCGCTCGGAGAGAGAGCGACTTCCCGAGTGGCTACCGCAGCTTCCTTCATGGAGCTCACGGAGGACGTGAGGTACCTCGGCGCTGTGCAGCACGCGGAGGTCCGGACCGACGTAGGTGCGGCGGTATAGCTGTCCAGTCGGGGAGAGGAAGTAGGACGCGGACTGGCAGCGGATTCGGTGTGCTTCTTTCTTATCTGAAGGGAGGGCCTGGTCTCGGAGGTAGGAGATCAGGGGATCCATCCAGCTCGAGCCAGAGGCAGCGATTGTCATAACGTCTTCGGCGCCCGGCTCGAAGCTTGGGAGCGCGATTTCTCCGAGCGTGATCGTCCGCGTGCCTCCGAGCTCGTTACAGGCCGATCCAAGAGCAGCAAGGGCGTCGGCATGAGCGTTTTTGGCTCGGCCGATGTGGGAAAAGTGGACGGTCTTGAAGCCTTTTTGCAGCTCCAGGACATGGCTGAGGTATTTCAGCATCCGAGCATCCCCAGAGCCATAATCGCTATTCAGCTGGTTCACGACCAGCATGGAATCGCTATAAACCTGCAGTTCATCCACCCCGAGAGCAAGAGCAAGGCGGAGTCCAGCAATTAAGGCCTCGTATTCGGCCTTGTTGTTTGTGGCTGGGAAACCGATGCTCATTGCACACTCGTGGATGGTCCCTTCAGGAGAAATAAGCACAATACCAGCCCCCGCCCCTCGGCTGTTTGATGCACCGTCAACGTGCATCCGCCAGGACTCGCCCGTATAAATTGTAGCCGTGCGGGGAGGGGAGCGCTTGAGGACGAACCCAGATTGCTCGGGGGCGGTGGTGCTTTCGGCCCCCTCGGCACCCCCGTGTCCGGTTATCACTTCCTTCTGGAAATCAATTTCCAGCTTTGGTGTGAGCTCGGCGACGAAGTCGGCCAATGCCTGACCCTTAATCGCCGTCCGGGGCTCGTACCGGATGTCGAAGTTGGCCAATTCCAAGGACCACTTACAGATCCGATCCGAGAGATCTGCCTTGCGCATGACGGTTTTCAGAGGGTACGCTGTGATTACCACGATCGTGTGGCTCTGGAAATAGGGTAGGAGTTTCCTCTTCGCCGTAACCAGCGAAAGTGCCAACTTCTCAATTGGCAAGTATCTGGTTTCGGCTGGGAGCATTGTTTTGCTCGAGTAATAGATCGGGAACTGCTCCAAACCTTCTTGCCGAACCAGTGCCGAGCTTACAGCATGTTCGGACACTGCCAGGTAAAGGTAGAGATCTTCGTCTTCCCTCGGCATGACTAGCAGGGGTGCTCGGGACATGTAGTCTTTAAGCCCGGCGAACGCAGCGTCGCACTCGGGATTCCAGACAAAGGCTCTCTTACTGGTTTTGATGGATTGGAAGAAGGGTCGGCAGGCATCGGACGACCTGCTTATAAATCGGTTGAGGGCAGCAGCCATCCCTGTCAACCGCTGAACCTCCTTGATTGTTGACGGCGCTCGGAGCTTCTGTATTGCTTCAAGCTGGTTGGGGTCGGCCTCGATCCCTCGGCGGGTGACGAGGTACCCCAAGAATTTCCCGGAACCGACCCCGAACGCACACTTTTCTGCGTTAAGCTTCAAACTGTGCTTCCTGAGTATAGAGAAGACCCTTCCGAGGTGGGAGAGATGGTCTTCCGCGAATTTGCTTTTGATCACCATATCGTCAATGTAAGCTTCCATAATGTCGCCGAGCTCCCTAGCGAACATCTTGAAAACCATTCTTTGGTAGGTGGCCCCAGCGTTTTTCAATCCGAACGGCATGACCCGGTAGCAATAGGTACCCCTCGGCGTGATGAATGCGGTTTTCTCGACGTCCATGCTGTGCATCGCAATCTGGTGGTACCCACGGTAGGCGTCCATAAAGCTGAGCCTAGCATGGCCAGCCGTGGCATCGACCAGCTGATCTATCCGAGGGAGGGGGAAGCAGTCCTTGGGGCATGCGTCATTGAGGTTAGTGTAATCTACACATACCCTCCACTTCCCGTTCTTCTTTTTGACTACCACGGTGTTTGCCAGCCACGTGGGGTACATCACCTCTCGGATCGCTTCCGCCTCGATCAGGCGGTCAACCTCTTCCAAGACGGCGTCGGAGTGGATGGCCGAGGACCGTCTCGGTTTCTGCACTACCGGCCTCCTAGCCGGATCAACATTGAGGGCGTGCGTGATGAAATCAGGGCTGACACCCGGCATTTCATAAGGAGTCCACGCAAAGACCTCGATGTTATCCTTGAGGAAGCATACCAAGTCGTTGCGCTCGGGATTAGAGAGATCCGAACCGAGCATGAAGTACCTGGTGCCTTCTTCGTTGATGGGCACCTTAATCAATTCTTCCACCGACTTGTCTTCAGCCTTTGAGCCAACGTCTTCGAGGACCGGGGTGCATTCGGGCGCCTCTATCCAGTGCACCTGCTTTGGCGGTCTGCCCTCCCTTCTGTCCTTCTGGCGGACGGCATTGACAAAGCACCTCTTGGAGGCCATCTGGTTGCCCCGGATGGTTTCCTGTTTCCCAGTCGTGCCAATGAACCGGACGCACTGGTGGAGGGTCGACGCGATAGCTCCCATTGCGTGGAGCCAGCCTCGTCCCAGAATGGCGTTGTATGGGCTCGGGGAGTCCACCACAGTGAACTCTATCTCCAAACGCATCGACCCCGCCCAGACCGGGAGGGTGATGCTGCGGAGCGGGTACACCGGGCACCCGGAGAACCCGACAAGGGGGGTGTCGGCAGGGGTAAGCTCATCACGCGTTCGTCCAATGGCTTTGTATGCCGAGTAGTAAAGGACGTCGGCGGAGCTCCCCTGGTCCACCAAGATCCGCCTGACCTCTACGTGGTCGATACTCACCTCGATCACTAGGGCGTCGTCATGCGGGAGTTGCAGCCCATCCAGATCCTGCTCGGAAAAGGAAATAGTGTACGGGTCAAAGGGCTCCAGATACTTCCGCTTTGGCGCTCTGCCGAGCGTCATTACTTGCATAGCAGCTTCCATCTTTTGCAGCTCTTCATGCATCGCCTCGGCTCGGGCCTTCCCAACCGGGCCGTGGATCGTAACGACCACCCCCGGGCGCACTCTGTCCCCTTGCGCCAGCTGCCCTTGCGGCTGAGGTACGATAGCCTGCTGGTTCGGCTGGGGGGCAGCCCCTCTGAGCACGGTCGGTGTGCGGCTGCGGTCTATCCAATCCTCCATGCGTCCCTCGGCGACCAATCGCTCGAGGTGCGCTTTAAACGGCCGGCAGCTAGTCGTGTAGTGGCCCACCTCATTGTGGTACGTGCACTTTCCTTTTTGGGTGGGATCTGACCCCATTTTCTCCTCCGGCCAGTAGAACCACCGTTTCCTGCCGATTTCCATCAGCAACCTGTAGATTGGCATGGTAAAGACTGTGGTCTCGGCGACATAATCGTTGTCATTTCGGGGGGGCTTGTCCCATCCCCCTCTGCCGTTGTTGCTCCCGCCGGCATCCTGGGGGCCCCTGCTCCCGTCTGCCCCGCCCTGATCGTTTCTCCCCTTCCTCAGGTTGTTAACTTGTTTCTTCGCCTCCTTCGGCATGCTCTTGCCGGAGGCTCCTTTTGACGCTCGGTCAAAGAGCAACTCTTCAAGCTCTCGGAAACGGTTCACCGTTTCCATCAGTTCCACCATGTTCTTTGGAGGTCGCACCATAAGTTCCCTGAAAAGGTCGGAGCGGTCATCGAGCCCATTTTTGAATGAAGTGGAAGCGATCCTTTGATCACAACCTTCCACGAGGCTGTACACCTCCCAGTATCGTGCAATGTACTCTTTCAGGGTCTCGTCCGAACCTCTCTTCATGTTGACAAGCGCGTCGAGCGTCTTCGGCTGTGTGTTGCTAGTCACAAACCGAGACGTGAACGCGCGCTCGAGCTCATCGAAGTCATTTATGGACCCCGGAGCGAGCTGGCTATACCAAAGGAGGGCCGTGGTCCCCAGGCTCATGGAGAACGTCCGGCACATGATGGAATCGCTATGGCCGTAGAGCTCGGAGACCAGGCGGTACTGCTGGACGTGCGTAATCGCGTCCGTCTTGGGCTCATATTTATCGAATTTGGGTATTTTGAACCCGCGCGGCGGCGCTGCCTCGGCTATTGTTCGTGAGAAAGGGGATTGTTTTGCTTTTTCTAACCTGGAGTCGGCAGGGTAAGGGCGGTTGAGGTCCACCGCTCGGTATTCCTCATGGGCGCGTTTTGCTGGCCCAGCGGCTCGGCGCTCCGTATCGTGCCCGTCTGCGTGCACATTGCTCCTCTCGGAGGACAGCCTTTTGTTGCGCCCCTCCCGGGCCCCTGCCAACTCTTCCCGGTGGCGACGGTCCCTGGTGTCGGGCTCGGCGTGGTAAACCTTAGTTTCGCCCGTCTGTGCGTTAACAAGGACGATGCTGCCACCGTCATTCCGCAGCGTGTATCTGTCCCCGGGCCTGAGACCGTTGTTTTCGTTCCGGCCATGACCTGCCGAGGCTTCGACAGGGTCGGTGACCACGTTGCCTCGCGGGCAATTACCCCGAACGTTGGGTGCCCCGCTTCCAACGCCATGCCTATCCACCGATCGGCTATGACGCCGGTCACGGTCCCGGCCCCCCGACTGGTTATCGTTACGGTTATCCCCCCGTTGTTCGTGTGATCGGTCCTGGCCGTTGTGGTTCTGAGGAGCGTCCGCCGGGCCCTTTCCCTTATGTTGTTGATTTTCCACCTCCCGAGCGTATTCAAAATCCCTTCGGACGTTTGGTGTCCGAGCGCTCGATGCCGTGGCGCTATCCTCGGCGTGGTCAGTCCGCTGAGAATTCCAGCCGCGTGTATGCTGCTGGTGCGAACGCGCCGCATCCGACCGGATGACAAGTGCGCTGCCTCGGCGGTCTACCTCCACGACCTGTCCGAGACGTGAAAATACTGGGGCACGTCCCTCGTTGTCGGGCCTCGTGCTCGGCGGTGGCCTCCGAGTCCTCGTCCGCCCGCCAGACCTTGATCTTGTGGGCTGATGCCTGGCCTCCTTCATGGCCAGTACTTCTTTCCTCAATAGCGCTAGTTCGGCCTCTATAGTGAGAGGAGGGGGTGGGGGAAGAACTTCTGTGAGCGCTGGAGTCGTGAGGTTGTCGAGAGAGAGAACGTTTCCATCCATGCTGAAAAGAATGTTGCTGGCTCCGGCGTTGCTGGGGCCGGCGCCGTTAGTTGTCATGGTGACCGTTCCGTCTCTGTTGATGACGGGAGACAGGGTGAGGCCCAAGTCACTCCTGACCCGATGGTACCGGTGCCGGTCGGAGGAGCTGCGGAACTCTCCGGTGGGACCAAACGCGTCAAGGCCCAGAGTGAGGTCGGCCATTTGGAGCAATATTTGAAGAGGTTTTTAGGAGTTTCTTGGAGAAGGGGAAGATACACCACCAATGTGTTCAGAGAGGCTGGGAGGAGTGGCTTTTCTCTTGTCCCCAGCGGAGTCGCCAATTGTGGGGGTCTCTTCGCCGGAGTGAACTCTTTGGACCTCTTGGAGTGAGAAGGGCAGTGCACGCCTGAGCCGCTGCTACTCACCGGAGATGATAACCTGCACACGTAGACAACCACGTCAGTGCCTAGCCCGGACGGTGGTGGTCCGGGAAGGCACTCCGATGATCAAGTCAGTCACCGGAGGGGAGAAATGCACCAGAAATCTCAGAGAGAGAAAATAAAGAGGTAGAGTTATGAGGGTATTGAATGAGGAGAGAGGAATACCCATGGTGGTAGTTGTGGCTGGGTATTTATAGGCTGAGGGGCGTGCGTCCCACGCGCTCGGCGCCCCTCACGCGCCTGTCATTCACGCTCGGAATGACAGGTGACATGACCTTCACCCCAGCCCCAGACGCCATGTCTGGGCTGACGTCACGGCACGTGGGTTCGAGTAGTCAAATCAGCTCGAGACATTCCCCATCACCCACGTGCTTCTGCAGGCGGCGGTGGCAGAGTAGGTGACTGCCGCATTTAATGCCTCATCATGGACTGTGTGGCGTGCCCGACACACTTCCACCAAACCGGATGTGCCCGAGCCCCCACGTTACCGAGGTCAACAGACTCGGCAGGCGTGCGGCCCAGCCCCCTGGGCGCTCGGCGCGTCGCTCGGCGGAGCTCCCGAGGGTTGTCTGGGAACCAAGCTGCGAGTACCATGCTCTCGGCACCGAGCCGTTCGGTAGTCTCCGTTCAAACCTATATTCGTCCAAGACCCTGTGTCCGCATCGTCCGCCGTGGGCACCGTTCGTTCGGCATCGTCCAGGCGGTTCGATCTACATTCGGTTTTGCAGATTCTGAGGTAATGATCTTTTTGGCTCTTCGTGATGTGGAGGGGGATGCCTCTGCTGACCCCTGTGAGCCCGGCCGCTACAGTATACTACATTTATGTACAGTATCACGCCACTTTTAACTAGGTACTGTTCCCACTCCTTTCTTTGTTTACTATTTCTTTCTCTCTCCTCTCTCCTTTTTCATCTTGATCGGTGAAAATTCAGACAAATATCTCAGGCTAAAGAACTTCGAATCCACTCATGTAACTAATCAAGTCTTAAACGAGTAATAGAAGACATCATTTTTCGACCGTAGGAGAAGCCTTTGATGGAAACGATGTAGTTGGAATCGATTTTACCGGCGAAAATCAGTTCATTTTCCGGAAAAATCATCCTTTGATGAAGGCGCCATGGTCGTCGTCGTTTTCCAACTTGAAACAGAGCAATATCACTTCTCTGTTGTTGTTTTCCAACTCAAAACAGAGCAGTAGCACTTCTCTTTTCACTGTATATAGGTATACATATATATGGCCAAACTGTATGTATGAGAGAGAAAACAATAATTTAAAGAATGGAGAAGATATACCTAGTATTGTTGGAGTATTGATGGGGATGTGAGTAGGTAAATAAAAACTAATTAAGTACTGTTCATAAGCAATTTTAGAGAAGTGCTGCTGCACTTGCTCTTAAAAAGTAAGAGAAGGTAGAACATAAAACAAAGCATTGGCAAGCTACTAGCCAAACATTCATATTCTCGGCCTGATATGTAAACACCTATCAATGGTTAGTAAAGTTGCAAGACGCTTACAGTGGCTAAAATTCAAAAACTTCAGACATTTTTGCCACATTATTAATGGGGATGTGAGTAGGTAAAATAAAAACTAAGTACTGTTCATAAGCAATTTTAGAGAAGTGCTGCTGTACTTGCTCTTAAAAAGTAGGTTAAAAAGCACTTACACCCCCTCATCTATCCCTGTTTTTCAGAGACACCCCCTCATCTTTAAAACTCATCAAAGACACCCCTTCATCTATTTTTGTTTATCACAAACACCCCTTATGTCCACTTCCGTCCATTTTCGTTAACGGGAGTGGGTGAAAGTACCTCATTGCCCTTTCTTATATTATCAGGGACACCCCTTCATCTATTTTTGTTTATCACAAACACCCCTTATCTTTGTTATGACATTCTCACGGAGTTCTGGAACTTTGGTTGGAATCTCCGATACATTGTTTGGGCAAATAACCTTCCTATTATTTGAATCAATTCGCACCCCTTCCAGCACACTTGATTTTGAGAGATCAACATTGGGAATTTTATTCACCTATTTCCAACATTAATAGGGAATAGTATGTCAAGATATGTAATTAGTAGGGAATAGTATGTCAAGATATGTAATAGGTGACCACAATATCTATTGTTGGAGTTTTTTCATATGCTAGTTCATGCTTGAAAGTTCGTTGTTAAAAAAATTGCTTCCCATAAGTGGTTTTAATTGTTAGTGATCTACAAACTGTTTAACCTAATATTTTCTAAACTGGTCTTTGAGGCGTACCAGAATTTAATAGGATTGAAACATGGTGTATCCTGCTTTAGCTCAAAGATCAGGTCCAGAAACATACGTAAAACTCCGTGAGAATGTCATAACAAAGATAAAGGGTGTTTGTGATAAACAAAAATAGATGAAGGGGTGTCCCTGATAATATAAGAAAGGGCAATGAGGTACTTTCACCCACTCCCGTTAACGAAAATGGACGGAAGTGGACATAAGGGGTGTTTGTGATAAACAAAAATAGATGAAGGGGTGTCTTTGATGAGTTTTAAAGATGAGGGGGTGTCCCTGAAAAACAGGGATAGATGAGGGGGTGTAAGTGCTTTTTAACCTAAAAAGTAAGAGAAGGTAGAACATAAAACAAAGCATTGGCAAGCTACTAGCCAAGCATACATATTCTCGGCCTGATATGTAAACACCTATCAAAGGTCAGTAAAGTTGCAAGATGCTTACAGTGGCTAAAATTCAAAAAATTCAGACATTTTTGCCACACTTATATAGATATCTTAACGTGATAATGACAGATATCCCCAAGCTCGAATCCATACTATCAGCAAATAGAAATCTAAGATAGATGAATCAATCAATCATCATGGACAAAAGACATCAACATTTAACAAGCATACAAATTCAGTCAACTAGAGAGAAAAGCATTAGGACCTCCAAGGATTGTTACTGAGATAATAGTAAGGAAACCAGAAATATCAATGATATATTCATGAAAGTGTTAGCTATAATTTCTCCAACGAAATAATATAAAACACACAACAATTATATAGTAACATTTCTGGCAATAATGTGCTTGGAACAAAATGATTAGCATCTGAAGTGAGTTGAAAAAACTTGCTGGAATATAAGTGTCTAATACGTGGCTGGGCGAAGCAATTAGTCATCTGTAAAGTAGTTCCAGAAATTAAGTCATCTGTCAAGTTGCAAACCTAGGGTGCGAAAACATGCACATAGGCAAGCCATGCAACAGTAGTTCCACAAGATAAAATGCGGCATAAAATAATGGTTATTTTCTTCATTTTCAAATAAATAAAGGTGCATTACCCTGGCGTAGAATCCATAAGAACCTTGTCAGCAGGCCATGCAACAGTAGTTCCTTCAGCATCTTCAATGTAAAGCATATCACTCGTAGGCCTCCACAAATAGACTTCACGTTTCTTTACAAGATCCACCCAAACTCTCATTGCGTTAGGTCCAAGAGGAATGTGGTGAACACGGTCATCTGGATCACTAGAAGACCAACGTCTTTCAGTAACTACTTCTCCAGTCCCCATCCAATCTAGCAACTTGCATGTGCTGCTATTAGGGTTTGTGGTAACCCTCTTTAGCAACAAGGAAACACAAAGCAAAAACAAAAATCAACGATGTAAGCGGAGTTGGAATGCCAAAAGAGATTCATCCCATTTAGCATTTTTTAAAAGCCAAAAGCAAACAACATGACATAGGAAATTAACATGACAGTACATGCATTCTAATTGCTCTCCTTCAGCTGCTAGAATCAAGGAATATGAACAATGAAATTGAGCCAACAGAATGAAATTCTACTAACCATTTACCATGGAAAAGTGCTCAAATCCAAACAAACAATATATCACAGAATCCGCACTCATTCAAACCAGAATCAAGATTTAATAAATAAAGAAAACCCAATGCAACATGGCACCAGTAGACAACACTAAATAACTTTTTACCGAGGGAGAAGCAATGTGTGGAGTCGGTGTTCTTTCAGTTGTTGCTGCATTCTGATCCTAGAAAATTGAAAGAAGAAAAAAATCATTACTCAAAGTAGCCAGAAATACCCACCAATGAAAGAAAATGGTAAGCTACTTGGTTTTTCTTTAACTCATCAATTGCATTCTGCATATGCGCCACTTGAGACTTGAATTGAACATTTTCTTCATGAAGTTGAGCTATATGGCCATTCAGTTGTGATAGAAACGATAATTTTGTTCGTGTGACTCCTTTTCCAAATGTTCGTAAACGGCCATTCTTCTTGGGACCAAGTACTTTACAAAGAGCATCTTCTTTAAAATTAGTTGAAAAGTTTGGTGTATCCTGTTCAATTTTTTTCATATTTGCTTGAAAATTGCAATGTAAAAGTTCCATGCATGTAAATGACTAATGTGACAGACAACAAATAAAACACAGAAATAAAGAGCGAGCATTGGCCTTACAATCTTATTTTCAACATCTTTGTTTACGGGTTTTCCAATCTTTCTCCTATGTCCTTCAGCCCAAACATCGACTCTACTTGTGGATTTGCCTTTTGCTTTCTGGAGTAAAAACAAATATATGTCAAAATAAGTCATCCTATAAGTCATACTTTTTTAATAGGAGGTATGATGATATTTGACAATGAGCAACATAATAAGGGCCCGATTGGCTGCAGCATTAGAGGGGGTATTAAGTTATACCCCCTCCCCTTATCCCGGTCCCACAGTTTTATACTTGGTTTGGCAAAAATTTGGAACCCGGATAACTTAATACCCCCACCCAAATAATACCCCTTTATACCCCTTCCCCCTCACTAATTAATAACACCCCTCCCCCCTATTACTAATTTATACCCCCTCATACCCCCTACGAAATTACCCCCATACCCTCCCTTATACCCCTCCCCCCTTACCCCCTAGTTTTTTTTTTTTACTGTTTTTAAAAAGAAACCGAATAGAATTTTAAATGTTTTACGAACTCTTGCGATTTCCTTCAGATAAAAAAATGAAGTACTTTTGTGCATAATTTTTAAATTTTTTTACACCAAATTAAACTACTAATTAAGATCTTTAATTTGATACAAAAAAATTTGAAAATTTTATACTTTAGAATTTGACATTGTTAGCTTGCTTTGCAATATCCTTCGGATAAAAAAATAAAGTATTTTCACATTAATTTTTTTACTTTTTTTTGCACCAAATTAAACTACAAATTGAGATCTTTAACTTGATACAAAAAAATTTAATTTTTTTATACTTTAGAATTTGACATTGTTGGGGAATAACATAAAAATTACTAATTAGTTATTATTAAACACGTATAACTAGAAATATTATTGAAATGAATAATAAAAAATTAAACTTCATCCACCCAACTTTAAACTTCGAAATATTATTGAAATGAATAATAAAAAATTAAACTTCATTCATCCACCCAACTTTAAACTTTGAAATATTATTGAAATGAATAATAAAAAAATAATAACTGAATACTTTAATTTTAGATATAACCAATAAAAGGAATTATTTATTAAAAAGTATAATTAATTTAATTACTATTGTGTTTATGTATTTTTTTTTATCATAAAATCTAATATGACTGTTCAAGGGCAAATAAGTCATTTGTCAAGTTTTTACATCATTCACCCAACTTTATCCCCCTTTATCACAAATTCATCCAAACCACATACTATTTAATCCTCCCTTCATAAATGTCACATCACTGTGGGTCCACCCTTACTAAATAATACCCATTACTATCTTATCCCCCCTTATTATCTTATCCCACCAAAACGTATCCCGCATCCAATCGGGGCCTAAAGGTATTACCATCTCAGCAGTCAACCGTGCATATCTCAACCGTGCATATCCCTTACGACTCATAGTATGCTGGATTTTTAGCTGCTTGTTTCTAAGTCCTTTAAAGTAGTTGCTTTTAGCCTAAACAACAAAAATGACAAGCGTCTATATAACACTTTTTCCATCAAATCACCATGTAACACTTTTTCCATATAATGGATGCTTCACAAAAAAGGCAACTCAAAGTGCACATACCTTGAATTTTGCACTAGTCTTTTCCTTCACAAAATATTTCCATTCATGCAGTGATTTAATGTTAGCAGGCTGCAACTTCAGCCTTTCTTCCTCATTTGAAGCAGCATTTACTTTTGAGACTAATATTGACTTTGCGGCTCTCCAAGATTCATTCATTTTTTGAAAAACAAGTTCTCTCTGCCAGTGTTTTAAAACCCGGACCGGACCGGCCGGTTCAACCAGTTGACTCGTCAACCGGCCCTTAGTCTGGTTCGGTCCCAGCCAATAACCGTTCAAATTCTAAAACCGGCCTAAAAAATGAGAACCGGTCTGGCTTAGCGGTCGAACCGCCAACCCCAAGAACCGTTACTGGGTTGAGCAAACCGGACCGGAAAATTTGAACTTGACTTTTAATGCTTAATTGCTGACTCGCTACGTCAGACAAACTTTTGCATAGGGCCCACAGCCAACTCGTGCCCATTTATGATTGACTGCTATGTTTTGGTGGTTTCTTGACCCTTTATATAGGAAAAATGAATAACAGAGTTGGTACCTCTCTGATGTGGGATTGGAGAAAACCATTAGTGAAGCAGACGAAGAACAACTCCCTTTATTTCTTCTTACTTCTTGCACAAGTTTTTTTTTATAGGCTTATTTTATTTAATTATATTTTTTTAATATATATTTAATATAATTATGACATCACGGTTCGATAGCGGTTCAACTGCGGTTCAACCAGTGACCCGTCCACCCGACCCCTTTTCCGGTTTGTCCTCCGGTCCGGGTTTCAAAACATTGCTCTCTGCCATTCTTGATCAAGCTCAAATCTTACCTGAAAATTTATATGTAACATACATGAAATGATAGAATTCTATCAGAAATACTTGCACACGAATTAGACTTGGGCTGTATACCATACCTGAATAGATTGCCATAGGACTTCAGCCATTGCCGAAGGAAGTTTTCGCCAATCTAAAAGTGTAAATGGCACAATCTCCCTAACTAGAGCTCCATAGAAAGAAGACAACTTAATGGATTCCTCACCAATCGGTAGACCATTCTCATAAAATGCAACCTTAATTCGACTACCTCCATCTATAGCAATGGTTTTTAGCTTCGTTGGGCCTCTTTTACGTATGGGTTTGTCAGACCTTGTACGGGCTTCATGAATTGTTGGAGAACTTGGCATTAGATATGATCGTACTTCGGGATTATTCAATAAATAAATAAAAAATAAATAAACTCATGATATAATTTCTCACCCAAGTTGGCGACAACCGTATGTGGACTGCAAAACGGATCAGTTTGTTCAGTAGGTGATGTGGGGAGCTGCAGAGCTTGGGTTGCTTCGTGGGGGCTGCTACCTTTTTCTTGGGCAATAGAACCACCATTCTTCTTTCCAGTAATTGTCCTTTTCACCTGAAAAGAGTGAATGAAAAAAAAGGAAGCAACAAATTGCAAACTTGATAGAGAACAACAAATTCATATGCATATGTAATTCAACAGGCATAGGAAGAATGGATCTAGCTATGAGAGGACTAGATAAAGCAAAGTACCTTATAGAGAACAGAAATGTGATTTAAACATGCATGTCCCATTTATTACATTGTGATTTAACCATCTAGGAGTTTCTACAAAGCAATTTACTTCTCTAAGAGAGAACTTGTAGACCAAGAAAAAAACATTTTAGGGTGAGAGAGAACAACCAACAGACATCATCTATTACCTTTTTTGCGTTAGACCTCGAGGAATCATCATTGTCATCATCATCATTCAGCCCTTCTTCACCATTGAATGGTTCATAGTCTTCATCACCATCTTCATCACTGAATGGTTCATAGTCTTCATCACCATCTCCACGCCCAATCTTGTTTTTTCTCTTATCAATACCTTTACCGTTACTTTGTTGATTTGACCTAAAAAAGAACTTTGAAGGGTCCTCGATTCCAGCAGCACGCAATTCTGTTATATATGAGTTGTTTAATCGTTTTTTGCTTTATCTTTTCAATTCCTTTCACTTGCTTTCTCAAGAACCCTGGCGGAAGCATGTTGATCACTGCCTAAAATGAAATTCCATAAAATACGCATAGTGCTAACTATATTTGTATATATGGAGTGTGAGAAATAACCATAGTGCTAACCACAGATCTTCAGATGGCATTGGCAGACATTAATTACTATGACATACATTTGGACGGAGCAGTTATTGCAAGCGAAAAGAAAAAGAAAAAAATGGCCTTTAATTCATAATAAACAGATGGCCAAATCAGCTATTAACAGATGGACAAATCAGCTATAAGAAAAAGAGAAATAATTCTTTCATTCCCCTCTTGAATAAATCTTAATAATACGTCTATGAGTACATTAGATTGCATCCTCGCCAAAGAAAGGGAGGTAACCTATACGCAAATTAGTACACCACAATGAAGGTCAGGCTATACTTGTGTGGTGAACCAAAAAAAAAATAGCGAATTTCAAAACTGAAATTACAACATTCAGCACACACAAGCAGAATTTCTGCCATCTAAACACAGGATTTAGCATCCAAAAACTGAAATTACAAAAGTTAGGTTCCAATTAGAACCCTCAATTTCAGGCAAGTATAATACACTCAATTTAGCATCTAGCATCAATTTTCTAGAAAAAACAGTTAGGGGTTTCCAACTCCATAACAGAAATTCAGAGCAATAATGTTGGTAATAGGAAAAAAATTAGGGCTGTAAACGAGCCAAGCTGCTCGCGAGCAGCTCGGAGCTTGGCTCATTCGAACTCAACTCGTACCTTAAATGAACGAGCTCGAGCTGCAAAACTCAGCTCGTTTAAAAAACGAGCCAAGCACGAGCCCCTTACAGCTCGGCTCTTGATGCTTTTGTCATGGGTACTTGGCCAAATTCTTTGGTGTTACAATTGTAAAACCTTTGTTGGTATTGAAACTATAGGTAACCTTATTTTGCTAACCGAATAATTGCTCCTTCCAAGAAAATCGTTGCATGTATAATTGATACAGTATAGTTAATCATTCACCACATTTCTTGGTAAAAGCACAGCTCCTTCTGCACCGGATAAGGAGATCCTCAAATTTTGAAGAAACATTGAATGGTAAGCCATTGTGCACATCCAACGGTTCCGGACATAACAGTTACTCTAACAAAATTTCAAGCCATAGAAACCCGAGAAAAAAAACAGAGAAACGTAGAAAATAGAAACAACATTACACTACTAGCTTATTACCATCGTTACATTACTACAACCATGCCCGGATTCGACGCCTACGACCACCTTCACATCGCTCTCAACCCCGACGGCACTATCGACCGCCTCCTCAAAATCCCCTCCGTCCCTGCGACTCCTGACGTCCTTTCTCCCGACCAGCCTACCGTAAGCAAGGACGTGACTCTCGATGCCGAAAAGAAAACGTCCCTCCGCATCTTTCGCCCGACCAAGCTGCCTTCCAATGACAGCTCCGTAGCGAAGCTACCGATATTTATTTATTTCCATGGCGGCGGGTTTGTGGATTTCAGAGCGGATACCGCCATGATCCATGAAAACTGCAACAAACTGACGGAGGAGATTCCGGCAGTGCTCGTCTCGGTTGATTATCGGCTGGCGCCGGAGCATAGGCTTCCGGCGCAGTACGAGGACGCGGTTGATGCCATACTGTGGGTAAAGAAGCAAGCTGAATTGGAGGGGGAGGGTGATGAATGGCTTAGAGACTATGGTGATTTCTCGAGGTATGTAATTGTTTGATTAATTTACCTACGTAAATTGTTTGTCCGTTGGTTCTGTAACTTGTCAAGCACTTAATTTGAAAAAAAATCAAGTTGATTGGATATACGATCAAACAAAACTAGCTTGTTTTTTAGAAAATTGATGTTTTGTATGATTCTGAAAATGATTTTTGGGGAAAAAATCTGTCTCCATTATGTAGGCATGAATGCGAGAAGTTTTTCGGTGCCCACTCAGCACTAGGTGGAACTGCCGCGTGGTGTCCGTCCGCTTATCTAGGTCATCCATTCGTGTTAGGACTATTCAGATTTGTTGGGTAAATTTACCCTCAAAATTTAAAAAAATGTCACCAAACAACCTCAATAGATTTGAGCCGTCCATCCATGAATGCCTGCTTTATCAGATTTTATATACAAAGTGCACATCAAACGGAATTGGGGATTGCAAGTGGTGACTAGCTCATGCGGTAGTGTTCTTGGATACACCACACTGCATCTCGGGATCGAGTCCTGTTTCCCCCTTCCCTATATAATAGATTAGGAATGACGAATGACAAAAAAAAAAAAAAAACTCAGAATTGGGGATTCTGTAGTTCGGGATAGCATTATAGGATTGTAGTATGACATCTGAGCCGTTGTAATTGTAGTGTGGTAATGATATTTAGGTTATTACATTGCTAAAAAAGTGTTATCCCAAACAGGTGCATCCTTTACGGGGTCAGCAACGGAGCAAACATGGTGTACCACGCAGCATTACGAGCCATGTACCACAACCTGGAGCCGATGAAGATCTCAGGGCTGATAATGAACCAACCCATGTTCAGCGGAAACAAACGGACCAGATCCGAGCTCAAATTCGCCACGGACCCTTTCCTCCCGTTACCCGCCATCGACCTTTACTGGTCCCTGTCGTTGCCACCTGACACCGACAGGGACCACAGGTTCTCTAATCCGATGGCAGATACGCCCCACAAGGACAAGATAAAGTCGTTGGGGAGGTGTTTGGTGATAGGGTTCGGAGGAGACCCGATGGTGGATAAGCAACAGGCGTTCGTGCAAATGTTGGTTTTGGAAGGGGTCCCGGTGGAAGCCCGGTTCGACGATGTCGGATTCCATGGGATCGATTTGATCGATGCTCGGCGTGCTGCTGCGGTTATGACTTTTATTAAGGAGTTCGTTTGATAGTTGATATTCTCTGTTTGGTTTTGGTGGAGCGTTTGTTTTCGTTTGATGGTTTCGAACCATTTGATTTTGTTCAAGTTCTGCAGGTAGATTATCCACAAGAAAAGTGGATGCATGCAAGCCGCACTCCCAGGAAGCATGGAATTTATAATTTTTGTTTCTAGATTTTCTCATGTAATTTGCTTATAGTGAATTACACATACTTGGAATATCGCGTAGAATTTTCATTGTTATTTGCAAAAGGCTATGCAGATTTTCATAAGAATTTAGTAAATTTTCGGATTCCATTTGCCAATTATGTTGTTTGTGTACAAACCTCAGGCATATAGTTTGCGTTCGCATTCGTGAGTGAGTTAATGCCGTGGGAATGCGGGTATGAGCGCGAAAATGTGTTTCAAAATAATATGAATACTAAAATTGTGATAGTGAAAATTGAGAGCGGGAGCGAATAAGCTCACCAAAATCCATTTTGTGACCTTGGTACCGACTCCTGATTGTGAAACGACACTGATGAGTATGCAATAGCTATATATAGTTAGGGTTGATAAATGTGCCGAATTGACCGAGTAGTTAATTGTTCAAGTTTAGGTTGAAAATCTAAAAAGCTTTTTTTTGGTGTGGTAATTTTGGAGTGGTGCTCACTCTCTTGGGCCTACACTCTACTTTCCTTGGACCTCTTTGGATTGGACTTGAGTATGGACTACTGTCTTCTTCCTCCTCTTGGTTCCTACAAGATCAGAAACCTGTTAGCCCTGCCCGACCGAAGGTGCCCTGGAGACACTCGGAAGCTTAAGTTAATAATCGCCTGAGAAAGGAAGAGCAAATCTTAAGTAGGAGAAAAGAGCGAACTTGTTAGGGTTTATCATAGGGTATTTATGGGAGTGACTTGGCTTGGAGGTAGGTCCTTGCGTGCCATCCTCGTGATCGAGCACTCTCTGACAAACTGTGTCTGACATCCACCTTAACCAGGCGTTGCGCACGATCTCTTGCAAGCAAAGTCGAGTGGCGGGAATGGCAACCGCGGCACGTGTTGAGACCAGAATGGTGCCACGTGGACCCGTATGGGAGTTGTAGAACACGTGCTCGGAACCATGCATGTCTGCGTTACGTGGCGAGATCAGATACTCGCCCGAGGATCGAACTGTACAGTCACTGTGTGACCATGCACAGTGCATAGTGCGTTTGCATTGTTCGACGGGTTGTTATTGGTGACACGTGGCCGGCTGAGATTGGGGTTGCACCAGCGTTTTAGAGCATCTTAGGATTTGATCGAGGCATGACGCAAACCCCTGCCGCAGACCGACGGGGTGCAGACTGGGATATGGGCCTGTTTGAATGTGGATTGGCCTTCAAATGTGATTTGGGTTAAAGTGTAATCTTAAAAAGTATTTACATTTTGAATTGTTTATTAAGCGATGAATCTTAAACGAGTTTTAACTGATCCAATCACGAGTATGTTAACTGAATTTTTCAGATATCTATTACAAATTAAACGGGCCGGGCATTAGCCTGTTCAACTTTGTTTTGGGGGCTTAACGAGCTTTTAAAAACATAAATTTGTATGCAGCAAACCACCTGGTTGGAGGTTTGAATTAAGTCCAGTTGTGTGCGTGGGCTGAGCTTGGAAAGAACAGCCCATTCACAATTGAATATAATAAAATTTGGGCTAATGTAGCCCAAATTTGTTGTTCCTGCTATACAAGCGACTTTTGAGGTCCGAAATACATCACACAATTTGCGTGCAAGAGCATTAAAACGGTCCTGTTCGTTTTTCAGTTTAATTTTAGTTTTGATGACATTATCATTTCTCTCATTTCTCTCTCTATCTCTCTCCACTCATTACACCTGATGACATCATCAAAACTAAACTAAACTATCTAATCAAACACAACCAACGTCTTTAAAACACATTCTAAGGTAACAATATTCATACAATCAAAGATTGAGAGAAATAAAAATTATACGCAAAAGACTTTACTTTTGCATCCTAATAAAAATAGGACTTTCTAAAAACCATATGACATGAAGCAAGTGAAAATTATGTTATTTTCTACATTGCTCTTTTTTTTGAATGGCGCTATTTTCTACATTGTTAGTAACAAGTCAAAAGTTGTCATCCGTTGATTGAATTTACTATGAGACTATATGAACAATTGTTATGTAGTAATTAATAATGAAAGGTTAATATTTACTGGCTGCTGATAATGCCAAAACCACTTTTGTTCCTGCCAAAACTCATTTTATTCCTTCCAAAACTCTTTTCATTCTTTGACTGAATTGCCCCTCATCTCTCTCTTCCCCTCAAACCCACCTCTATCCTCCCCATCTCTCCTTCCTCCCATATACCTTTCTTTATTATTGAGAGGATTGTACAAGTTCGGGTTTGTCAGAAAACTTCAATTGCACACAAGTGGAGATCAATTTTTTGTGAATTTAGTTTTGCTACTCTTATTCATTAATTCTTTCACTTTCTTTGGTTGTTTTGAAACGTGTAGACAGGTTTGGAAATTAATGGTAAAACTAGAAATTGGAGTACTAACTAGTTATGCGCAAACATTGCTACAAGCATTATTGGTTCATGTCTTACATAACATGGAAAAGAATAAAAAAATTGAGTTCATAAATTGTTTTCTAATATTTTTTCAAAAAAAAAAAATCGTTTACTAATAAATACGAATATAGGATGAATTTAATTTCTAGTTCTTTGGATAGCCAACAACCTATTCAGAAAGATATCAAATTCCTCTTCCCTACTCAGCATACTAACACTAACATAATTTGGATCGCTCCCGAACCGCCTCCCGCTTCTTGTTCGAACCTTCTGTCCTCTAAGAAACTTCTCAAAGTCCTCCACATGCATTCTTGTTGCGCTTCATCCATGCAAATGCAATTTCAGAAAAAAAAAAAAAGAAATTTAATTAGAAAATTTAGTGCAGTTATATTGTCTGAGTTATTAAGCTCTGAATCTGCTAGGAACATTACTGGGATGTGCTTCGCTGAACTCTTCGGTAAAGAGGCAGTATTCTGTTGGGTATTCTGGCAGGGTGAAGATTTTGCCGCACCCCACCACTTCGTTTAGCTTTCCCCATCTTTCAGCTATTGGACCATCCGTATTTGAAGAAGTTGTTTGAGCAAGGAGAAGGAAGGAGAGATGGGGAGGATGGAGGTGGGTTTTGGGGGAAGAGAGAGATGAGGGGCAATTTAGTCAATGAATGTAATAATTTTGGCAGGAACGAAAACGGTTTTGGCATTATCAGCAGCCATACTAATATAAAATCATACTTATGAAACGACCAAAGAAAATTTTACTTGATGATTTTCAAAATAAGCGAAATAGATGACAGGAAACGATTTTTATATGAAAATAAAGACAATTGATAAGTAGAAATTATAGAGTAATAGAGAAGAAGAATTAAAAGAAGTCTAAGAAAAAAATAATTTCCATTTTTTTACTACTTAAATTTCAGAAGGAGGCAGAAAATTTAAATTTTTAGATTTAAATGAAACAAAGTGCTTTTAGATTCGGATACGCAATTCTGATCCAATCTATCATCAGTCGGTCAGACTCCCACACGACTTCCCCATATCTCTCTCTCTCCCCCCTCTGTACATCATACTAGCAATGACTCTCTCTCTCTAAGAAGACTCTCTCCTCGCCTCACTTCTCGCCACTCATGACCGGCGGCGGAGGCGACAACTCAACTCAGCCGTCTGCTACCGGCGGAGAGTTCCTCCTCCAGTTACTCCGTAACTCCACACCGCAACCGCAACTGCCACTACCGCCGCCGGCCCAGATTCTCTCTCATGATCCTGCCGTTGCCGCCGTGGGACCCACCCTCACCTTCCCGCCTTTTGCATCCAACGGTCACGATCTTCCGCCTCCTTGGCCCAGCGCCCCGCACAACTTCTTTCCACAGGGTTTTCCCCAAAACCCTAACCCAAACCCTAATTTCCAGTTCAGTCCCCAGTCTGAGTTCAATCGCAATATCCAGTTCAGTCCCCAGTCTTTGGCCGACGACATTAGACAAAAGCTAGGGTTTTTGGGTCCCACTCCTAGGCCAGTCTCAGTTCAGCAACAGCATGAGCAACAAAACCTCATGTTTGGCTCATTGCCTTGCAAAATTCAAAGCAACGAAGGGACAATTCACAAAGTTAGAGAAACAGTCGAAGGGAACAGGCGATCGAATGGTTTTGAGGGTAATTATCGAAATTCTCCTAGTTTTAGTCAGAACCCAGGTGACAATTCACGTAATGTTCAGAATCGAGAGCGAGAACGAAGAGACAGTGGCGACGGGGGATGGAGGAGACAGCAGCAGAGTGGGCCCTCGCAAGGAGTAGGGCGTCCCCCACCTGGGTTTACCATTCCCAGCAAACCAAGTAATTATGAGAATTGGGATTCACTGAATAGGAGTTTTGAGCATAATGTGGATGATAAGGGAAAGAGTGGGTTTGGTCAACTGAGCCATAGGGGCCACAGGGGTTCTGTTTCAAACCATGAGGATGAGAGGGAAAGAAGATTGTTGCCGGAACGTGGGAACAATCACGGTGATACTAGAGTGGTGGAACATGGGAAAAACCTCGTTGATACTAGGGTGGTGGAACGGAGATTAAGCAGACAGCTTGATTCCCCTGGTCTGCCAGGGGGAAGTAGTCTTCACTCAGTTTCAGCATCTGACATCGAAGAGTCTATGGCAGCATTGCATTCTGAGGTTGGAGAAAACGGAGGGAAACCTGGGTATGGGTTACGAGAAGACACAAGGAGGGGTAGTGGCCCAGTTGGAAGTATATTAAATGGTGGTTTGGGTGAAGATTTTAGTTCTTTAGTATTGGAGGATGGGTCTGATGAGAAGAACAACCAGAAGGGGAATCATAGTTTTCGTGACAAGGTAATAACTTTACACTTGGGTTTCTTGCTTTTACCCTTGTGGTTACCCTTAATAGTAGATAGAAACGTCATGAATTAGTTCCACTTCCACATTAGTTAAGTTGTAACCGTTGTTCAATTTGGAATGATGTTGCAAATCGTGTGTTTTGAGTTTTTAATGTACGAAACCTTTTCTGAAAGCGACTACGCTTGATCAACTTTCAAATCTATTGTTGCCCATACTGGAGGCTTTTGTTCGGAATGGTCTTTACTTGCGTTATACTCAACTGAAGTGATTGTTGTTTATTCGCGGAGGTCTTTTACAATTACACGCGGAGGTCTTTTACAATTACACAAGCGACGGTAATTTCTTTGTTAGGCCATGTCATTAATGACAGGACTGGTCTGAAAATTTTAGATAAATGCTGTTTAAGAGTTCTACTAAAACCATGAATAGTTTCTTGGGTCGGAGGAGAAGAACAACCAAAAAGTGCGTTAGAGTTTCCATGGTATGGTAATAAATTTACAGTTTGGGTCTTATCGCGTTTACTCTTGTGTTTACCTTAATGTTAGCCAAGACTCATTAATTTAGTTCCACTCAGAGGTAACAGTAGTTCAACTTGGAATGATGTTGCAAACCTCCTGCTTCAATCAAGGTAAGGAAAAATTTACTTTAAAAGCAAAGAAAGTTCCAGAGATTAGCTCTCAAATTGAATGGTTTTCATATTGAAGGTTTTTTCTAGAATGGCCCACAGTTCTTTGAAATACGTCATTCAATAGATTGTGCAACTTTAATGGAGGTTTATCCAAGAAACTGACATTTCTTTGTTTGGTCCTGTGCTTTATCAATGGGCTCTGTTTTGTAGAAGTGATTGAATAAATGCTTGTAAATGGGATTTTTAAAAGATGAAATGGAGGAAGTCATAATGATTCGGCTGTATGACTTTACGGAACCCTAATTTTATGGGGGCATACTACAAGACACTTCTTGCAAGTTTTGAATAAGCCAGTGGAAGTTATACATCGTGCTGTTCTTTTTGCACAGTGCTGCTTTTGAATCTGAGACAAGAGGGAACCAGTCGACCAGTTATGCACTTAATTTTTCTCATGTATCACTCCCAAGGAATATGGGAAGTAATTGGCTGGAGACTCAGCCAAATGTCAAGGATCGTTCTTGGCTTGATTGATGCAGTAATTCAAATGTTTATGTTGAATCTTAGTCTTTATTGTCTTTTGGTAGGATAGCTATGCAAATTACATTGATAATATGTGCATTATTACAGAAACCGATAAGCGTGTTGAAAATTCTTGAATTAATCCCGCTCCACTTGTGGCCTTCAAGTTAGGGCCCTTTCCTGACCTCTCAGGTGTCTAGTTAGGAATTTACATTGTTTCTTAGCTCATATCTTTTGGCTGAAAAGTACTTAAAGTTTCTGTAAAAAGATACATGTGTGGTGCCTACTTGTGGGCATCTCAATTTTCCGTACAATATTGGGCATTACCGAATTATAGATTTAAGGATTCAGCTTTGCAATGTGTGATCAGGATCGTAGATCAGATACCAGAGGAAAAAAGCTTCTTGGTCAGAGGGGGAGGAACTTCAAAAGCTACACTGCATGTCGAAACGATATAAACAGGCTAACTGCTCCTTTCCTTGCCATTTACGAGTCCTTAATACCACCAGAGGAAGAAAAGGTGAAGCAAAAACAACTGATGAAATTATTGGAGAAGCTTGTTAGCAAAGAATGGCCTGAAGCTCGTTTGTATCTTTATGGATCATGTGCGAACTCCTTCGGGGTTTCAAAAAGTGACATTGATGTTTGCCTGGCTTTTGGTGATCCAGATGTTAACAAACCGGAGGTTTTGTTGAAGCTGGCAGAAATATTGGAGTCGGATAATCTTCAGAATGTGCAGGTAACCGATATAACCTTCCAACATTTCTGCAAGGCCTCAGCTGTTGTTGTGTTAAGTCACTAAAATGGGATGAAATATGTGATGCCATCACTGAATACTGAGCCATTCTTTTCATTTTTGTTAAAAACTTCATTTAGCAGACTAAAAAAAAGATAAATATATATAGAAAAGTTAAAGGTGGTGCTTTAAAATACCTAGCCCTTTTTGCTGAAATGAGGAGTATAATCCTGGACCTTGGATCAGTTCCCTCTCTCTCTCTCTCTCTCAAGATGATGGAAACAAGGAATCATTACCACCAGTACTGCCCCCAAAGCCTTTTCTCTTTTACTAATGGTATTGCTCCTATCTTAACAATTAGCACCCACAGACTTACAGTGCTTCATGTAATTGCACTGCTTTCTTTTTTCCGCCCTTTAATTTTTATAAAGTTTTTGTAGCATGCTTGTTGGACTAGAGATTGGCAAAACTACGTATGTTACTATCCTTCAATAGATCCATGAAGCATGCACGGCAATTTACCATGTTTTGATGCAGTTGAGTTTCAAAAACAGATCCACAGAGATCATGAAAGGAGTCTTATCTGCATGCTCATGGATTCTGATTTGTGACAATAGTTCTTTTCCTGATTGTTGTGTTTCTCTCGTATACATTATGGAATCTTGTCTCCAAATGTTGCTATGTTGGCGCTCTTTGGTTGCAGCTTTTAGAATCTAAGTTTTCTTCAGAAAGAACATTTTTAGTGTGAGAAAACTGGTCATGAAGTGAGTACAAGTTTCTCAATGGTTCTGGTATGACATTTGTACACAGGCTCTGACACGTGCTCGGGTTCCGATTGTGAAGCTTAAGGACCCAGCTACTGGAATCTCTTGCGATATATGCATCAATAATGTTTTGGCTGTTGTTAATACAAAGCTTCTGCATGACTATTCAAAAATAGACGTGAGACTGCGGCAGTTGGCTTTTATTGTGAAACACTGGGCAAAATCAAGAGGAGTTAATGAAACTTACCAAGGAACACTGTCTAGCTATGCGTGAGTATTGCTCAAGTAGTGCATAGGTGTTAATTTTCTTATCCAATTTCTTGGTTTCTAATAACTTTGAATGCTTTTCAGGTACGTCCTGATGTGTATTCATTTCTTACAACAGCGTCAACCTGCTATTCTGCCATGCTTACAGGCGGGTGCCATTTTTTGCCTCTTGAATAGCATGAAAATTATTGAAATGGGTGCATTTGATTGGTGATTTGTTCTGGCTAGATAATGGTCTTATTCACCCATAAATTGTAGAGGATTTCATTGCTTTTCTTCAAGGGAGGTTTTTGTATCATTACCAGTATAACATTATACTCTTTGGTCTTCCATCGCATTTGTGGTATGGATCTGCTGTAGCCTTTAGGATGCACTCAAAACTGGAGGATCAGGATTGAAGTTAGAATTAATGTTGTCATTTCATGTATTAACCCTCCGCAGATCGGTTGAAGTCACTAAACATTACTCGTTTATTGTTTCCCTATCGATTCCATGAGTTGCGCATCAACTATCTAGTGACCATCTGGACAATAATAGTGAATGGGTTTATCCCTATTTGTGAAATTTTCAAAAGGTGCAAGTCTGATGCCTTTTAACTCAAAACTTACATCCTTCACTCATAACATAGTCGATTAAGCTCAATCTACACTATCGTTATCCCTTTCAATTCAATTTTTTATTTCTCATGAAATGGTCTCACATTGGTATACTTGGCCTTCCAGTAATCCATGCTATGTTTTTGGGCTTTTGCCAGGCAATGGAGAGAACATATGCTGTTACTGTTGACGATGTTGAATGTGCTTATTTTGATCAAGTTGATAAACTCTCTGGTTTCGGATCTCGTAATCGGGAAAGTATTGCTCAATTGGTGTGGGCATTTTTCAATTACTGGGCTTATTGTCACGACTACGCACATGATGTTATATCTATTCGAACTGGAAGGATAATCAGGTGAGTAGACTCTCTATATTTTGTGGGGATGCATTTTCTATTTTAAAAAACCGTACATGAACTCTACGTATCAATAGATTGGAAAACATGCATCAGTTTAAGCCTTCACTGTCTTACTGTCCTCTCCGTTGCATACATGCGCACAGCAAGGGAGCCAAAGACTGGACCAGGAGGGTTGGAAACGATCGACATTTGATATGCATAGAGGATCCATTTGAGACTTCTCACGATTTGGGTCGAGTGGTGGACAGGAATAGCATAAGAGTCCTGAGGGAAGAATTCGAAAGAGCTGCAGAAATCATGCAGAATGATCACAATCCTTGCGTAACACTCTTTGAGCCGTATGTATCTATGTCTTGTTGACTTGCTATGTGTTTCAGAATTACGTGGTTTGTATTTATGGTGGTGGGCATTTAGAATGTTGCTTGCCAAGCTTGTTGGTTATCATCGCCGGTTGTTTTTCTTGATTTGCTTTTGGTTCGTATATATGGATACTGCAGTTTTGATTTCATTTTGAGCTACGGGTTGTAAAGAAGTGTTTATAAGCAATTTCTTGCTTTTAATTCAGTTAATGTTTGTGTAGTTTTCTGCCCTGTAACTTATTGTACTCGTGTTCGAATTTAGAGAGTTATGCTATCCAACATTAAGAACTTCGTGAATATTTGCGAGTTATGTGGCTTGTTCGACTAGATTAACATTTGTACAGACTTTTTCTGAGTCTTTTTCACAATTTTATGAAGGTTTTTTGTCTGCCATTTCATTACCATATTACTCCTACGAGTTTTTAGACTGTGAATTTACTTTTACTGAAAGTAGAATAAAAGCTACTTGTAAAAAGACAAAAGATGCGATAAAAAATTAAAAAGGAAATGATATTTACACTCTCCTTTTATTTCACATGCAATAGGGGTGAAATTGGGTCAGTTCAATTGGGGATTTCGGCATGGCGGGCCGAACAGATTGGCTCGGTCTATAAATGACGGGAATCGATTTTGGTCAAAATATTCAAACTTCTAACCAAATTGAAATTTGAATAAGAACATTCAATATTCACCTCTAGCCCTAGAATCAAACTCATATTGAATTGAGTTTTACTCAAATTCTTACCCAAATCAAGGAAGACCTTACCCCTTATCCAAATTTCCAACTGCTAGTTTTGGATGGTGGCTGGTTACGGCTGCTTGATTCTAGTGCTGACGATGTTATTTCAATGGTCAGCGACAAGTTTTGGGTGGTGATCGGTCGTCGAGGGTGTTTGTCGATATTTTCTAGTGCTAATCGGTTTTCGGGGTGTCTGGTGCTAGAATCTACACACACACACACAGAGAGAGAGAGAGAGAGAGAGAGAGAGAGAGAGAGAGAGAGAGAGAGAGAGAGAGAGAGAGAGAGAGAGGAGTGTCGGTGAGTTGCAGAAGGAGAGGGAAGGTATCTAGGTTTACTTGGGTATATCTGCTGGCGGCGGATGTGGGTCGACGTCGTTGATGTTGAAGGAGGACAAAATAAAGGCGTTTATGAATTTTTTTCAAAGCAAATTGTGAGTAAAAAATACGATTTATAATTGACGTGAATGATATATCAATTTTTTATCCAAATTTCAATAAATTGATATTGAAATTTTAGTAAGGTTGGGGGAGATGCTTTTAGTTTTAGGACACTAAACAAACGTAGAATTATTTGCATAACTGATTTTCTTGTGACAGTAAAGAGTCGTGTACTTATTTGCGTCTTGTTAGTAACTTCTTTTTAACCATGGCCGGGCAGGGCATATATGTTTTGGTTGAGAGGGGGAAATTTTTTTGGGTACCACATGGCTGAGATTCCGTGGTATCCGAACGTTACATCCGGGCCATCCTAAAATGTATTTCAGATCGAAACCCTCTCTCTCCCCTTTCCCTTTCCCTCTCCTGTTTCTCTTTCTATAATCTGGACCATCCAAAACTGAAACGGACAAACCAGATCGCACGCGCGGTACTGGCTCACCACTAGGGATGACAATATCGACCGAACCGATAGGTACCCGAACCGAAACCGTTTTTTTCCTCCGAACCATAACTGAAATATTCACTGCGGGTGCGGGTATGGTATGAAATGTGAGATAACTAACGGGTTTGGTTCGGTTATGGTATAGCTGATAACCGAACCGAACCGAACCGAATCGAACCGAATCTCTCAAAATAAAAATATTAGTAGTTTTTGGGTATATGTGACAATAAACTTTCTTTAAAGATTATATGTAGATTATCATCTACTCCCTCCGTCCGGATTTGTTGGTCCACAAACATACTTTTTCAAGTCCTAAAATGTTTGTCCATTTTCAAAAGTTAAAGATAAAGTATGTTAAATTTACTTTTTTGCCCCTTTTCTAAAACTTAAAATAACAACTCAAAAACTAATTTTTTAAAATAATGTGTTTACATTTTTGAATTTTTTTTTGCACCGTATTAAAGTTCTCAATGAGATCTATCAAATAAGATCCATATTGATTAAATTTTTCTTTTTGTAACTACATTATTTTTTAGTTTGAAAATTGCATGTAATTTTGTAGTGAAATTAAAATGGAGGGAGTATTAAATGGAGGAATTGGGGGATAAAATAGGAAATTAACAAACTCAAAAGGTAATGAAAAAAAAGTTGGGATCCCCAAAACGGACCAACAAATCCGGACGGAGGGAATACTTTCTTTTGCTGATTTTGACAACTTATCAATGTTATGAGTCTCTCAATAAACTGGATTTGTGCATTTGGATGGGTTCGGTGGTTTCAATATGGGTTTCCTTCAATTGAATTTCCGTGAATTCGGGTAACCAATTGGTTCGGGGATTACCCGAACCCCATTCGATTTGGTTGTGATTTCATTTTCCTCTCTCTGTGACTCCGTTCGAGTTTTGCTTCGGTTATGAGTACCCATTTGGTTTCGGAGATCAGATTCGGTTATGACAATACGAAACCGATCCGCCCCATTGCCATCCTACTCGGCACTTAAAAATTGCTCAGAGGAAGGAAGCGAGAGCGAGAGAGAGAAAGAGAACCAGGTAACGATTCCACTCCCAAACACTACTCCGCGCCAATTCCGATCAAATCCATGGAAAACCACCAAAACCACTCACAACCAGGCCTAAACCTCGCAACCAAACACCACCTCCCCAAGGTCCTAATCATCTGCCCACCCACGGTTTTCAAGTCACTCGAAAGCGATTTCTCACAGAAATTCCAATTGGTCAAACCATGGGAATCCCAACTTCCCCTCGACCAATTCCTCGCCACTCACGCGCACGACGTGCGAGCCATGATAGCTAGCGCCGTAACTCCGGTGAACTCCGACGTCCTCCGCTACCTCCCGTCGCTCAAGTGCATAGTCACATCTAGTGCCGGTATCGACCGGATCGACTTGCAGGAGTGCCGCCGCCGTGGAATCGCCATTGCCAACGCCGGCACCGTGTTCTCGGCGGTTGTTGCTGACACGGCGGTGGCTTTGTTGATCGATGTTTTGAGGAGAGTTGTTGCTGCTGGTCGGTACGTTCGAGGTGGGAATTGGCCTGTTAAGGGTGATTATCCTCTTGGATCCAAGGTCACTCCCTCTCTCTCTCGTGCGCTCGCATTTCCATTAAACTAATGTTCCTAACTAGCAACTGATGAAAGAATCGTTAACCAATGTGTGAGTAACAGTACTTATCATAAAAAATTAAATATAATTGTGATTATCATTGACCGGTAAACGATAAGACAAATCTATCTTTATCATGCGACGTGTGATTAACTTGATTTTTAGAACAGTTGTAATGTTAAAGTGATCATACTACAAACTAAACACGATAATGAGATCTCCGTAGAGTGTACCAAGGCGTACTATGCCCCCACAGTGCAGTACCGGAACTCCTTATTAGTGACAGAGCCAAAATTTTTGCTTGAGGGGGCCCAACTTATATAGTGTAAAGCTTTTGCTTTCCAATATAATACGTTTGCGTGTTGAAATTATTCTACCCCAATGCATTAAAAGTATATGAATAATTTCGTTCTATTTATTTTTTTCTTTTTTTTTTTATACCGAATGTTCGGCTAGCTTGCGGTTATTAGAAAGAAAAGAAGAAATAGAACGAAATGATTCATATTTTAATGCATTGGGCTATTGCGTTCTATTTCTTAACTCTACGGCAACACTCACATGCTTATGATGTTAAACAACTTGTTTTCATTAAATCAAACCAAAATTATTAACATCATAAGAAGCTATGACCATATTTTCAATCAAAACTCAAACTTAGATATCATGTTCCTAATTTTCTTAAAATTTGGGTAGCTCCACCCTTGCTCCTTGTCCAACAGTGCTACAAAAAGAAGAATCAAACATCTGGTAGAAGAAGTGCCTTTGTAGAGCATCTTAGCATTGTAGGCGGTCTCTATAGAGGGTGGATTGGACTCATAGCCGGTGTTTGATTGCCTTTGTTGACGCCTGGACTATTAGTCTGGAACCCCAATCGGGGGTGAGTTTCGCAATCCAATCTGCTGGATTCGGTCCTAATCCATACACCATCACATTAATTTCCTCGCACCCCTGAACTAGAAACAAACATAGTTATGAAATTTGTAACAATTCCTGCATAATCACATGGTCACCTTATTCTCTGTGTTTAAGCTTCATTAAATCATAGTCATAGCTCTTCAGGTTTGGCCCGAGGGGGACTGGTTTAGTAGACACATTTTCATCTAAATGTATACTTATTATATCATAGAACTTCTGCTTTCCAATTTGGTAGTATATTTGTACATTGAAAGTTATTCTAGCCTAATGGAGTAAAAGCATATGAATTATTTTGTTCTATTTCTTTAGGTTATTACACCAATCACATGCTTATATATTACTAAGATTATAAAAAAAACTATTACACAAATAATATCAATAATACCCAAATATCATACGAAACAGAATTTTAAAATATTGGGTGGGGAGGGGGGTTTGTTGCGCTAGCCCCTTCATAATTCCGCCAATGGGAAACAGTCTGAGTTTTTCTGTTTGATTAAGGAATAATGAGCTACAAGTACAATGACAGGTTTTCTGATTCAATATTGAGTGGCGATTGTTGATTTCAGTTGGGAGGCAAGCGAGTTGGGATTGTTGGACTAGGAAGCATAGGCATGGAAGTTGCAAAGAGGCTTGAGGCTTTTGGCTGCACTATCTCTTACAATTCAAGGAAGGAGAAGCCATCCGTTTCCTTCCCTTTTTATTCTAATGTTTGTGAACTAGCAACAAATTGTGATATCCTTATCCTTTGCTGCGCATTGAATGACCAAACGCACCACATGATTAACAAGGAAGTCTTGTTAGCGTTGGGAAAGGAGGGTGTCATCGTAAATGTTGCACGTGGAGCTGTTATTGACGAGAAGGAATTAGTGCGATTTTTAGTGCAAGGAGATATTTCTGGTGCTGGTTTGGATGTGTTTGAGAATGAGCCTGAGGTTCCTAGAGAGCTATTTGCACTGGATAATGTTGTGCTATCGCCACATCGAGCTGTCTTTACAGAAGAATCCATCAGGGACTCTGTTGACCTTATGTTCACGAATTTGGAGGCTTTCTTCTCAAATAAACCTTTACTGTCTCTTGTCAAGAATCAGTAACGAATTGATTTTTCAATTTGCAGGTTAGTTTCTCTTGCATGTTTTTGAAGTTGTTTCCTTGATTTGGTGTTATCGTTGAAAGAAAGTTCTTATCGTGACTCTATAGTCATACGTGGTTATCTGCTCTGTGCTTGTCTCTAGTGTAAATGGTTTGTGGTAGCCATATCTGTATCTGGTTTGAAGAGAGAGATACCGGTCGACATTATTCTGGTAATTATTACATGCCACGGTTTTCTTTCCTTTTGTCGGCACACAAATAATTCATGCAGAAGCTGTAGACTACTGATTCCTAAACCAAAAACTGTTATGCTACTGCACCAAGCAATTTGAAGGTTTCTGTATCGAGTTACATGAAGCAGAGGCTTTGTAGAAATTTGAATTTACGGGCAGTTGATCACTTGATTGCAGTGATTGGATTCCCCTCAAAATCTCTAACCAGCAAGTTGACATGATTTGGTTTGAACCTTGGTTAGTCTCTCTCATCTCTCCCCTTTGCTTTCTCATCCTCGCATTTTACATCGAATCTGATAAGCGCGAGACGCATTGTAAATATGAAGGCAAATGATGTACTACACCGCGGGATCCTTGTGTTCAGTTGGTCATCAGATAAAGCAAATCGGTTTTGATTTTGAGGTTATGGCCAAAGTATCGTTCAGTTGAATCAACTATCAATAGCCATACAGATGGGTATCTTTGCTGCGAAATTCTCTCTTCAAAAGTTATGCATTCCCTTGCATGGGCACATGGAACTTTTAACCGAAATAGCCATGCGTCACGGCTGATGATTATTAGCCGTGGCGTAACTAGGAATATGCATTAGTGTGAGCAGAGCACTATAAATTAACTATGAGTTCCGAGATTAGTCAGGCTTTAACAACTGCTGACACGCCCATGCGTTGGTGATTGTTGACGATGTGATGGCGACTTGCGTCTTCCAACGTGAGAAATTAATGAGATTTTCAAGCTTGTGTAGAGTGTTAGGAGTATTTTATTATTCACCCACCTAAAAGTAGGTGAGTACTTCTCCAATGTTTGTGTAAGTGAAGAAGTGTTTAAATAATGGTAATTGTTTGGTTCCCACATAATACGTGGGCGAATGCGGGTGCATGAGCGCGAGTGTGAATGAGTCTTCCAAAAACCTCCCAAATAACTAAAATTTGTGAGTGCGATGATTGAGAGCGCGAATGCAGAGCGAGAATTAAGAGCGGTTGCGAAGACTATTTTGAAAGATTACATGACTAAATGTTCAAGTAGCAGGTAAAACTAGCAACAAGAAACTCCAAGGGGTAGCTCAAGTGGCAACAAAGATGAGTTGTAAATCTTGACATCTTCGAAACTTGGTAATCTCTTGGGGCCAAGTCACAAGAACGAAATTTCTTATGAATCCTCTAGTCTCTCCGTGAATGACCTGCCTTTGACCGAACTAGGGAGAAAAATAGTCGAAGTGGGTGTAAGTTGGCCTGAATACCCCTTACCGTTGAAAAAAAAAAACCTAACAAAATAGGGCCTCAAGGTGGCTCAGCCACTGCTTATTAGACTGGAATGCATAGCATAACTACATATGCCCTCATTTGTTTTGCTGAAAACATGCTTTTGGATTCAAGGATTTTAAGATTGAAGGAGGCAGAACGCAATAAAATTTGTCGCGCATGCACCACAACAAAATAACTTGGCAAGACACACCTGGCCGTCCTACCAAAAGAAAGTAGAAAACTGACAATTCAACCCAGCAAATTTTCACTTAACAGCACCAGTGGCGGACGCAGGATCGCCATTTTTGCTTAATTTGCGGGGGCCACTCTTCAGTAATTTAAAAAAAAAATAATCTAAAAGTGTACTAAAAATATGTCGAAAATTGAGGGGAGTGCAGGGGCGAACACCCCCCTAGCACCCCCTGTCCGCTCCTGAACAGCACAAACATGGTTGCTCCACTATGATAAGCTTATTCGGTTTTCGGGCATCCTCCAGATTCATTCACAGATTTTCAACTGCTCTCATCTTAGAACCAGGCACCAACCCCTTGTAAAAGAATGATTAACCCTTAATTATTCTGACTGCGTCTATTACATCCATTTTGGTATTTGTTTTAGTGATTTTTTTTGTCCTGGACGAGACCATGAGGGCTTCAGACCCGCAACGGACTTCGGAAGAGACCAAAAAGACATAGCAACTATAACCCCAAAAAGTAGTGTTGGGATTATGTATTTTTCAAAAAAACTCTTTAGAGAACACTTGTCCCACATTGGCTAACTAGAGAACATTTGTGTTCTTTATAAGTGTGGAGGCTCCATAAACCATTGATGAGCTAGGCCCAAGAGAGGCCTCGCACGCACACGGGCCCAACCCAATTTAAGAAAACCGATAACCGGGTGCGCGTTGCGAACCTCGCTTGCAGGGGGGTGCAATGCAATCCCCGAATTTGGAGCCTCGCGCACATACGAAGTTAGCCTCCATGTTTTGCAAAAATTATTTACGGAAAGATTTCTTTCTTTTTGACCGAGACCCAATCCGTTTTGGAAAGGATTTCTTAATCAGTGCAAAAGATTCACAATTGTTTAAAACGTGTGCTAAATTAGTGCAAAAAGATTTTTGGTAAATTGGTTCAATCACAGCAAAGTGATTGATTCTGCTTTCCGAAAAAATTATTTTCGTCTTCCTTATAAAAGGGGCTGTTCTCCAGCCATTTTACACACCGAAAAAACCATTCCACTACAGAAATTCAGAGAGCAAGAAAGGTCGATTGTGTTTTGCATTTCCGGTCTTTTTTCCGTGCAGAAAAAATCGAGACAGAGACTGTATTCTGGGTTGTTTTATCCTGGAGACGGCGTGACTGGAACTGCTTGCACAGAGAGGGTGGAGCCGCGAAACGTCTTAAAAAGAGCGACCTAGTCCGCGACTCAACCCAAAACAACAGCCAACTTTATGTGGTATTTCTGTTCACTTTTTACAGATTCTGAGGTAAATGGTTCCATTATTTTTAAAGTATTTCCAACAAGTAGTAGTAGAGCACACCTGAGCTTCGCAGGAAGATAAAGTTCAAGAGGGCATCAATAGCACGATTCGAACCTTGGACCTCTTTGACCACCCAAACCACTCGTGAGTAAGCCATGAATCACTTGGGTCTCCAAGGGTTGTTATTACACCATAGAGTATATTCTAATACTCCCCCGTCTCCATTTAATAGTTCCATTTGGAGATTCCACTTAATAAGGAAACACAATTATTGCACTTTCGAAAATTATTTTTTCTCAATTCACCTTCAATCGTTATTTTCTCTTACATTTTTAGTACTACTAATTTTGAAGTAGGACAATTTTTTTGGGACAGCAAAAAATGCTAACTGAAATTATAAAATAGGTACGGTGGGAATATGTAATGGGAGAACCCAAATGGTGTATTCGTTTTTCGGAGCCGTATCATAAAAGTGTTTTTCTTTATCTCTCCATCTAAAATTAAATATTCGTGTCATTAAATAATTCTAAAAAACAGTTATCTATTAAAAACCACTCATCATAATTCATACCCAATGCCGCTCGGGCATTGTTGAGCAGGAACTAGACCACAAAAACATGAGTGGTCCACTCTTAAGTATGTAGGCTCCGCTCAAATCTAAAATCTAGGCTTGGTTTGAGTAAATTGAAAAAATTGGTTTTTTGGGTTTTGTCCTTATTGAATTTTTTTTTGTATTGGTTAGTTTTCGGTTGATTTTTTGTAATTTCTTGGCTTGTCTCGACGAGAGGAATCTAAAAAGTATAAAATTATTAGCCAAACTTAAAGTTTTGTGAATAAAGACAAAAAAAAATCCAAAAACCGATTTTTTGGATATCACCTTCGTCTTTATTCACAAAACTTTAAGTTTGGCTAATAATTTTATACTTTTTTAGATTCCTCTTGTCGAGACAAGCCAAGAAACCACAAAAAATCAACCGAAAACTAACAAATGCATTTTTTTTTTGAATAAGGACAAAACCAAAAAAACCAAAAAATCAATTTTTTCAATTTACCCAAACCAAGCCCTAGAGTATGTTTGTGCTCAACTATGCCCTTAGAAAGGGTCGGGGGTTGGTGCTGTGCACCACTGGGTTCGCACGCAGCCCCTATGTGGCCCACCCCAGGTTCCGTTGTTTGATCCGAATCATTTATTTTGTTCGTCTCGTCGAGTAAATAGTCTAAAAATTCAGGTTGATCGGACACTGGTAACTCTTTGATCAGTGACTACTTAGCACAGTTTTGTAGAAAAAATCACATACAGTAGTTTCTTTGAGTGTTCTGTTTTTGCGAAATTTCAGTTTGAAAACATAAAGTACCGGTGACCGGTGTCCGATCAACTCAAATTTTTACATAGACTACCTATTCAACGAGACGAACAAAATGAACAGTTCGGATGAAACAATGGGACCCAAATTGGGCACCATAGGAGTTGCACAACACCAACGTCAGACCCCCTTGGAAATAAGTCCTCGGTGGTGTGTGGAAGTCACGCGAGTAGAGTGCACACAACCGTGTGCGGTTGGTGTTGGGATTCCACCCCGTGTGGGCCATTGGGCTTAGGCCCAGATGGGAGGGGGCTAGGGTTTTTATGTGTTCTCTATAAATACTCTCATGTCTTGTATTATTGGAGTGTGGTAGCACAATGTAGAGAGAGAGGCAGAGAGTGTGAGACGGGGGGCCGGTTGTGGCTCTCCCGGAGAGAGAGATACACGAGAGACTTGGTGAGGTTTCATTATTGTGAGATGAGAGTGTGAGTGTGTAACACAAGATCACGGATTTCCTCCGGATTATAGTGAAACCCCCCTCCCCGTGGATGTAGGTCCGATTTGGCCGAACCACGTATATTTGTGTGTTGTGTTTCTCTTGATTTTACTGCTTCTGTTGCGTGTGGTGCGTTGTTGGAATCCTAACAACTGGTATCAGAGCTTGGGTTGAAGCACCGGAGAGCGCAGAGCAGTCGGAAAATCACTCGGAGGCCATTAGAGCACTGTTTGAAGCTTTGGTCGGACAAAACAGGTGACGAAACTTGTTTTTGATCAGAGGGAAAGGTGCAACTCTCAGAGACGAGTCCAACGGAGTGCTCGGAGTCAGTTTTGGTCACCGGAGTGGGCCAGAATAGCGGGTTGAACAGTGGCGGGCGGAGGGACTGCACGATTGCGGTCTCGGAAAACGTGATCGGAGAGAAGTTTTGAATATAGGGTTTTGTAGCCCTTGGTGAGACGATCACGGGGGTGTAAACCCCGTCGCCGGGAAACGTCGGACGCGCCCGCACGCGCCGCCGGTATGAAGGTGCGTCAGATCTCGCGCAGGCGTGAATGTCACGCGCGGTCAAAGGTGGAAGACGACCCAGTCAGCGCTGAGTCAGCACCACGGAGGCGCCACGTCGGATGGTCAGTCGCCACGTCAGACGGTCAACGCTGACGTGGCGCCACATCAGCAAAGGGGTCAGAGGGCCAGGGTTCAGGGTCAAAGAGGTCAAATGGGTCAAAGGTCCAGGTCAAGGGGTCAAAAGGATCAGAGGTCAGGTCAAAGGGGTCAGATCGGGGAGTCAAAGGGGTCAAACCGGTTAGACCGGCGGCTCAGAGAGACGGCAGACCGGGTTCAGGCCGGATCAGACCGGATAACGGTCCGGAGCAGACCAGATTACGTTTTTTGGCCGGTTCAGTGGGATTTTGACCGGTTCATGGCCGGTTCAGACCGGTTCCCGACTCGGTTTTTCGTTCCGGATCCAACCACGCGCTCTGTTTTCGTGAAGAGGCTCGGAAGCAGGTTTTGTTGCTGGATTGAGCCGGATTTGAGTGTTCGGAGGCGTTTTGGGTTGTGAGAAGGCTGTTCCTAGCTATTTGGACGGTTCCGGATTCACTGGTGGGCTTGGATTTGAGTGATTCGAGTCAGTTTTTGCGGTCCTAGATACATCCGGAGAGATTGGGGAGGATCCGACACGGTCAGATCAATCAGATGGGATGATGTTGAGTCGGAGGCAGACCATGGGAGATCCGATGGGAGTTCAGGGGGTGCTAGGAGAGCTGGGATTGGAACATGAGTGAACCAAAAAGGATGAGACCCGAGAGAGCTGACGGAGAGTGGTGAGAAGACCAGGATAGTGGCAGGAGTGGCGGATAGGTGACGGATTGGTGACAAGAGAGGCGAGCAGAGTTGGATAGCTACACACCAGGAGTATTGGACAGACTTTGCAGAGATCAGAGGTTGACCGGAGCAATCGGGTGATTGCGGATTCGCGGCGTTTAAGCCGTGGTGATCAGTCGGAGAAGCTAGTGAGCAGGGATACATTCTCTCAGGTGTTGCATCTTTGTTGATGGGTGCGGATACACTTGTTTGGTAATGACACAGGCGCTTACTGGAGTGACAGGTCGGAGTTGGTCAACAGTGATCGGAGGCAGTCTGGTTCAATCGGGTTTGAAGACCT
The DNA here is from genome assembly GCA_963854785.1 of Vaccinium vitis-idaea. Taxonomy (NCBI): domain Eukaryota; kingdom Viridiplantae; phylum Streptophyta; class Magnoliopsida; order Ericales; family Ericaceae; genus Vaccinium; species Vaccinium vitis-idaea. Next base: position 2,767,851 of record OY978223.1, on the reverse strand, counting down.
ATCATCAGGATTTGCAGTTGTGATTCGAGCTGCATTGGATTGGATGATGGGCCACCATACAGGCTTGTTGGAGTGCAGTGACAGTTGGAGCTGATGTCAGGCATGGTCAAGCAGTATGGGTGTTGAGACGTGAGCAAGGATGACGACAGTTGCGGATGCACACAGGATAGGCGCGGGATTGTACCAAGGAGTCATGACCGGATGGTACTGGATGCGCTGGGAGTCGAATCAGGAGTGTGCAGGATGCTAGCTAGCAATGGGGATGCAATTGGTTGTTCAGGATATGTTCATGGGAGTTCCGGACAAAGGGATTGAGATGGAGATCAGATGATGCATACTGGTATTCTCTTTCTTCTGTGTTTTTGTGGCGGATTATCTTTCCAGTTATGAGCTCATGTGGTGTGGAGAGATGGAGTCACGGATTATGTCCTGTGATTGGGCATGAGCATTTGGGTTTTGGATGCCCGGATGCGGGCACTCCGGTTAGGGGGTGCATGATTGTGATCAACCGCGGAAGATCTGGCTTGTAGGGATACATTCATTCGAGTAGTGTGCCCAGTTAGGGTGCGGATATGCTTGTTTAGGAATGACACAGGCGCCTGTCAGAGCGGTAGATTAGTTTGAGCCACGGAGATATAGCAGGATTTGTTCACATCCCGGATTCACGAGAGTATCCCAGTTTTGGGGGTGCGGAGGTACTCGATGGGGGATGCGGTGTCAGAGAAGGAGTCAACCTCATCACAGATGGTGTGTGAGATCATTTGGAGGAGTGAGCCTCTGGTGTAGGCAGAGAGTTGCTGCATTCTCTTGACAGGACAGGATGCTAGAGTGGCGGAGCGCGGCGATGAAGCTGCGGGGGCTTCTTTTGGAGAGCGCAGGCGCTTCTGTTGGTGAGCGCATACACCTCGAGTTTGAGGTGTGCGGGTGGAGGCATCCTAGTTGAGGGGGTGCGATACTCGGACGAGTGGAGGCATTCTTTTTTAGGGGGTGCGATACTCTGACTTTCTGATTGGCTGCGGAGTCTGGTTTTGCAAGGATACACTCTTTCGGGATTTGTGTACTCTGTTTGATGGTGCATGGATACTCGACTGGTTAGTGACACAGGCGCTTGCCAGAGTTAGCTGATTGGAGGAGGCGACATGGGGGTGTTGCAGATGACTTTGCCCACTCGGCGTGGAGGGGGTGATTGTTGGGATTCCACCCCGTGTGGGCCATTGGGCTTAGGCCCAGATGGGAGGGGGAGTCGGGTGAATTCCGTTTCCCCTTCTCCGAAAAGCATGGAAAACCAAAACCCAGCACCATCCAAAGAGCTTCCAAAGCTCTTGATCCTCCGTCCACCCCATATCATAACCCTATTCGAAAACCAATTCTCGGACAGATTCCAACTCCTTAAGGCATGGGAATCCCCTATCCCCACCGACCAATTTCTCGATATGTACTGCAGTTCCATCGAAGCCATGCTGATTTCCGGCCTCACTCCGGTCCCCGCCGAAATCCTCCGCCGGCTCCCCTCGCTTCGGTTCATTGCCACTACCAGCGCCGGCCTCAACCACATCGACTTGCCCGAGTGCCGACGCCGGGGAATCTCCGTCGTTAACGCCGGCAGCGAGTACTCCGAGGACGTAGCTGATATGGCGGTCGTGCTGTTGATTGATGTTCTGAGGAGAATCACTGCTGCTAATTGGTATGTTCGTGCTGGGGTCTGGCCGATCAAAGGGGATTACCCTCTCGGTTCTAAGGTCCTCTCTCTCTCTCTCTCTAGACTACAGTACATAAATATCGCCCTGGCGATGCTTTTGCTTATGATATTATGCAAAAGAGGGAAACAGGAAAATCTCAATTGCCTTGCTCTACAAACTGACTAAGTTAAGAATTGGCTTACCCTTAAGTTGGCCTTTTGAGTTGATATATTGTGATAGAATGATCTGTATAGTCAAACACAATAAGTCGGTTTTAAGCAGTGTTTGAAAAGAAGGTCTGGGCGGTGGAGTACTCACCACCTAGGTGCTAAAAGGCCCCTTGCCGACTAGCCCGACTTTCTAGACTAGTTGCCTGATTAGTGATTAGGCACCGAGTACTTGGTCTCGAAGCTAGAAGGTGCCCGGCTGCCCTGGGAGTACCTAGTGAGTTTTAGAACCTTGGTCTTAAGTTAGTTTAGGAATAAGTCATTTTCTAGAACAACCCTAAGTATCAAAGAGGGCATGCCAAATCTCAATCTATTCCCTCATCTCCAAAACTAAAGGTTGTTTGCTTCAAAATAATCCTTCTACTCATTGCTACCTTCTGAGGAGTGAAAGCAACAACGAGAATTAAACTTAGCAATAATGGAGATGTCAAATTCGTTCAAAGCAGTCAAGAAATTACCATGACAAACTATTTCGACCTCAAGCTCGGTTAACGTGCTCCCCGGACATGGTCAAATGTCTGAGGAGGACATAGTTCTCGGCTCATCAGTACTTTAAATAGACTTTGTTAGGTGACCTCAGCCCGGACCGAGGAGGCCTATGATTTTGGCGGGAGGTTGGCAGTTACTTTAAAGTCGTGACCAAGAAGAATCAGGCACATGCGCCCCCAAAATATGTTGCTTGCCTTGTGGAATGGAGATGGTTACACAAATTTAGTAATAGTTCCACAAATTTATTTATAGATTTAATTGTTGTTTTGCTACAATGCTTTCTGGTAAATGATTAGATGATCTTCGATGCATGATGGAAGAATGTCCTCTCAGATGGAAAAAAGTGGTGTGTATTCTGTCTTTGCTGGTCTTTTAGTTCTATCCCACGCTTGCCATTTGTTAACATTTTTGCGCCTTAATAAATGATTTGAATTCTTCTTGGGCTAAGTAAAAAGCAGCAGCATTCTATTCTTAAATACTTAGTGACTAATACAGAACAAGTGTCTTCTTTGTAGACTTTAGTAATTGTGCTTGATTATGCAGTTGGGAGGCAAGCGAGTTGGGATAATTGGATTAGGAAGCATTGGCTTAGAAGTCGCAAAGAGACTTGAGGCCTTTGGCTGCTCTATTTCATACAATTCAAGGAAGAAGAAACCATCTGTTCCTTTTCCCTTTTACGACAATGTTTGTGACCTTGCAACTAATTGTGATGTTATTGTCCTTTGCTGTGCATTGACTGACCAAACCCACCATATGATTAACAAGGAAGTCTTGTTGGCATTGGGAAAGGAAGGAGTCATTATCAATGTTGCTCGGGGGCCTGTTATTGATGAGAAAGAATTAGTGCGGTGTTTGGTGGAAGGAGAAATTGCAGGAGCTGGTTTTGATGTGTTTGAGAATGAGCCGCAGATTCCTGAAGAGCTCCGTGTATTAGACAATGTTGTCCTATCACCACATCGAGCTGTTTTCACAAATGAATCGCTTTGGGGTTTATGTCAACTTATGTTAGGGAACCTGGAAGCGTTCTTCTCAAACAAACCTTTACTGTCTCCGGTTGTGGATGAATGAGCGAGTGTATTTTCTCAACTAGTCCAAGGTTCGTTAATCACACCCAACATACTATTTAGTCTGCATAGATAAATCCTCAATGTCTTGGGTTTTGGATGAGTTGTTGGACTTGGATTTGGTTTTGGTTTTTGTTGGTTCGTATCTCACAAGATGTTTCTTAAGCATCGAATGTTTAAACTAAGGTTTCTTTTGGAATAATCTTTATTTACATGTTTAAACTATGTTTGGCTAAAAACTGGTATAAAAAGGCCTAAACCAGCATACTGTTTTACCTAATATTCTTAAAAACATGTCTATGTTGTTGCAGGACAAAAAAGATGGTGCAATGGTACCCGATGAAAGGAGGACCAGATACAAATCTTTCCATTTCTATATTTGAAGCAATGTTTCAGATGTCTTTGTTGTGTAATTTACAAGGCAGAGTCTACTTACAAGTTACATTGAATGAACATGTTTGTGTGTTAATATAATCTGATTATGGACAGAGCCTTACTCATATTGATGAAAATTAAAAGATGATGTGTGACTTGTTTCAGAATTGTTGATAGAAAGGCTTGGAAAGGTTTGAGTTTATACTAATGGTATCGGTTTCCTCCCTCTCATATTTTCTTGACTTGCCTGGTTTGCACTACGAAGTGTGGAAGATGAGAGTAGTAGAAGGTCATACAGACGAATTCGATTTGCAGATTGAAACCTGATAACATCAGGTATGCCTTGGTATTAGAAGTTCATGGTACATTGTGTTGATTATACTATTCGGGCTTGTTCAGTTTAATTCAATGTTATCGTATATAGAGCTTCTTGATATGCAAAGGCATCTCTTGGGCATTACACAGATATTCATTTATCTGCTGGGTAACTAATGCTTGAAAGAGTGTATAGGTGACCCATCGGGGAGAGATTCTCCGATTTTGATTCCAGTAACGGTGTCACCGGTTGAGATCTTAGCAGAACTCTCCTTATGTGATCAAATTCCTTGAACCTCTCAGAATTCTGGTAGAACCACAGAAAGCTGATTCTCTTTGCTGCCATAATGATTTCTGTACCCCCTAGTGTTGGAACTACATCACGGTGTCCTTCCATAGTGATGGGCAAGCCGACAAACCAATTTTGTACTGAATGCCCTCCATAGAACTCACCTCATTTCTGTTCTAAGATCTCCTTTTGAACTTAATTCATATTGTAAGTTTGAATATACAGTGCCTCCAGCTCCATTTTGTCACCCTAGTCTCTTATTCCTCTGTTTTAGTTGCAAAGAATGACTAACTCGCTGAATGACGGCTCGTCGGCAACTTTTTGACAAGCATGGAACTTTCATATTAGCAAATCTTTTGCTTTGTTGAATTTGCTTACCGAACTCTTCCCGCTTTTATGTGATCTTAAACCATAACTACCCACGCATTCTGCATCCGACGGACATATGCTTTGACTATGCTTTTGTGTTGAATCTCTTATAACTATATATCAATTTACATTTAAGACTCGTCTTCTATCCCTAACTACGACTATCATAAAAATTCTGCCCTGCCAACAAACTCTTGACACTTGAAACCCAACAGGTGTGACCTATCGTGCGGAGCACTTAACCCCCGACCCTAGCGCTGAATTTCTGAACTGAAACATTTCCTCTCTCCAACTAGGGCGAAGTCATTTCCCCTCTCCAAGTATGGAAAAGTCATCCATTTACCCTCTTCTCCAATTATGAGGACTATAATGACGGAGGAATATTTGCTCCTCCATTCTACTACTTCCAAATACAACCTATAAGTTGTGGTGACAGTTTAGCTCAGAATGTGTTTGAAAACCACGTAATGAAGAAAGTTGAAAGCTTCTCAATTGCATTACTTTCTTATAATACTCTCTCTCTCTCTCTGGCAAGGGAGTTGGGATCATTGGAATAGGAAGCATTGGCTAAGAAGTGGCAAAGAGACTTGAGGCTTTTGGCTGCTCTATTTCATACAATTCAACATGGAAGAAACCATCTGTTCCATTCCCGTTTTATCAGAACGTTTTGGACCTTGCAACTCCTTGCGATGTTTTAGTCCTTTGCTGTGCATTGACTGACCAAATCCGCCACATGATTGACAAGGAAGTCTTGTTGGCATTGGGAAAGGAAGGAGTCGTTAGCGATATTGCTCGGGGGACAGTTATTGATGAGAAAGCATTAGTGCAGTGTTTGGTGGATGGAGAGATATTGCAGGAGCTGGTTTGGATGTGTTTGAGAATGAGCCGGAAGTTCCTAAAGAGCTCTTTTATAATGTTGTCACGGCGCCACATTGAGGTGTCTGCACAGAGGAATTACATAAACTTGTGTTGGGGAACGGTAAGCGTTCTTCTCAAACAAACCTTTACTGTCTCCGGTTGTGGATGAATGAGCAAGGGGATTTTCTCAACTAATTGCAGGTTCGTTTATCATACCTCGTTGAAGAATGTGTTTTTTCTTTTTGAACTGATGTCGCATAATGTTGGCTGGTGCTCTTTTAAATACTCGATTCTTGGGTTTGGGTTGGTTTGAATCTCATACGATGTTTCTTAAGCATGCAATGTGTAAACTAAGGTTATTTTGGAATAATATTCTTTTCATTTGCAAATTATGAATCAGCGTAAAAAAAGTTATGATAGGCCTAAACCAGCATACTGTTTTACCTAATATTCTGAAAAACATGTCTGTGTGGATGCAGGACAAATAAGAGGGCTGCAATGGTACCCGATGGAAGGACCGGATACAATATTTCCATTCCTGTATTTGAAGCAAATTTTGAATGTACAGGGTGCCTCCAGCTCCATTTTGTCACCTTAGTCGCTCATATTCTGAGCTGAACTCTGCCAATGAGTATTGAATTAATGGTCAAAATTTTACAAGATATTCTGAAGTGAACTTTGCCCATGAGTAGGGAATTAAGTTTGAGATTTTACTTCTACTTCAAGTCCATTGAATCATGGGATGTCAATTTGCCAAAAGCTATAGTAACTCGTATATGTCTCTGAGTCGTCTGTTTTAGTTGCGACGCATCAAGAACCTCGAGCTCGTAAATTATATGCGAATGCCGAACAAGCGATTAAAAGCTTAGACCTAGGCAGTGTTGTTCGTACGTCCCGGTGGTGCACCGAGTTGCGTCATGCTCACTTACCGTATACCTAATTTCTGTTCTGCTAACCACAACTGCTCTAGAGTTCATTTCTTTTGCTTTTAGACTTGCAGTTTTGGTGAGAACCATCTAAATCACTATTTGCTTTTTGTTGCTCCTAAACTACATCAGTAAACCACTGGGTTTTCTACATCAGTAAACGGTAAAAACTTCAATTTTGTTTCTTGGGTAAATTTCACTGACCTCTCCTGAGGTTTCTGACAAATGGAGAGACCTCTCCTGAGGTATAAATAATTACACTGGCCTACCTTGCTTTACAAACTATTACCAAGATTTGTCATTCCGTTAAGTTTACTCTGACACATACAAATGACTGAAATACCCCTAAATATTTGGGTGATTTAAACAATTAAGTTTTTATTTTTATTTTTTTAAATTAGAATTGTAAACATTATAACCCAATAAGACTTTTAGTTATTTGTGATTGAATTTTTGTAGGTATTTGTATGTTTTATATATTTACTAAATTGTAGTTTTTCTTTTTAAAAGGATATTTGTCACTTAATGTATCTCATTCTTTTTTGGTCGACGAGAAGAATGAAAAATGATCATAATTATTTCTTTTCGTAATGACTTATTTTTAAAAGCAAAAACAATGTAATTGACAAGGTTCTTCTACTGCATGGACAACAAAACTGACTTAATGAGTTGGACCCTCCCTTTTCATTCTTCCTAAGAAGGTTGTGAAGGAAATTGAATCCATCCTTCATGCCTTCTTTTGGACTGGTTCTGACCTTAAAAATTTAGGTGCCAATTCTTGGGACCACCTCTGTTCCCCTAGAAAGGAAGGAGGCCTTGGCTTCAAATCCCTCAAGGTATGGAATAAGGCTGTTATGGCTAAGCATATCTGGTTTCTTATTTCTGGAGGGGAACAGTCCATGTGATGCCAATAGGTAAAGTCATATTTACTAAAAGGGAAAAGTTTCTGGAAGGTAAAGATTCATAAGAATTTTTATTTTTTCATTCGGTTACAAAGTATATATAATTTAGTAAATAAATAAAACGTATAAGTACTTGCACAAATTCAATCACATATAACCAAAAGTCCAAAAGTCTTAATTGTTTAAACTTCTAATTGGAAAAAAAAAAGACTTAATTGTTTAAATCACCTAAATATTTAGGGGTATTTAAGTCATACGAAGGCCTAAACTGAAGGTGTTAGGGTAAAACTTAACAGAATAGGGAAATCTTGGTAGTAATAATTTGTAAAGCAAAGAAGGCCAATGTAATTATTACTAAAACCTTAGAGAATGTCCCTCCATTTGTCAGAAGCCTCAGGGGAGGTCAGCGAAATTTACCCTTGTTTCTTTTGTTCTTTATTCCCACTTTTGGATTTGCTGGTATGCATACAGTACTGAGAGGGGTAATGCACATATATGCTAAAGGAAAAACTCATAATACATTCCCAGAGATTATCTTATCCTGTCATAATCATGAGGACTTGTTCCATCGGTTGCTTAATTAGTCGGTTGGAAGGATTCTTAAGCATACTTAAGTTTCATTCTGCTTTACAGAAAATGTCATTGTTTGTTTATGCTAATCTTGCTTTGTTCCTTATGTCTTCAGATTAGTCAACATAAATTCAATCATGGTAAGGGATTAGATTAATCTTTTTTAACCAAATAAAGTAATAATCTTTTTTGTTCCTCGTGTCTTCAGATTAGTCAACATCCATTCAATCATGGCAAGGGATTAGATTAATCCTTTTTTACCAAAGTAAAAGGAATGTTATTAGCTACGTGGACCGATAATGATTGCATGAATTAGGGGCGGATTTAAAGAGTGGCCACGGGTTCAAGTGCCCCTCCTGGCCATCTTTTTTTTATAACCGAATGTCCGGCCCAGCTTGCGTGTACTTCGACTAATTTCGAGACTCTAGAGGTAACGACAGGACATAACTCTCAGTAGCCCCAAGAGTTTGCTAGCAAGAGGAATCAAATTTGAGACTTTAGGTGAGAGCAAACTCCTAAATCCTAAGACAAGACTACTTTGCCAACCTCTTGGATTTCCCTCCTTGCCATCTTACACAAGGACAATATATAGAATCTTTACTAGACATTTTACCTGAATATCAATCTATAGGTTACGGCTTTTGAATGGGCTCAAATAAATTATTTCATACAATAGTATTAGTTTCCCTCTCCACCAAATTCTTGGCTCCGCCATTGGTTGGTATGAAGTCTCACAAACTGATGGGAGCAGTCGAGGAAATCCAGGGCCGGCTGGATTTGGTGGTGTTTTTAGAGAAGAGAGAGGCCATTGGGTGCTTGGGTTCTATGGAAGACTTGAAGATTGTACAAGTCTAGAAGCGGAGCTATGGGGAATATTCAAAGGTCTGGAGTTGGCCCGAAGCCAAAACATGGAAGCGCTTGAAGTGGAATCAGATTCTGCAACGGCCATAGAGCTCATCAAAGGAGAGACTCCTGCCCACTCTCCACACAAGACTCTGATTGAAGAATGCAAGGCAATTCTTGCCATCACCAGATGCACATTGAATCACACATATTGTGAAGGAAACGCAGTCGCGGACAAGCTTGCTAACATTGGAGTGGAACAAGAGCACAAATGGGTGTCTCATATCTGTCCTCCCGTGGAAATCATCCCCTCTTGGAAGCGGATATGAGGGGGGTGGCCTTTGAAAGAGTTTAATTTCCTGTTTTTCTTTCTGTTTTCTTATGTACCAAAAAAAAAAAAAAGTCTCACAAACTCGCGAGGATTTTAGATTGCGGTTAATTTGTTGGTCAGTGATTCATTGTTGCATATATAAATGTTTTTTTTTTTTTTTTTGTGTTTGTGTGTGTGTGTTCCTAGTTTAATAAAATGGGGTAGCTCCCGCATATGCGAGGTATGGAAAGGTTGAGATCCGTAGTCTTATTCCCTATTTTCGAGAATCGAATCCGCGATTTTCAAGTCACAATGAGACAGCTTTACTGTGCGCCAATTCAGCCTGGATTACTTACTGATAATCCTAAATTTAATTGTTCTTTGTGAATCCTATGCTATTTAGTCAGTTGGGGTTATCTTGATATTTTGCATTAGCTTCGAGAAGCAAATGCCACCAAATAAAGTATAGCTATTTAATGAGGTTATAGCTGATTTTCTTTTTTTAGCTCGTGTGTTCGGGTCAGTTTACATGCATCTCAACTAATCGTAGTGAGAACCAATCCGACCCTTTGGAACTCTATGCACAAAGCTCTGTATGAATTGACCCCAAAAATGTTGATAACACAAGTGAAGTTTATAGCTGATTCAATGGTAATAATTGATGGTGGCAGTATGATTACAAGAAAGAGAGGTCGCAATTTGTTGTTTTCTTTTTGGATTTGTACGATGTTTTCTAGTCAGATGAAAAAGAAGGAAGAAAGATGTTTCGTAGTAGAAATTATAACTCAGAAGGAAAGAACAATTTGTCGGTGCAAAAATTGTACAATTTATGAAAGGGATAACAATGGATGCTTCAAGGCACGTTATAAACGCTGTTCTTAAGACGATATTTGCCCTATTTATTTGTGAAAATTTGGTGTGCACCAGGTTAAAAGTGAATTCGACTCCAAGATACAATAAAGCCCATAACGAGCAGCCCATAACAACTAGAAAGAAGAGAATTCTAGAGAGAATTTCCTAATTCTCATCTATCTGAATATCTCAATTGGTGGAAACTCTAGCCTTTATATGGCCATCGGATTATGACTATTGACCAAAGATTACATCTTTGTGATTAAATCCAATAGTCATGTCTATTCATGATAGATATGTCTATTCTATTGTCCCTAACAGTCCCACCGTTTAGGGCCTATTTAGCTAACTCATTTTCGCATTTTTCAGATTCTCTTTTTTGAGTTTTGAGTGTTTAGCTGCCCAAACCCAAAACACATTAGACCAAAACTCGTTCTTAAAATTTGACATTAGAGAGGAGTACACATCTCTTGCAATTAAATCGAATGGTCACTTGGAGCATCTATGGCTGCCTAAGCAAAAATTTAGCCATTTTGTCCCAAAAAAGTGTCATGTAGTGATATAGCTAGTCAAAAAATATCACCGCTACCCAATAGCCTAGCCACTTGGCTCAACAAAAAAAAAAAAAACCCCTCGGAATCGTCTTCCACCTGTCAGTTGTCGGGCGTGTGAGCAACGCTCAAGAGAGTGGATCTCACTCTCCGGCATGCGCCACCTTTGACCGGCGCGTGCGAGTTCACCAGAACTCCGTCGGCAATGGGTCTTCCACTAATCTAGTCGTCTCGACGAGGGCTACATTTTGGGTGTCTCATTTGTGGGTCTTCCACTAATCTAGTCATTCCGACTTATTAGTGGAAGACCCACATTGCTCCTTAAATGAAACAACATTGCACCTTGAGTGAATTATTTTGGCACCTTTTGAGAATAACATTGCACCCGAATGAGGAAGACTGAGTTATCGGTGTAATGTCTAGAGAAGAGAGAGAGAGAGAGAGAGAGAGAGAGAGAGAGAGAGAGAGAGAGAGAGAGAGAGAGAGAGAGAGAGGGATCTGCGATGAATTGGGATTGGAGAAAAGAGTGGGATTCATTTGTGAAGAATTTTAAAGCCAGGGGTATTTTTGTCCGCTTAGAGTTGGCGTTCCATGAGTTTGGAATTACTTTTCCTCTACCCATTGTCCCAATATTTCCAAAAAGTGTGTCATTTAAATGAAAATTGTTGCCCCTTATCCCACTGTCCCGTCATTCCCCCTTGATTTTTCATGACAGTGATTAACTACATAAATACTGTTGGAAATGCTATGAGAGAGAGAGAGAGAGAGAGAGTACATTCCCCCTTGCTTTTTCATGACAGTGATTAACTACATAAATACTGTTGGAAATGCTATGAGAGAGAGAGAGAGAGAGAGAGAGAGAGAGAGAGAGTACATAAAAGAGGTGGAAAGTTCTGTAACTTTTTAATGATCAAGCCGAGCTCAACACTTAAAGCTTGATTTGACTCGAACAACTTAGTTTGTACAAGCTCAACTCTTTTAGTCAATCGCAAATTGAGCTCAAACTTATTTAATAAGCGAGACGAGCTCAAACACTACAAAAGCTTAGGTCAGCTTATTTGCTTTTTGCTACCCCTACGTAAGAATCACGTTGTGTTTCCTCACATGGAAAGATAAAGTTAGCTTTATTTGTATACTCTTTGAATCAAGTAGTACAGTTGATTTGTTGTCCACTCTCAGAAGACTTTGTGCAAACATGGTGTAGTGCTAATGCCATTCACATTTGGAAACCACTTCGATACCCATAGACCAATTAAGTATGCATAGAAAGGGTCCGTAATAAAGTACATACTCCCTCCGTCCCACATTGCTTGCCTTTTGTGGAAGTACGTGCATTTTGCACCCAAAAAATAACATGTTTATGAAAAAAAATTATACCAATTTTTTCTTTTCAATGAGATCTTTAAATTGTTGTAGAGTTTGTTAAAAAAAAAATTAATGCTTGTACATTATTTTTTGTATGCAAAATGCACGGACTTCCGGAAAGGGCAAGCAATTTGGGGGGGGGTGCGCAGCGTGCTGTGCAGTCGCATGGCCGCGCCGGCTACTTTCCGGCGATCCGAGACGTTCGCCGGATAGCCCTCGTCGAGTACTATAAGTGTTCCAAAAATCAACTTGATCGGATATCGTTGAGTACCTAATCAGAATACAGATAGCTTAAAAAAATGGGTTTAGTGATTTGGATCCAGTGTTTATGTACATTTGTGTTCCATTTCATTTCAATCTATTTGTGTCCTGATTAGGCACTTAACGATGTCCGATCAAGTTGATTTTCGGTACACTTACACTGCGCAGCACATGCTGCGCAGCACCCCCAAGAGTAAGTTTGAAAGTTAGATAATAAGTGTAGTCCGGAAACAAATTGATTTGCCAGTTGTTTATGATTTAACTTGCACTTGCACTTGCACTTGCACTTGCACTTGCACTTCAGTTTCAAAACAAATCAGAACAAACTCCACTAATTAAGGAAATGGTTAGGCCTTCCATTATCCACTTTGTGCACCCCTTACTTGTCCGATTGTGTTTTAATTGGACGGCTCAGATGCGTTTGGCAATTTTAATTTATTTCTACCGGTAAAAAATCAGAACATATCCGGACCGTCCAAAACACGATTGGTGGTTTGGACATATGCGGATACACACCCTCACCTTTGTTGCATCTGCACCTCATGTGCTTTGTGAAAATTGCATCTGCACCCAATTCTGTCAATGTTAACGGAAGTGTAGACCTCACATACCTCTTGAATCTAGCCAACGTATTAATCAAAGAGTACTAGAGGATCTCTGTAAAAAGTCATGTCGGTTAGACATCAATAACTTAGTGATCGAAAAAATATTATTCTTGTTTAAATAAAAGGAATTGATATTTGAAAATTTATATACTTCATGATAAATTCTATTCGATCATGAGGTTTCATTTTTCGATCGACTTGAATTTTGGTATAGATGCAGTACTCGTCAAGCTCTACAATATTCATCTACGGCTTGTATACAATTTTTGGCACATGGAATGGATTAGTTAGATTCAAGTAAGAAGATGATGGCAGATTGGACATTTTCATCGTTTCCGTTAATGGATTTCGCATTGTTTTAGTTAATTGGGTGTGCACCTCTATACAAATCCACAAAGCGCACAGGGTCATGTGCACAAATTGAACTTGAGAGAGAGTATAGCCGCACATGGCCCAAAACTGGATGAGAACTCAGGTTTTTGACCGAAACTGGATGAGAACTTCTTCGGACTGAAACTGGATGAGAACTCAGGTTTTTTACGAAGGGAGGCTTTTTGCTAGAAATTGGGGTTTAAAGAGGCTACGGGAGCGTATCGAGAACTTCAAGGGTTGCTGAAGTTTTAAGTCTGTAAAACTCGGTGGGTTGAAAACAGAAACCAGATGGTCCTTTATAAAGATTTTGGATCGAATCCGTAAAGGAAACAAAGAGAATCTTCACAAAATCTTGTGGCTGCGCCTATTGACCGTTAGGGTGAGTGAAACCCTCAAAATGAGTGAAGAGGGTGTCTCGATCGAAAAAGGAAAGTTTTCTCTGCGTTCTGCATTCTAGATTGTTCTACTGAAACATAAACAATGGCTGACATATAGAATAGAGGCCGATGTTCTACTACTGGACCAGTGGTACGGAACCAAAAAATAAACGGCGGACGACAGATTGCAACGATGGAATACTTGTGTCGGGCGACGTAATAAATGGCGGTCGATATCCCTTCTGAAGGCTTGTTTTCTTGTACACATTCCACACACCTCTGGGGCTTAGGTAAGAGTAAGGTATGAGTGGCGGGATAGACCCGAGTTAGCGAAGGGTTAGTAAAGGGGTAGTTTTCGTCTAGTCCATGTTTCCAAAGCACAAAACAGAAACTCTAAACTAAATAACAAGGAAATCATTTCATCATCGGGACTTTCCCAAGGCGAGAGCTTAAATATTTGCAAAGTCAAATTGGGGTGTCTTACAAATCTACTTTTGGGTTTTGTGTATCTCTTGGTTCTAATCTTATTGATTGGAGTGCTATGAAGCAACACTATGGTCATATCAAGTACTGAGGCTGAATATTGCAGTCTTGCTCAAATTACTGTTGATCTAATTTGGGTATAACAATTGCATAAAGATTTGTTTGTTCCGTTACCTTCTCCCCCTTTTGTGTATTGTGACAATTTGTCTACCCTATCCCTTGCCTCCAATCTTATTTTTCATGCTCGCACTAAACATATCGAGGTCGACTGTCATTTTATTCGCAAGAATGTTTTATCTAAACACATTTTGGTGCGTCATATTGGTACTGAGGCACAAATTGCAGATATTTTACCATACCTTTGTCCATTGCAAGGTTTCATCTGCTTACTACCTAACTTCTGGTTGCTCCTGTCCCCATCAGTTTGCGGGGGATGTTACGATGGCTCACTAAGTCATTTTTCCTTTGTCCAGATAGTTCACCTTGTTCGTTTTGGGTTTTTAGACCAGTTTTTCAATTATTACTCTCATTTTTTCTATCTCTTTCTAATCATTATCCTTATTTTCAACTATTATTCTCATTTCTCTCTATCTCTCTCTCTAATTATTTACCTCTATTCCTATTTATTACCCTCATTAATTTTTCTATCCAATCATTTCCCAAAAACCAAACCAAACAAGTTGGTTTTCTATTAGATACTTGAAAGTTTCTTTCCTTTTCTGTTAACAGTACTTAAGTAGTTAGTCAAGATCTGTGTAATCCTAGAGATCTAATGTCTGTATATATGACCCCACGTGCTTTGTATCTTAGCAACAAAGAAATGAACTGTTTCAAATCAGCTCTCACTCTCTCTCTGAATTCTATTTCTGCTCTTGGTCAAATCCTACACAAGTATTGTCAATGACAATATTTTATGTAAACTTTTCGAACTTACAACTAACTAAAATATAAAGACTAGCTCTTGCTGACATTAGTGGTACATTCTTAGAGCTTCCATAATAGACTCTTAAAATGACTCGTACGTGAGGTTCCTAAAATTTAGAAAGCCATTTGATCAATTATGGTCCTCAACGGGCTCCCAATACATGCTCCCAAGGGTGGCTCCTAACTCATTAGTTAAATTTAGGTAGCTAGCTCCAAGTGGGACCCAAGTATTTTTAATCTTTTTAGACTTATCAATTTATGCGACCTACACCCCTTTTTATTTATTTATTTTTCACAAAATAGAGAATGCTCTTGCTAGTCGATTGAGTGCATATATGCTCTCTAAATTTAGCAAGTTTTATAAGTGAAAAATGGACCCTAATTAGGCTTAGTATACACCTTATAAGTCCACTTAGGAGCTATTTTTAGGGAGCTCGTTGTGGATGCACTTAGGGCATGTTAGTGCATCCACAGTGGACTCTCTAAAAATTGCTCCTAATTGTATCCTAAGGTGTCCACGTAAGCATAATTGGAGTCCACTTTTCACTCCTAGAGTTTGCTAAATTTAGAGAGGATGTGTACACTCAATGGGCTAGCAAGAATATTCTCTATTTTGTGGGAAAAAAATTTCAAAAAGTGTGGAACCCATACATGATATAATTCAAACGGCTACAATATTCCAAAATCCCTAATTTTTTACATATCCCAACGTCTCTCTTTTTTCTTTTTTAACTGGTATGGGTATTTGTATAGGACCTTTGTATACTAATATATAGAACTTGTTTGTTTGTATTAAATTCATGTCTTTCTTCTCCAAACAATTAAAAAAAAAAAAAACTTTTCCAGTAGAACTATTGAACCAACAAACCAATAAAATCCTTTATTTTTTAAAATTTTATATTAAAAAAAATTTAAAAACTTTGAGTCCCACTTAAAGTTAGTTACAAGGCTACATAGATTTAACTAATGTGGTAAGAGTCAAACTTAGGAGCTTGTATGAGGAGCCTATTGAAGACAATAATTGAGCACATGACTAGGTAAATGTTAGGAGCGTCACTTAGAAGCCATTTTGAGAGCCCACTGTGGATGCACTTATCTTTTTAACGTGCAAACATATTATGATGGAGAATCAAATGAAATCTCGGAAGTCCAATAAAAGAAATATTTGGTGACAACGATAATCGGATCTTTAATTATATTAAGTAAGAAGGCTTTTTATCGAATGCAAAGCCTCGATCTCACTTACTACAATTGGAGGTCATGTACGATTATAATGGAGGAGACGAAATAATCTGTACTTAGATCAACGCACTTGGAGGAGACCAAATAATTATCTGTACTTAGATCAATGCACTTGGAGGAGACCAAATTATCTGTACTTGGATCAATGCACTCAAGTAAAGTCCCACTAAAGGAATAAAGTTGGAAAACACAAACTTAACTGAATCTTTCTATTATTATTATATAAGCAAAAAGGCAATTTGGACAAGGAGCACATTATTTTCTTTCTTTATTCCAACAAATTGCATCTCAAGAACGTCTATGACATATTCTCTCAATCACTAGGACCCTAAAACCCTAATTTCAAGAACAATCTTTTTCTCCTCTTTCTAAACTCTCTCTCTCTCTAACACACACACACAATCAATCTTTTTTTTGAAGCGACAAACTTGACAAAGGGTTCTTCAAGTCGACACATAATTAGTCGTCATTGTTGTTGTTGCTGCTGCGCTGATGAAGCCAGTTGGAGAAGGCATCTAGGGTTTTCATGTCAGCTCTGTAATGCTTCTGAGTGAATTCAAGAAGGGAAAGCCATGTGAAGTCTGGATATAGCCTTGGGCTGGTGGTATTATTAACCATTTCATTTGGTGGAGTGACCACCTTGTCTGGCTTTGGACACAGAAAGAAGGCCAGTGACTTCCTTGCAGTTTTATTATTGACCACAGCTCTGTGCAAGCAACTCTTGTATATACCATTTGATAGAGCCTGAAATGATATCGAAATCTATCAGAACTCCCAAGTACTCGATGCTAAAAATCAGTGGCAAATAATAAAACTCCATCGAATGACGTTCATGTGCAATATTGAATGTCATAAAGTGAAACTTTCCCTAACACCAAATGATTTTGGTAGAGATGGCAGAACTGAGTCGTCGAGAACTGGTATCAAAAGTAGGAGGTCACGACGAGAGTGTTATCGTGAGGTAGAGATTGTTAGGTAATAGGTACACAATGCCGTGGCTCCGTGTAATCGCTCTAAAAGTAGATTTAATTATGCAATGTCGGCTGCTATAAAAGACTTAAATGAGACCTTCCTCAACTCTATTGATATTAAGAGAGAGAACAAAACTCAGTTTGAAAACAAAAACCATCATCAATAATGGCGATAACCAATTGAAAAAATATTTATGGATAAATAGTGCTCTATAAAAATAAAAATAAAACATATTAAACAATTTTAAGCAATACCCACAAAAAATAATAGTAGAAAAAATGTGACCAAGAGGAAATCGGATCATTTCCCATCCTTAATTTGGATAAGGTGAGACAGTCCAAATTTAGATCTTCCAATGCTACAATTAATGATGCAGATTTGCTCAGAGACTCTATCAAGTAAAGAGTCGGAGCAAATCCCAACCATTAATTATAACCATTATATGGTTCAGATTTGAACTGTCCCGTCTAATCCAAAACTTGGACCGAACAGAATCGGAACCGTATAGACAAGTATCCTGAAAGAGCAGCAGTTATTCCAAGTGGACTCACCATGAAAGTGTCTCCAATGTTGACCACGAAAACTTGAGAACTGGGACGAATTGTGTGCCATTTTTCATCAACAAACACTTGCAGCCCTCCGACGTCGTCTTGATGAAGAATGGTAAGGGATGTTGGATCACAGTGGGGTCCAGTTCCTAGAGTAAGATCAGGTTTCTGGCAAGGAGGGTAATAGTTTAATCTCATTATTGACTCATTTCCTTGAAAGAAATCTCTGAAATGAGAGGGACCCACTCCTAGGCTCATTCCCAAAAGCTCCATTATCCCAAGTGAGAGAGAGCTCATGGCTTCACAATATTCTTGGCAAACCCTTCTAACAAAACACAAAAAAACATATTACAATTTACTCCAAATATATTGCTATATATGTTCTAGAAGAACGTATTTTGAGAATCAGGTTGAACGTACGAGTTGTATAATTGCACAATAAATTTCAGAATAAATTTCAATCGAAGGCAATGTAATAGAGTGCATGAATTCGTTCACACAATCTTCTTTGAATGTCGTTTTTCTGTCTATCATTGGGGCAAAGTGCTACGTACAAAAGTTTGGTTGTTTTATTAATTTGTTGGGAAAATCTATGGTTGCCTTATTACCTAAATTAGATTTAGGTAATTGTTAGTATTTTAGTAGGTTTCCGCAAATAGTGAATTTTTGAACATCCATAACTGTTTGTAACAAATACCAAAACCACACATTACAAGGTTACCTTGAATAGTGAATTTTGCAAAATCCAAAACGGTACACAATTTGATCAAAACCATACGTAACAAGTACCAAAATAATACGTATAAAGGAATCACATTCTTGAATAGAGGAGGAATCTGTTCCCTCCCACCACCCGTGGGAATCTTAGATTCGTGTCTTAATCCATGTAAAAAAGAAAATGTTTGACTTCAATAAATTTTCAAAATAAATGATTCCTATAGAACATTACTAAATAATCGAAACATCGGAATAAAATTACTCGGGATCTTGAATTACTAGGAATTTAATTCATGGCAATCAAATTTCTATTCCTACAAAAAATTACTGGCATCCAAATTGAGCCGAATATTAGTTGCCAGAACTAACAAAGGACACAACTTTGCTGGTCAAGAAAAAAAGAAGGGACACAACTCTCGACTGTAACATGTACGACGAACATCTCCAATATATGTTGTGGGGCTAAATAAAATAAAATAAAATAAAATAAAAGCGCCCCACAACATATGAGTTAAAGGGTTGAGATTAGGCTTGTAAACAAGCTGAGGAAAGTAACAAATTAAATTGTTCAGATGAACTTCAAAAGTGTATTCAATCTTTGCTTGATTAACATAAAAATCAATCTCAGATGAGTTCTAAGTTTTCATCTGAGATAAATCTCAAACGAGTTTTTAACGAGTGTGTGTCTGTATGTGTGTGTGATAGAGAGAGAGAGAGAGAGAGGGAGAGAGAGAGAGAGGGGAGAGATTGTTTAAATAGATTGGCATGAATGAAATGAAAATGGTTTTCATACCCAAATGGAGCGAAATCTTCTCCCAACTTGCTCGACAAGTACTCCTCAACCGTATTCGAGCTCCGATCATGATCATCACAATAAGGAAAGGAAAGCGTTTCCTTCCATGGAAGCTTAGAAGAAAACCGACCAGTAAAGCTACTGGCATATCCACAGTGGTCGCCAGTCTTTCTCTCAGCCTTCATCTTCTCCGATAACGGCATCGCGAAAAAGAAATCCACGTTCTTGTGAGCTTCATTTATAAGCTCTGAACTAACCCCATGGTTTTTCACTAGAAAAAACCCATGCTTTTTGCATGCCTCGTTGACCAACCTAGTTGCCTCAGAAATGGCAATGGGGTCGCCGGAGAGGAAGGCGCCCATGTCGATGATCGGCGCGGGGAGTTCCGGTGATGGATCCCGGCTGGGCTTTTCGTGGTCCGGCCATATGTATTCGGCCGGGATGTTATGTTCATGTTGAAGGATAGAGGAGTCGAAAGGGATGGGGTTTGATTCAACTAGGGTTTTCTCAGGCATTGGTAGACACAAGTGATTTGGATCAAGCAGAGTGTTTTTTTGGGGGGTTTAAGGAATAGTAATTTTGGTGCTGTTTCCTAGTTCTATCTGTTGTCCAGCGTTTCACAGGACTCTCTATATATACATAAACGACAATGAGGTTTTTGGACATTATGGTAAAAGTTGTGGTTCCACTATCGTTACGAGTAATTTATTTAATATTGTTGAGTCCACATGACACAGAATTTTAATTTTAATGTGGTACGTTGAACCAATTTAATATTCTTGCCAAAATTTTGAATCCTATTTTCGTAATCCAAATTTTTAAGGAAAAATAATCGTTACCTGTATTGGTCATCCTGTGGCGACATTTTTCATTTTCATTTCACTTTTTGGATTTTCTTTAATTATATTCCCATTATCATTTCATTTTTGGGATTTTCTTTATTATGTTCCCATTATCATTTCATTTTTTGGATTTTCTTTAATTATGTTCCCATTATCATTTCATTTTTGAGATTTTCTTTAATTATGTTCCCATTATCATTTATTTTTAGGATTTTCTTTAATTATTTTCCCATTATCATTTCATTTTTGAGATTTTCTTTAATTATGTTCCCATTATCATTTATTTTTAGGATTTTCTTTAATTATTTTCCCATTATCATTTCATTTTTGGGATTTTCTTTAATTATGTTCCCATTATCATTTTATCTTTTGGATTTTCTTTAATATTATGTTACCATTTATGACACGATGAGATAACTCTCATTTCATTTTTGGGATTTTCTTTAATTATGTTCCCATTATCATTTATTTTTAGGATTTTCTTTAATTATTTTCCCATTATCATTTCATTTTTGGGATTTTCTTTAATTATGTTCCCATTATCATTTATTTTTAGGATTTTCTTTAATTATTTTCCCATTATCATTTCATTTTTGGGATTTTCTTTAATTATGTTCCCATTATCATTTTATTTTTTGGATTTTCTTTAATATTATATTACCATTTATGACACGATGAGATAACTCTCATTTATGGCTCTCACGAAGACAGCTGTTTGGACAACTCAACACCTCTTCCGACTCATTCAACCACCGTAAGATTGCTAGAAACCTCACCCACGCCCTTTTCACTCTCTTTCGACTCTAAATTCCTCAAATTTCAGCTTCATTCATTGCATAAACTTTTTCCCTATGTTTCCCTTGTAATATACACGCATATACTGGTATGTACTCCCTCCGTTTCATTCTAACTGGATAGAAAATCGATTATATCTTTCAATCGGTAATACATTTCATATTTAATATCGATCTTGTTTGCTAGATCTCAATTAAATCTAAAATACAAAATTTTTAAAATCACCTAAAACATCATAGATTATAAGATATATTACATTGAAAAGTGGCACGAACTCCCAAAATGGACTATATTTTTGGGACAGATGGAGTATGCTAGTATTGTTGATGTGCCCAAAATGGTGTTCGCAGAGAAATGGATTTGATGTGTTTAATTTGTGAAAAAATTAGAGTTTATTGAAGTGAAATGTAGGGTTCAAACCACAAAATTAAGTATACATATGTGAAATGAAATTGGGGAATTTAGCTTAAATTGGTATTACATTTGCATATTGTGGATACCCGCACGTTGCCGTGCGAGTTCGCACACAGGATGACCAATGGCGTTTATCCGTATAACGTCGAGGTGCCCGTTGTAGCACACCTTATGAATTCGAGAAAGTCGCCACTTGGTTTTAGAAAATTAAGAAACCATGATCGAGATTCCAGCATTCAGGAGCCAATTAAGGGTATAAAAAGGGAAAGGTGTTAGCCACCCTCTTTCTCCCAACCAAGCGGGTGGCCTCTAATTGTTTGACACAAAACGTTTTAGTTTATTTCGTTGATTTTGCAAATAATTGGTTTTTAGCCATTAAACAGTGTGACAACATAGACATGAAATAAATGGTTAATGGGGTTGGGGAAAGGAGCAAAAAAAAAAAAGAAAAGGGTTAGGGTGTCAAACCAAATGCCGGCCGACAATACAAATGTTGGCCGGTGTTCACTAACTAGCGGCCGCCGCTTAAGGCCTATTGACCGCTACATGCATATACAATTAAACTAGTAGCAAGAATAGTCCCCTCCTTATCCAAACCCTTAAGTTACAGACTTCGTCTGCACCTCATAGTTCCGGACCAAATCTTGACGATCCGAACCGTCCAATGTGTTTAAAACATGTTTTAAAGGGTCCTCGCGAGAAATTAACCAAAAAAAAATTACCGGGAAGGGCTTGATCCGAACAGTTTTTCATAAAACTGTACATATATAGTTTTTTTTTTGAAAAATTGCTCGGATCAAGCTCTTCCCGTTATTGTTTTTTACTGGTTTCTCGCGGGGACCCTTAAAAACACATTTTAAACACATTGAACGGTTCGGATCTTGAAAATTTGATCAGGATCAATGAGGTGTGGACGAAGTCCGTACTTTAAAGGTGTGGATTTGAAGTTTAGTGGTAGCAAGAAAATGACATAAAAATAGAAGCAAAGGAAGAGTTACCAAACACGAGCAGAAAACGAAAGGGCTAGTCCATTGGGGCTATTTGATCATACCACCTTGATCCCTCAGTTGCTAGGTATGTAATCTTGCTTGGTTTCCAAACCTTTCGCAACGAAAGGAAGAAAACTTGAAAAACAGCGAAGAACTCTTTTGGTTTAAAGGGTTTCGTACACTCTGTGTGTTTCGTTTTCTCACAAATTTCTCGTGTATAAATTTCGGAGTTGCGTGTTGTAGGATT
This sequence comes from Vaccinium vitis-idaea, assembly GCA_963854785.1. Lineage (NCBI taxonomy): Eukaryota > Viridiplantae > Streptophyta > Magnoliopsida > Ericales > Ericaceae > Vaccinium > Vaccinium vitis-idaea. The sequence goes on along the minus strand of OY978223.1, from coordinate 2,745,286 downwards.
GGAAGCTAGGGCTTCAGAAGTAGAAGACGGCGGGTAGACGTCTATATAGTGGAGAGGAGATGAAAAGATTGAATCAATAAAATTACGGGAGAGGGTCCCTATTTATAGATTGTAAAACTAGGGTTTGAGAGAGAATTATAGAAAGTAAATAAAATCCAACGATATCTTGTCAACATTCTCTCTAGGAGTGGTAGGCAAGTAAAATACTCGTATGGGAAGTGTCTTGACCGATCACAATGAGATTGAGATGAGTCTCAGAGCTTCTAGAACGTTCGGGTGTTTTCGGGTGTGTGCTGGCCGACAATATCGGCCGACATACTATAATCGTGGCTGATATTCGAGTGACAAAACAAAAGGCCAAATTTTTACGGGCTCACCCCGACTCTTCTGAACTCCGTTTCGCGTGTTGTGTGAACCGTCGAAAACCTTGTTAGGTCTACTTTCTAACCCAAGTAGTTTGGATCTAAAATAATTTGAACATTAAAAGAGTGACAATTTTACCTTGAGATGGTTGGAAAAAGAATAGTTTTGATAAAAGGCTCGCATCTCCCTCGTTTTAACTAGGATTAAGACATATTATATATCGATAATGTCACGCCCTCATTTTTAATAATCAAAATACAAATATAATCCACGTAGGATAAGTCAAAATTCATACATTTCTCCCTAAAAAAAAATAATAGTCAAATACACAATCTCAATGTCTACATTCCACATGTCCCAAACCCACGAATACAAGGCCCAAACTCATAAGTTAAAAGATCGAGGTTATTACATAATTTGAATATTGTCAAAAATTGAGGAAGTTTAAAGTTACATAATCATCTTCCAAAAAATACTAGGTATAAGGATGAAAAAAAAAAAAAAAACTTCATGATCGTATTATCCTCATGGTATGCAATCACACTCCGAGCATCCAACTCATGTGCCTTGCCGAGTACCTGAAAATGATAGGTTGAGCTACACTAGCCCAGTAGAGAAAAATCTAACAATTCTAAATGCAATGAAATGTATAGGAGTGATAGACAAGAAGGCATAGGTCAAGGAATAGGAATTAAGAGAGAGACAAATAGTTTAAGGACTTGAGACACTCGCAAGCTGCTAAATTCTATCAGCTATCGTCTCTCGTACTTGGCTCGTATTCGACACGCACACGACAGGCCACATTTGTCCCAAAACATTTATCATCCTCATCACATTCCCTTTCAACATTTGATTATTCTCCGGGCATGCCATATAGGCCCCGTGTCACTCCGGGCATACCATAAAGGCCCTGTGTCACTCCGGGCATACCATAAAGGCCCCGTGTCACTCCAGGCATACCCTTTCGGGCCCCGTGTCATCATTATCACATTCTAAACTTCATATCATGCTCGTTAATATCATTACGGTATCCATGTGTCTTGTCATCTTAATTTCATTTGTTGGTTTCACACCAACCTCGTGTTTCATGCCACCCGAACGTATCCAAAGAAGTAATCTCGACCCAAATGTCAAGGATGTCAAAGTGACATTAGAATTAGAAGAGTTAGAAATTTCCCTACCTCAAGTGTGGAAGCTTGAAACCCAACTCAAAATCAAAACCCTAGTCTTCACACTAAGCTCCAAGCAAAAACCCACCTCCTGGAACGAATTGAGCCCCACCCGAGCTTCCTAACGCGTAGAAGAGGTGATTTTGTGAAGGGGTTGTGAAGGAACTTTGGGGATTGAGTGAGATTTGGAGGTGTGAGGAGATTAAAATGGAGAAGGAGAGTGAAGGGCTGGGGAAAGGGAGAGAGAGAGGGAGTGAAATCCTCTCTCCTTTCACACACCACACATATAAACACATATTTAAAAAAAAAAAAAAAAAAAACACATATCAACTAATTGCACTCCAAGTCCAAAATTGGCTTGTGTAATGCAAATGGGTCCCAACTAATTCCAAACACAAATCCACCCAACACTTAAACATTTCCTCACATTTCCCCAACTTTATTTCCAGAAAATTGATTAAAAACACGGTTTCTTACATTCTACCCCCCTTACAAAAATTTTGTCTTCAAAATTTCGTACAACAATGCTATTCAAGCAACTACACATTCAATCATGATACACAACATATATCCAATATCACAAACTCGTAAGCACGAAATTTAACGTCGCAATCACATAGACCAAACTGAAAATAAACCTGGATACCATTTCCTTTATCTCATCCTCCATTTCTATATTAGCTCCTAGCTAGCAAGGTCATTTCATAACAACCGTTCTAACTGTACAGACTTTTACCCCGCAATACTTGCTCGCTCACGTCTAGGATGCGTATCGGCTTCTAACAAGACTTCAAATCATTCTAAAGTACAGAGCAACTAGGTTTAACTTGTATCTTAGTGCAAAACAACAACTCCTGAGCTTAATCTCTTTCTAATCATAGATCTTCTAAGCCTACCATGCATCTAGTCACCTACCATGCGTTCTGCTGTTGCGTTCTATTCAATCCATAATTTTCCAAATACTCTACCCCATGACTATATCATATTCTTAAGCTCTTAGGTGTAGAAATTTACTTAAAACCAAGCTCTTAACCATTCCCATTAACACTAACTAAGATAATCAACATTGCGCACTTAGATCTAGATTCATCAAACTGCAACCGCTTTTAATAATATATCTCTAATCGCAAGGCTAAAAGATGGTGTACCCAACCTCACTCCTCTTATTTCAACAATATTTATGAGTATTACCCAAAAGTTTGGATATTTTCAGCAATCTCGTTTGTCTCTATTCCCTACAATTTTCAACGCACTTGCCTCTCTTCCAAACAACACCTAGCACTTATAAGTTTTACCATACAGGTACTCCAAATTCTTTCACAAAATTCTCATGTATCATCTTGACTAATCCAAGCTGAATAATTTTTCTATATCTCACAACATTCTTCACCAAGATTCAACACTCAACTTGATCATAATTTAAGTCTATTTTAGCTCATTCGTGCATTAAACTTTACAAGGAACTTGCAAACCCATCCATAGTAGCTACAGGTTAAAGAACTTTAATACTAGAAAAATCATGGTTCATAATTATGACACTAGGCACAAACTCTTTCAAGTAAAAAATCTTCATAACCCATGCGTTTGACTTCACCCCAACCTAACATCCAGAATCATATTTACACCCTAGTTAACCCCATATATCTTTTACCCAAGTGTCTCGTTTACTATTCTAGCTTCTCGAATTTAAACAAACCGGATCTTAACTCTGTTAATACCATATAGTCTCACATACGCTTCCCAATTTTATCACCAATTTTAACTGCACATAACCATCTCCCGCGTAATACTCTAACTTACTGTATTAACACCAAAGAAAATGACTCATCTCAACTTTCTAACAGAAACCGTATAAGCACGACCTTTACCCTACGTCCACCTCTTGAGTCTTAAAAAGAAATCTTCTAGTCACACACCGTTTTCTAACCAATTATGTGATCCTAAACGGGACACACACCCTCAACGATTTGTATTATTATCGCCCCAGTCATCTAAAAGGAAGGACAAATAACCCCTGAAGTGCACACACCCATTCTAGTTGTTATCTCATATCCCTATTTACTAGGCATCCATACATACAATCTAATTTTCATATAGTCCTAATCTCATTTGTGCCTCACACTAGAACACCAACCCTATCCTAACTAAGCTCGTAACCTACCCTCGGTTTTCTCACCTAAGCCTACACATCCAATTTCTAGTTATGGAACTATATATTCCTCATCAAATCCTACCACTGTTAAATCATTCGTACGTACTCTTAAGTCCACCAACGTAAATCCGGCCCATCGTTCTTGACACCCATCATCAGCAATTCAAAAAAATACTTACACCTGAACTAAAATCCATATCCCTCAAGAATTTCCTCTTCAATTTAGGATAAACCACAACTCATCCAATCACTGACCGAATCTGAAACGTGGAAAACAAATGTACCTAAGCCCAATCCAAACCCTACTAACCAAGCTATTTCAACTTCTGCGACTATTGGTATTCTTTCTATTGCCTCGAGGCACAAGTCTCTATCCTCTAACTCCATAGTTCCCATAGATATACATCTGCTTGCCATAAGTCCTACTATTTAATAGGTTACCTCCTGTTCCTTAGTTCCAACCCAAAACTGTTAAAACCCAAGTATAGCATTAGCTACTAATCGAATCCTCATGTCCCTTTTTACATCGTCCCATAATCATCAACGGTATCCAACCTAATTTCTTCAACACATTTCCATCAACTCTATTTATCCCACATAGAGCACGAGACAAACATCAACAATTTTAATAGTTAAACAAAATAATTCTATTCAGGTCATCGAAAAAGACACCCTGGTTCCCTCGCGTGCCTACCCATAACCTTTGCCAAAAACCACAATCTCAATCTATATTGTCCCCACTACAATATCCAACTAGCTAGTCTCTAATTCATCCTCAATTAAAGTATAGTTTGCACCATAGCCTTAGGTTTACCAATTTGTTTCACAATCGATAGACTAACTCTATACCACACTCCCATTTCAGACAATACCTTCCCATCATAGTATCGACATCACCCCTCTACCTAGTTTTCCTCAAGTAAGTGCACTAATTTCCGTAACTTAAAGATTCATAGTTCTAAACTGCCAAGTACCCAAATAAGCAACCGCCCATATCACCCCTACACAACGTCTAGTAAATCTCATCCCTTCGGTTCATCAACACCTTTGTACTTCTAACATTATCGCACCTACATAGTAGTATAATGAACTAACACTTAAAACCTCACTATAACTTTTCGCGCTTCTAATTATCCGTCACATACACAAGACACAATCACATATTAAATAACCCACCTCTATGAATCAAGGGCAACCCAAATGCTCACGTCCTAACACATCAGGATATTGCAAATGCACTAGTCCAAAACTTCCAACAATACATAAACTCATCTGCTCGTAGCCTAATCATCAACATGCTATAAACTACACGACAACCCAATCTGGCAAACCCAACTATGAAAACACCCCAGTGAATCCCAGCAAACCTCCCAATAAAACTTATTATACACGGTTCCCCTTTATTTATGAAAAGATAGTTCGTGCTAATACTAAGAGTTCTATACTCTTATTACGGTGCTGAACATGTAGATACCTCATCATCAATAGAAATGATTTACGACTCTTAGGTAGTTACTGAAAAACCCAAATACCAAGGCTAGAGGATGCCTCATGTCAAGTTTACCAAATTTAACCCCAACAAATATATAAAAACACCTTTTCAGACTCATACCTGAATAAAGTTTAAATTTACCTCACACCACGGATACGTGCCTTTGTATTGAATAACGTTCTCACCCAACCAATCTATAACCAATGGGTTCGTAAGCACACATACCGAATTTTGGTGCATTACAAATGGCCCTACAAATTTACAGTCAGAAGTCTAAGGGATACTGCTACAATCACCACATCCAAAGATTTGACTCCCACAATCTAGTCAATCACAAACAAGAAATACCCAATGAATTGGGACCCCAAACCTCCACACATTACAACAAACAAGCCCACTGACTCCAAATATTGACAACTCTCAACTGATCACAGCGATACCAAAGAAATTTTAACATCTTCATATAGTAAAACAACATTAAATTTATTTAGCACGTTTGTAATTCACATGTCCTCATTTTCGATCACGTCCAAGACTAAGCACGTCGATCAATTACAGAACCATATGCTTTCGAAGTAAAGGCACAATATGTTCCATTATATCGACATTCGCCCTATTACACGTACTTCTTTGCACACCTCCACTCATCCACATGTGGTAACAGAGTGACATCAAAAGTTTGTTTTGAAGTGTGCTGGCTAGTCACCCTTCAAATCAATCATCCGCGTCATTCTTAAACCACGACAAAAGGAGAAGATATTCACCCATTTTTTACTACTATAGACATAACTTCAATAAACAACACATTCACTTTCTTACATGGTTAAACCTTCTTTCGCCAACACAAGTCAAAATAATACGACACTATGTGATGCTTCTATGTTCCATGAATGTCACACAAACACACATGATGAATGAGAAAACAGGTTTTTTTTTTTTTTTTTTTTGAGAATAATATGCAATAGTTTAAGCCCCGAGACTATGAGTCTCCCCACGGTCTCTAAGTTTTCAAAACCTAAGCTCTGATACCAAGTTGTCACGCCCTCATTTTTAATAATCAAAATACAAATATAATCCACGTAGGATAAGTCAAAAGTCATACATTTCTCCCTAAAACATAAATAATAGTCAAATACACAATCTCAATGTCTACATTCCACATGTCCCAAACCCACGAATACAAGGCCCAAACTCATAAGTTAAAAGATCGAGGTTATTACATAATTTGAATATTGTCAAAGATTGAGGAAGTTTAAAGTTACATAATCATCTTCCAAAAAATACTAGGTATAAGGATGAAAAAAAAAATAACTTCATGATCGTATTATGCTCATGGTATGCAATCACACTCCGAGCATCCAACTCATGTGCCTTGCCGAGTACCTGAAAATGATAGGTTGAGCTACACTAGCCCAGTAGAGAAAAATCTAACAATTCTAAATGCAATGAAATGTATAGGAGTGATAGACAAGAAGGCATAGGTCAAGGAACAGGAATTAAGAGAGAGATAAATAGTTTAAGGACTTGAGACACTCGCAAGCTACTAAATTCTATCAGCTATCATCTCTCGTACTCGGCTCGTATCCGACACCCACACAACAGGCCACATTTGTCCCTAAACATTTATCATCTTCATCACATTCCCTTTAAACATTTGATTATTCTCCGGGCATGCCATATAGGCCCCGTGTCACTCCGGGCATACCATAAAGGCCCCGTGTCACTCCGGGCATACCCTTTCTGGCCCCGTGTCATCATTATCACATTCTAAACTTCATTTCATGCTCGTTAATATCATTACGGTATCCATGTGTCTTGTCATCTTAATTTCATTTGTTGGTTTCACGCCAACCTCGTGTTTCGTGCCACCCGAACGTATCCAAAGAAGTAATCTCGACCCAAATGTCAAGGATATCAAAGGGACCCTCCCGGGCTCTAATATGTGACCAAAAACTCACTCAAATGAGACACAAACAACGAATCATGATTCATGAAAATTTTCAAGAAAATGGGTGTTCTATCAATAGGAGATTATGTCATATTGATAGGACGCAGATCAGATTGGCCACTATTGAAGCATCAGAGAGTTCTATTGATAGGGCGTCAGAGGCTCCTATCGATAGGAGATCAAGTCCTATAGATAAGGCCACCATCAGATTGGCCAGAACGAAAAGTGAAAGGCTCCTATCGATAGGGGATGAAGTCCTATCGATAGGAGAAGACCAGATCCAAAATTTTACAACTCAAGGGGTGATCAATGGGGCTTCTCTATGGGAATTTCTTGGTTCCAAATGAACATATTCATAAGCAAAAGATGTTCCAACAACAAGGTAACACAACACATCACCAATTTACAAGACTTGCTATTTTCCCCAAATTCAAGAAATGGAAAAAAGATGGGTTTCAAGTAATTCACAAGCATCACCATGAAATTAAGTAACAATGGGATATGTTATCACCCAAATCAAGAGAAGAACAACATAGGAGCTAAGGGATGATGAGTTACAATACAAATTTGACTAGAAGATGGTTTTCTCTCAAGCAAATCAACAAGACATGGAAAATTTAGCAATCAATTGACTATACTCACACATACACTACAGTTACAATTAGAAGAGTTAAAAATTTCCCTACCTCAAGTGTGGAAGCTTGAAACCCAACTCAAAATCAAAACCCTAGTCTTCACACTAAGCTCCAAGCAAAAACCCACCTCCTGGAACGAATTGAGCCCCACCCGAGCTTCCTAATGCGTAGAGGAGGTGATTTTGTGAAGGGGTTGTGAAGGAACTTTGGGGATTGAGTGAGATTTGGAGGTGTAAGGAGATTAAAATGGAGAAGGAGAAGGAGAGAGAGAGAGAGAGAGTGACGGGCTGGGGAAAGGGAGAGAGAGGGAGTGAAATCCTCTCTCCTCTCACACACCACACATATAAACACATATCAATTAATTGCACTCCAAGTCCAAAATTGGCTTGTGTAATGCAAATTGGTCCCAACTAATTCCAAACACAAATCCACCCAACACTTAAACATTTTAAACATTTCCTCACATTTCCCCAACTTTATTTCCGAAAAATTGATTAAAAACACGGTTCCGTACAGATAAAAAGGGTTTTGAAATTACTAAAAGATAGTGGAATCTAACCATAAAAATAAGATAGTTTATTTTATGAAAAGTTGGTCAAAAGCATACTGAATCGAAGAACAATGGTACCACTATGGCTAAAACACGTGTACACTCACTCTAAGTGTTGCTCGGTACTCTCATACCTAGTTCTAAGGCATTCCTTCATTCCTTAAGAGTTAGAAAGTTCATAGGACTTTCCACAATTCATCAAGGCATACGGAATACCGTTTCATCATCGGATTATTTCTCAAGGCGGGGGCTTAAATATTTGTAAAGCCAAATTGGAGTGTATACACATATAATATCCTGGGGGCCATGCTCATAAAATGGATTTAAAACAAATTGGAATGGAGGGATTACAATTGATAATCTCCATTCTCTAGTTCTTGTCCTGCCTAGAGTACCTTGCGCGATGGGTTTGGTAGCATTGATACAACACTGCTTCAGAAAGGAAGAAGTGCATAAAGAACTTCTTGGCCACTTTGAAGTGATCTTCTTAATAATGAGCAACAATTGTGCTGGTCCAGTATAGTCAATGCTGAAATAATTGGCCTCAAAAGTTGGTGCTAGTTGCTCAAGTTCAATTACTTGAGAAGCAGTATTTGATAATTTTCCCGTCGTTAACAATTTTGCCTGAGTTTTTGGCATGGCTATAACATGACAATTATCCTGTGAACATAGTTTTTTACTATTATTCCAACTAATAGAACAAGATCACTATCTAGAGAAAACTACCACAATCAAAACTATTTTGGTTGCTTATTTGGCCTCCATTTTTTTTTCTCAAAATTATTTAATGTTTTGAAAATAAATTGGATGTATTCAACATGTTTTGCTCACTGTTTTCATATTCTTCATCTGTTGCTCACTAGTTTTTATTTATTTTTTAACCTATAGGTGATATTTCAATTACCATCACAATCGTCTCTTATGTTGTTGGAGTCTGTTCCGTTGATAATGTGTCCTCTATCTCCACAAATTTGCAGAGATGAGGAAGTAGGAGAGGTATAGAGTGGAGACAATGGAGAAGAAGAAGAGGTATCAAATGGTTCTTCAATAAAAGAGTGTGATGATGGAAATGAGGCTATTGAGAATTGTGAAGAAAGAGTTGAGGAACCAAAGGTGGGAATGTAATTCAACACCTCAAATGAAGCTTATCTGTATTACTCAAGATTTGCTAAAGAAAATGGGTTTCTTGTGGCTAAAAGATCTTTTAAAAAGAGAAATGATGAAAACTTGAAGCATGTAGTTCTTCAATGCAACAAAGGTGGAAAGGCAAGACCAAGAGGAAGCAACCCCGTCAAGCCACGTCCACAAACAATAGTGGATTGTCCGGCTCGCCTTAATGTTTGTTTATCTCAGGATGGAAAATGGAGATTAAAAGGGGTTTTCTTGGAGCATAATCATGAACAGGGCCCGGAAAAGTCTAGATTTTTTAAGAGCAATATGGTACTTAATGAACATGTGAAAAAGAAGCTTGAATTGAATGATAGAGTTGAGATCAGGCTCCACACAACTTTCAACTCACTTTAGATTGAAGCTGATGGACCTAATAAGCGTCCATATTTTGCGAAGGATTGTCGAAATTATGTGGACAAACTTCAACATTTATGAATTGTGGAAGGAGATGTTGAAGCAATGCATCGTTATTTCATGAGAATGAAAGTTGACAATCTGACTTCTTTTATGCAATGGATTTGAATGAAAAGGGTCGACTACAGAATGTATCATGGGCTGATGCAAGGAGTAGGGCAGCTTGTAAAGAGTTGGTGATTCTTTTATGACATGCCTTTTGCTCCATTTATAGGTGTGAATCATCATGGTCAGTCGATGTTATTGGGATGTGGACTTATCTCTCATGAAGATACATAGTAATTTTCGTGGCTATTTCAGACTTGGATGACATGGATGTGGGATATGGACTTATTAATGTATGGCCATGAAGAATGCTATAGTAAATGTATATTCTAACACCCGACATCGGTGGTGCATATGGCATATTATGAAAATGTGCCAGAAAAGTTGAGTGGGTACGACGCCTATGAAAGAATTAGTTATTGTTTGCACCAGAAAAGATGAATGTAGAGAAAATTTCACTATATATAAATCGAATCGTATACAAAGCTACCTAAAAACTCTCTAGGGAGCCTTTCTGGCTCCCACTCACTCAACCTCACACTCTCTACGTTACATTACTACTCACACCCGATCCTCTGCTCATACACATACATATATAGCAGAGAAAACACGTAATCAGCTCATGCCATCAAAACTTTACGCGTGAAAAAGGTTAACTCGAATCATGGGGAACCAATTCATCAAATACATCAAGTTGAGTCATGTTGCAGGCCGAATACATCAAGTAGAGTCAGGTAGGGCACTATTGGCTCTCTTCTGACTTTATCAAACGAGGCCTACGACACCCATCTCCAGCCAATAGGTGTTGGGTGTTCTTTCATCGCAGGGTTGAGTTCTAACCTAGCCAAGCTGAGAGAGAAGGAGGTCCTCTCCTCAGGCAACCAAGGTTCAGATGGGCCAAAGGCAGTTGCGTTTGGTTCCTTCTCCACATGTCTGAGAGAAGGATATCTAGGCATTGCCGAGGAGAATGCTTCTTTTTTTTTATTGGTAAAAAAATATGTTAACTCGAATAACACCAAATACAATGAGGAGAGAATACTTCTTTTGAGTACCATAGTTGTAGTTTAGTCACACTTTTCCTTCTTTGTAATGTACTATTGCCAAATTTCGATTTGAGGACGTGATGTAATCATTATTACTGTACTTCCTACGTCCCAAAATTTTAGGGCCACTTTGGAATTTCAACTTTTTTTTAAGACATACTCCCTCCGTCCCTTTTTAAGTGATCCAGTTTGACAATCACGCAGTTTTAGGAGTCAACATAATTGCACCTACAAAATGTTACTTTCCATATATACCCCTCAATCAAGTGGTGGTGACTTTGAAAGTAAATGCAAAGGTGTCTTGTACTTTGGTGGAGCCAAAAAAAAATTCCATCTGCCGCCATTACTTTTGCCCATGTGGGGTTGAAAAAAATTTCCACCTGCCGCTACTTTTGCCATTTCATTCAAATCAAAGAAAGGGTAAAAGGGGAATTGTACTAGGTTTCACTCATTAACTTTTCAAATCGATCACTTATTTAGGGACAACCCAAAATGGAATACGGATCATTTAAAAAGGGACGGAGGGAGTAATCACTATACTTTTTATTTTTCTCTTTCCTTTAGCCCATAATTATTGCAACTTTTTATTACAATAATTCCTATTGCACCAAAAAAGTAGGGGTAGGATTAGAAAGTTATCAAATAAAATACATTAATTTATGTAAATGGACTAACATTTTGGGATTGCTCAAAATGGAATACTGGACCAACATCTAGGGACAGATGGAGTCTGCATTTACATCAAAATAAGGGTCATCATTTGGCACGCGAGCTTGAAGCCTGCCCAAAGCCCTCTCGGCCCATCGAGCTTTAGCCCGGCCGAGCCCGTCAAACGGGCGGGCTAGCCCAGTCCGAATAGTGAATGGGCTGGGCTCAGCCTTGATGATTCAAGCTCGGCCCGCCCATAAGCCCAGCCTATGAGCCGACCCGCCCGCAAGCCCGCTATCTAGCCGGTAAAGTAAATAATAAATGTCCTTATTTCCATTTGTAAAATATTCTTCTGTAGAAATATTTTTTTTTACTAACAATAATATGACGATGTTGTATGAGAAAATCAGTGCTTGTACTTGCAACAACGGACTTTTTGTCTTTTTCTTTTCATATTGACTGTTGCACTATTAATACTTGCATGTCCATTTGAATTTTGATTAGAAAAGAAAAAAAATCTTTTAAAAAACTCAAGCCCGCCCGCCCGATTGGCCCAAGCCCGTGGGCTGAGATTCGGCTTCAACTTTTAACACATATACCTTTTTAGAGAAGGATAGTACAATGGCATGTAAACATAAGAAAGTTGGTGAATGACAAAAATGACAATGATAGTTAACACTCCAATATATTTTCACACATTCTAATGTACTTTTTATATTTTTCGAATACTTTTTTCAAATCTTAACAATCACTCAATGAGTTGTTTCTAGTATTTTCTACAAGGGAAAGAAAAAGAACCCTTTCTCATGGGAGGGCTATTGGGGCCTCCCACCATTTTTTTTTTTTGCCAAAAGGTATACATTAATGGGGTTCGAAGTCTCTCCATAGACTCGGACCCTGACCTCGCATTGGAAACCAATGAGTACAACCAGATGAGCTAAGAGCCATATCTGAGTGGTGACAAAGAAATTACTTGAATCCCAGCCAACAGGAGTTAGTAGTTCTGGGCTGGACAACAAGAATCATACTTCATAAAACAAACCAATTGAGAGTTAACACAATCCCCCCCGTCAGTGAATCAAAATCCATTGACAGGCTAATGTGTGGCTAAAATAACTTGGCAAGAGTGGTGGGGGAGCTTTATTTGTTTAGTTCCTATAGATATTGGGGAGCATAAGTAATCTCTGAATCTGTCAATGGCCATGAAGGGTAGAGAGGAAAGATGGTGGGGGATGGAAGTGGGCTACAAAAGGCTAATACATTTTGGTCAAAAAAAAGGTATCCAATCAAATCCTACAATAGAGGACACTAGAAGAAGCTCTGAAAGTGCTTGTCTCGAGTTCCTTTTGAAAAGGTTGTGATAAGAAAAGGTTGTGATAACAACTGGGTGATGGTGTAGTGGCTCTTCACAGGGTTTGGGTGGCCAAGAGGTCATGGGTTCATGTCGTGCTAACAATGCTTTTTTGGGTTTGGTCTTTTTGATTAGCTCGGCTATGGTCCATTAGTCTTAGATAGGGCGGTAGTTGCTATAGCTCTTTGGTCTCTTCCGGAACCCGCCTCCTGTTTGGAGTCCCTATGGTCGCACCCTTGGAAGGATTGCTATGCCCGGTCACCCCCTCGGAAAAAAAAAAGTAAAGAAAAGGTTGTGCTGGGGGCAGAGAAGGAGCCTTAAAGAGGGGGAAGGTGGCACATGCCACCGCCGGTCCAAAAAAAAAAATTTAATTTTGTATTGCAAGGTTAGTAGTAGTATTCTTCAAAACCTGTGTATAGACATATTGATGAGTGATTAGTCGATGAAAGTGTGTAATCTTTGAGTATCAAATATGTTGATTGATGATTAACTTATAAAAATGTGTATCCTTTCGGGTATTAGAAAATCTAATAAATCTTAGAACACTTATATCTTTTTTAATACTACTAACTAAGTACTCCTTCCGCCTGTAACAATAATCCACTACCAAAATACCTATAATTTTTGCATAAAAAAACAAAGCACTTGTGTGCATGATTTTCTTACATTTCTTGACTCAAAATTAAAGAACTAATTGAGATTTTTATCCACAAAAATTACACGTTTTATAATAGACTATCTTTGTAGGACGAAGGCAGGGAGAATATTGATTTTAAGTGTCACCTCCGAGTTGAAATCCTGGTTTTGTTCCTAATTCAGGATCCAAACCTCACTGCCATATCTGGTTTTTGGGTGGGAAGGTGATACCCCCACCTTGAAATTAAGTTGATTCGATCATTCAGTTGACCAGTTACCGACCTCCCTAGTGGGAGATTGATGGAGGACGAATATACCTAGCAACAAACCAAGCTACTTGTTAAATACTTCTATTTGAGATAGAATTGTACGTGTTCACTTTTGTTAAAGACTCGTTTGCCATCAAATCATTAAAATCAATTGTCAATATATAGCTTTAGATAAAAAGTAATATCAGACACATGATTATGCTAGATATTATGTTAATACGTATTATCTTTGTACAGCAAAATTGTTAATTGGCACAAATTGTCCAGTTGTAATAACATTGATTGCCTCCATCACCTCGGCTATCATTGTCCTTTTTTGTTAATGATCTTGTATCATTTATTTTTTAAGAGTCACTAATTAAATTTCTTGGAGTCCATTATTATCATATAAAAATCGACGTTGAATATTATCTTTAATGGCAGGGCCAACAAAAACCCACTAATTAAATGTCTTAGGTCACACTTCTATTGTTGTGGATCCCATAAAATAATGAGGACAAAAGAATAAAGGTTAAAGAATGATTGATGGCAAAGAAGTCTTTTCACAAGTTAAGGAGAAACTTGCAACTCCCACTTTTGTATAGGTATATCTATTAATTAACTTTCGAGTTAGGCTGAGTTTCTCAAAATAAGTCACTGTCCTAAAAGTCACTTTTTAAATGTCTTTATTAAAAAAAAAACGCAACTGTTAATTTTGCGTTCAACTTTTGTGACAAAAGTTCTCCTCACAAGAGGAATCAGAAAAGTAAAAATTTATAACCAAAACACAATTTTTTTTTTGGAAAATATCAAACTTGTACTAGCACTTTTAGAATTTTAGAAGGGAAAGAGCTGTCATCAATCTTTTAGGTGGGAAAGAGATGTCATGCAGGTCTAAAAGAGGAAGGGGTCAGAAAGTATGACTCTTTGCCAGAAAAATAAGCTGAAAGTACACATTGCATGTACTTGGGCTAAACATAAAAATAAAATACTACTCCAATAAGGTACCCACTAGCCAAGACCAATCCTGATTCCTGTGCAACTTACACTAATTGGACCTGACCATTAGGCCACCAATTAGGGCATTTTGGGATGCTTAAGCATATCATTGTGATACAAAAAACCAAAACTAATCAGTTATCGCGTACTAAAGGGGCACGCGAGCATGAACGCGACTCACTAACCGGGACACTTGACCTAACGGGTTGTGTAGCTGCACTTGCAATGGGTTTCAACACCGATGGAGAGGATCTTGAAACCTTGTCAATGGGGTTGGGTAGGGCTTTAGTATAGTTTCTTCTAACACGCGACAAAATAAAAATCCAGGAATCTGTGTGCGTATGCGTGTACACAATAATACAATCTGTGCATTGCATTTGTACAAAGAATAGCAGATTCGCGAAAAAAGATGTTTCATGTTTCGATAAAGCTAGCGATAGAAAAGTGTCTGAATCCAACCTGTGAATTAACCAGCTATACAGAGAACATTTTCAACATGCAGGAACCTTGCTCGGGTACGTATCTGTCTGTATATATGCAAGCTCTACCAAACAAAAGAAACATTTCGTAGTTACCAAAAAACAAGGGCATTTCATAAAAACACAAGTATATAAGAATACCTACGTAATGTTAAACCAGGATAATCAAAGTGTCTATCCAACCGTAAAAAGAGTAGATTATAGATCGTATTAACTAAAACATAAAATTTACGGTGTTCTCTAGAATACAGAGAGGCTTGAACTATTCACCGTGGAACTTTTCAGAGAAAAGAATCCCTACAAGCGTCATTGCTCTTCTATCTGGCAATGCTCATACAAATATTTTCAAACACGAACATGATTATCACAAGGATCAGTTATAAATTGTTGAGAATGAATGGTTCAAATAACATGAATCAGCAGCACAACCAAATAAAATGTGCAGGAGTTCAAGAGAATCAGAAAATAGCATTGAGGTCTGTATTAAGGAAAAGAACAGAAGTACCTTTACTCATTTACACAAAATTTGTTACAAACCATCAACAAAAGTAAGAAAGAACAGGCGAACTGTGACACATGACCAACCAACATAACTAAAAAGCTAATCCAACTACGTAAGAAATCTGAGTCGATGCACATTAAAATCCACAACAATTAGAGTGTGGTTCAAAGAATACACAATTCATATTCCATTGAAATCTATGAGGTTCGATTCTCCGGTCCAAATCAGACAGCTTGAGAAGCAAATTCAGGAGACAGTTGTTACAGGTCAAACAGCTAACCTAGTCCCAGAGGGAGGGGGTGACGAAAAGAAAAAAAAATTCAATCACACAAGAATAAACAATTGAGGATTAGGGTAGGGGAAAACAGCATATAATAGGTCAAACCCCTCCTCTGTCCTAAAACTAAATTGAACTTAAGTAAGCATCAAATTGGACAGATGGAACACCGGGCAAGGGAAGGAGAGTGGAGGAAGAGCAATTTGCTGTACCTTAGTAATCCACCCTCGACTCAACTCACTCACTCAGTTTGCAGCTCCGAATGTAGGGGTGATCAAACTTGATATACTTGGTCCAGTATGATCTGTACTTCGTCATAGCCAATTCCAGCCATGGTTTCATGTTTCCGTTGTAGTGTATAACAGCCGCACGCTCAATTTCTGATCGGTCAATGCTTGGATTATAACCCAGACCAAGCACATGCCACGACTTCTCGAGCGGATGCATTAGTCCATAAAATGTTATCAGTCCCGGAGGCAAAGTTCCAAGCTTCCACAGTACCCTATCTTCATTCTGCCTCACCACAAGGACGGAGATGAATAAATAATTGCTTAGACATTGGAACAATGCTTTTCCCTATGCAAACTAAAGTTACCATTGAAAATAGTGAATATTTCTTTTTAAATATCTTACGCTAGGGATATTCAAACACGAGTCTCTCTATAAGCAGGAATGAAACTAAAATTCTGGGGCATGTCCCCTACGTGACAAGTTCACTTAAACATAAAACGATAAGAACTTGAAGAACCACAATCCATGAAGAGTAGTACTATACTCATTTCAGCTAAAAGATCCAAAAATGGTTTTTTATTTAGGGGGTAAACAAAAGATATGCCATGTTTGGATCTTAGATTTAATAAGGGAGAGGAAAATGGAAGGGAAAGAAAATTGTATATTCATTTTTCATTGAAGAATGGAACTGTCTGAAAAATGCTAGTTTACTTTTCTGATTTTGAAAGTGAATGTAATTCTCATGGCCAATCCCAAATGGTAATGGCAGGAACCCTGCTACCCAAGGCAATAGGATATGAGATGCCTCCCATCAATAACGGGAGACTCCGAGTAACTGGAGTCTCAACCGCTTTTGCACCGATGGCAGGTCGATCTGCGACGATTCTAACTTGGAATATACAAACACAGACAGTTCGCTCCAAATTTATCAGAATCGTCGCGCCAAATTCACAACAGCGAAACGAAACAGAAACATAAATCTGCAAGCTTATTATCTTACCAAACAAAAAAGGAAGATATGTAATTACTTTCAATCATTCCCTTTCCTCTAAAAAACATCGTTTTCTTTCAAGTACCGAAGAAAAATGATTAAGCCATGTTCTTTCCCTTTCATTTCGTTTCCCTCCACAAATCCCACATTGAAATCCAATCACAGCGTTAAGGAAGTACTAGACTAAACCGAATAATCGATGAGACACTTTTAGAAAGGCCAAGATGCATGATGTGACAAATATCCCATTATGTGAACTCGTCAGTGGCACTCATGATGTAGTTGCACATCAAAAAGTTTCTACAGACAACAAGAATACAAAGATACTAGAAAGAAAAGGTTTGCACAACTAACCATATTCTGCCACTTGTGATATATGCCAGTAATATCTTTCCGTTTCCATTCCTTGAGATCAAATATGTTCATCCCGTATGCCCACCCACATGCATTCGGAGCAAAGTTCCTCGCAATATGAGGATTTGAAAAGTTAAGATACTTGTCGAAACGATGAAAGCTCTCACCACAGGTTTCCACAGCACCATTCACTTTTCCATGGAGATCCACTGACCACAATCCCGTCAAGTCCTTCTGGACAACAATGTCATCATCAAGAAACAGGATCTTATCCAACTTGGGATAAACCTCGGGGAGATAAAACCTGAGGTGGTTGAGCATTGAAAGGTACTTCGGATTCCTGTACTTGAGATTAGAAGAGCCAGCAGAAAGTGTAGTGGGATGATCTGCCTTGAAATAATACTCCTTCATTGAAGCACTCTCTAGCTGCCTCAGAACTGGGCAGTAAGATGAGTTGAGCCACTTAAATTCATCGACATTTTCAACATGGATGGTGGCTTTTCCAGGAGGGTTCAACAGAAACCACATATTCATAGCTCCAAAGTTCAATTTGTCAGTGACGAGATGAAATACATGCTTCTCTGGCTCCTGCACAGCCAAGTGGCATATTTAAGCCAGTAAAGAAAAATAAAATAAATTTTTTACAGCAAAGCCTTTATCTAAACATGAGTTTTCAACCATTGAAGCAACCATGCTTAATGATATTCAATGGTGAAAGAGGGGCACCAATAGGAAATATAGATGCCAACAATATGAATTATCAAGCAACTTTAAATGATAAGGTTCCCATCATCTTCTTTCAAAAAGTTGTGCGAAATAATCAACCATTGGCTCATTTCACACGTATTTATCAGTATGGGACCGACTTATCATCAAGAGTTTCACTTATACCAAGATACGCTAATACACTCATTGCTCAGGAAGAAAATGAATGTGTAAACAACTGCTTCCTCAGATGTAACTGCTGGTAATTAAACTCAAACAAAGAGAACCACATGCAATATGGTAGGATGTCCTCACCTTAGCATTCCTGATGGTTGAATTGACGACAACTGATGCAGCCAAGACATTGTCAGAGAAGAGAGCATAATGGTAAAGTTCTGGATTTTCCAGATTCTCACTCTTTGGAAACTTTCTTTTCTCTAATGGAAGGAGATAGTAATCTATGGTTAAGCGCATAGATAAGCAGTGAATTCCATTGGGAATAGTCTTGGCTGCTAACTGGCTCAGGAATGTGCTTTGCTTCTTCAAGCTCCTAACTTGCTCATCTGCTGTTTGAAGCATTGCTCTCAGCTTTCCCGTAACCAGTTTACAATCAAAAAGTTGCTCTCTAGCCTTTGAGAGCAGTTGGCCCAGAGCCTTGATTTTCTCGGGTGCACTGCAATGGACGAATTTTTTGGTCACAACTAAATTTTTTTTTCCAAAACCATAAATCTGCAAATGTTACTCATACGAGCATTACTGATGCACATAAATTGAATCGGGTCTCTAGACCTACCCTAACTTTCCAGCTGCAATTTGAAACATGGCTCCATGGTATAACGTCCCTTGAGTACCTCAATTTTTGGAGGTACAAAGGGCTGCTATTTCAGTGGTAAAACTTTTTGAGAGCATCATGAAAAGGAAAAGGAAATAAATGGACCACAAAATCATTCTCCTACTACCTGCGAGCTAGGTCGGCATCTGCAGTTGCCTCCCCCAAAGCACGTTGACTTTCTTTGAGTCGATTCTGTAATTCTTGGGCCAAGTCATGCTTGTTTTTCATACTTGCAATGCTTATATACACCCTAGCCATAATTATTTGATCACGCATCAAGCGTACTGTTGTATCAGGGTTCTCATTTTCATTTTCTTTCCGCCATATACTGTACTTCCCCAGAACTGCTGAGTCAACTGATTTGGAACGTTCAATGGCGGCATTTTCAAGCTTTACAATTACTTCGTCATCTTGTTTAAGTAAGTCAGTTGCGCGCTTTTCACGTCTTTTCTCTCTCAATTGCTGCAAAAAAGATTGCATAGAAGAAATACAAACTGAAACAACCCATTGCAATTAAGATAAAGCAGAGATACGAAGACAACAATCTGAACTAAAATAATCAGAGCATACCCTTCTTGCTGATTTTGCAGGAGTATCAACAAACTGATAACGATCCTCTGCAAGGAAACTTGTCTATTTCTTAATACGCACTTCCTTTAGGCTAAGCAAATAAGGGATTCAAAACCATGAGAAATATGTTATCACCTGAAGAATCATCCTGTTTGGCTTTTGGGGTTTCTTTCTTGATGTTTTCAGCTATTTGGTTTTGCTTTAAGCAAAATAATCAAACAAAACATATGATGTCAATGACTGTAAGTTGATAGGTTCTCATCATAAAAGGTCAACAGAAGCAGAAACACAAAACTCAAACTAAAAGCTGATAGTCATCCTGACCTCAACAGAAGAGGCATTACTCTCAGCCGCAGTTTCTATTCCAACAACTTTCCAAGAAGCAGAAAAATTATTTTTTCTGAGAAAATCAAGGCTCAGAGGTCCCAAATCATTTGTGTTGGCTGTGATGACATCAATCACCTGACATATTTATGCTTAATCAGCGCACCAGACGAGAAGAAAAATAGTAAGAAACTACAACTACTCATAAAAGCTGAGAATGTTGGAGCATTAGAAATAGATAGGCTAATCCCCATCAACTCAAACTTACCTCTTTCGAGAAAAGGGACTTCACATGTTGTGCAGCAAACCTCTCTCTCCAATCTAAATCCTGAATATCCAAAAAATTTAACTCAGTAAGGAAGCAGCATGGAATCATGAACAAAGTATACAATCACTAGAAGTCTAGAACTAATACCTCTTTATTTGAACCAGTTAGAGTATCATTTTGACCTGCAGAAGAAGGAAAATTAGATCCACAACCATTAGCTATAATGAGAAAGAAGGAAACCAACCAAAGTAGGAGATAACAGAGCAAAATAGTATAAAAAAGAAGTCATGCTTGATTCGATTTCCATCCAAAGATTACAGGATCAATGGGCAATAGAGAAAACCATAGCACAAGAACGTGCATTTGTATCCTAAACATTTGAGATGGCGTTATTTAGCTTTAGAACAAGTAAAATAGCAAATACTATGAAAATAATTTGTTGACCCATAGTGTGTACCAAGTGCCTATTAGAACTCATAGACAATAAAATGGACCCAGTGTTTTAAATGGCGCTCGCCATTGCGCTATAGCGCATGGCGATGGTGTGGCGACTGGTTTGCGCCATGGGGAGTCATGGCAAGGCACAAAACACAATAGCGCAAGTATGGCGCTATGGCGCACGCCACAAGTCATGGCGTTGTGGGGCCATAGCGTGCGCCATAATGTGTTTTAGCATTATGATTCATGAATTTAAGATCAATTTACATGCAGATTCATACCAAAAAAAGAAATAGACTAGCTCAAAAGCGTCTCAATGACTTGGTGTTTGTCAAGTACAATAGGGCATTGAAACGTCGCAACGCCAAACGTGGTAAATTGGATCTCATATCCTTGAAAGATATTGATGAGAGTAATGAATGGTTGGTTGGTAAGATGGAAGAGCTTGTGTTTGAGGATAATGATTTGACGTGGGATGATGTTGCTTCAGCTGCTGGAGCCGAAGAACCTACGAGAACAACTAGATCAACTTCAAAGCCATCATCTACAACGACAAATGCAAGAGCAAAGGCTCCAAAAGAATCAAAAGCAAAGCAGCCCCGTGTCAAAGTCACCAATCTATACGAGCTTGTAGAAGAGAACGAAGAAGAAACTGTCTGGGAAGATTGAGAATATGGATATTTGGATGAGGATGAGGATGAGGGAGAAGAAGAAAACGTGGAAGGATACAAATCAAGTGATGATGAAGAAAATGAAGTTGTTGGTCTTGATGACTGATGAGGATGATTGATGGGCATGCTTACATGAATCAAAATTAGACTACCGTATCCTTAATTTTGTTGTCTCAAAGCTAAACGTCTATATGTTAGCTTTTTTATGGATTTTATGTTTTGCTTAGCATGTGGTGGTGGTTTAAACATTGAAATGTCTATGTTTTATGACATTCGAACGTTTGCTTGTGTTGAAAGTTATGCCTATATTAGAATTCTACTCATTATAATAAAGTGCGCCACAAGTTGCTATGGCGCGCGCCGCGCCGTGCGCTATTGCTCCAAGGGACCATTGCGTCTTGGTGCGCCGTGAGCCATTTAAATCACTAAATGGACCCCAAATCCACCAAAAACATATTAGAGCACATATAGAACGAAATGAACCAAGCGCATTTGTTGAGCCAAGTGAAACATCAACTTCTGAGTGCTTGAACGTTGGAATGAGTTTTGTATTTTGTGTCGTCTCCATGTTTCAAATTATAAACTTGCTTTAACTTATATGCACCTCAATAATCAGTCGCTCTGTGCCAGGCACTTAAGTGTTGAACATTACAACTTAGGTTCCCATCAATAAACAAATCGAACTCGTGATGGCATGATCAGCCAGCCTTCACAATCTCCTTCAGAAAACATGCAACCAAACCGGCACAAATTAAGAAACAAAGCTTAATTTCATGCAAAATGAACAGCACAACGCTAAATGGACATGGTTTTTGTCGGTGTCCGTTAAGTTCTTTATGACTTTAAATCCCACTTCTTTGGCAAAACACAATGATAGGTAGTAGTCAGAGTAAGCTAACTAAATAACTTGTCAACCGCATAAGTGATTATGATAATTCTAACTAAATGTAACTTTCAAACCCCGTATGCAAACATTAACAAACCAAGAGCACAAAAATAACATCACATTAAAAAACACAGCCAAGGAATTAACAAAACCATGTTATGCTGAATCAGATCGGAAGAGAAAATTGAACAATCTGTGTGTATAAATTGAAACACTGACTAATCGAAGTCGAAGTGTAGAGCCCCCGTCCGACGAAGAAAACCAGAGTTGCGAGGAGTGAAAAGAAGACGAGAATCGCAACCGAGAACCGAGATCCGCCGCCGCCTCTGTTCCTCTGTCCCTTCTTGAGTGCCATTGCCTGAAAAATGAAGAAGCGCAGAAATTAATAACAGCATTAATTGCATAAATAGAAGAATGCGAGAGAGAGAGAGTGAGAGAGTGCCTGAATCACGAGGGCATTGGATGGAAAACTCTCGAGTGCATGGGGATTGCGAGAAGGAGAAGCAATGTGTGTGTGTGTGTGAGAGAGAGAGAGAGAGAGAATTGGTGCCCTAAGTAAGAGAGAGAAGATGTGACGAACAGCGATCTGGAATTTCTGGAATTTGAGTTGTGTCGATATTCGCTCTCTGGGGGTTAATTTGGATAACTTTTCCGTTGTAATTATTACGCATGCTATAAACCGAGGTTTCTGAGATTTATATTCGGACTCGTAAAAAGCGTGTCTGTATCATTTTTACTCGTAAAAGGAGAGTGAACATCATATTCACTTTAATTAGCAAAAATTATATAGGGTCCACGTTCTTCGAAATCAATACACTTTTTTTTGACAAAAATCAAATTATTTTTACCGATCAGAATTAGGGAAATGTTCACCGTCTTATTTGTCACAGTTGTTACGCTGATCGCCTCTTTCCATACTTTCACTTAGCAAAAAACAATATTTTTGTGTACTATTGTTTTGTGTTTTTTTTAAACAACATTGGAGGTATCTCGTGCTTAAAAAATGAAACTAATTCACCTAGGATCGGTCGCAGAAAACCAACACTCACGAATAACAATTAGAATCAACTAGGAGGGACCACTAGACATGCCTATAAGGCTACTTTACATGGACTTTCACCTAGTTACCTCCCAACTGGTTAGTTTATCACCAAGAATTGAATTCACACCTTTACGATGAGAGCAAATTCTCAGAATTAGGGATCCTCTAATGCGGAGCCACATTATAATCTTGTAATGCAACATCTAAGCCGTTGATTTTAATAATTAATGACTCGAATTCATCTCGGTAATGGACGAAGCGGATCATGTAAGTTCCAAGATAAAATCAAGACCAATAATTACACAATCGACGGCTCGAATGCCGCATTACAAGATCCCCGATTTCTCACTTCCGTGGCAAGTGGAGACAATCCTCTTTGGGTCAAATACTAGTATGATGCAAAATGTGACCTCGTATTTCCCATGCGGCTATGCCCCTCGTCGTTTTCGGCCGACGGCCTTGATGTTTTTTGGATCGTTGAAAAGAAAAATTAAACAGAAAGGGACAAGGGAAAAATGACAAATAAAAGGATAAATTTCACTTACGGCATGTTTGGAAGAGAGAGTAAAAATAATTAATAAAATTTATTTGAGAAATATGTGGAGGAAAATTTATCTTGCAGATTCTCCGTTTTGCTATTTTTTTCTCTCAAGCTAAACAAGGGATTTTTTTTTTTTTTAAGCCAGTACTTTGTTGGAAGAATAGTTCCAAAATATAGTGATCAATGGAGTCAATTTTCATTTGCAACTACTCGGAATAGTCACAAACACTTCTACATATATCTTGTTCTATCATTTGATTTATATTAGATCAGAGAGTAGCTTCTTGGATTTATATTCCGTATTTATTTGAGTCTTGATTCTTCATATAATTATATGAGAGAGATCACAAAACTTGAGTTGGTGCGCTAGACCCATTGATTCTAGTGCTACTTTGGTAGGAATTCAATCATTATATCTCGAGAGACAGACGTCCGAAAATCCGCAAGCACCGCACCAGAGACAAATTTGTCTTAATAACGTAGGCCTTGTTTGATAACCCTATTCAACAATTAAAATTGAATAGGTTAAGTAAAAATAAAATAAGTTGGTTTAATAACTAAAATAAGGGGCACTGAAAATTTTAAGACCTAGGGAAAGTAAGGAACAAAATGTTAAGTAGCTCCCCCCTACTTATTACTTACTATCACTTAACACGCTCAACACCCTCACGTCTTTTATTCCAGACCTGCCCACGCCTCTTCTTCCAATGATGTTCCAAATCGACAGAGATCAAAATCTCTGAAACTCTTTCCCCAACACCATCTCTAGGCTCTCTCTCTCTCTCTCTCTCTCTCTCTCTCTCTCTCTCTCTCTCTCTCTGGATCAGTTCTTGGAAAGCGAACAGTGTCAAGAAAATTGTTTGGGAGTATGTACTCGGAATAATATCAAACAAAACGTGCCGTGTTTTGAGAAACAAAGGGTACATGGGATGAAGAAAGGGAGTGATTAACACAAAGTTCTTGATTGTTGAAGTATGACCAGTGTCCAATAAGATTTTGAAAATAAGGAGGGGTAGAGACAGATTCTTGATACTAGAAGAGGAAGAGGAAGAATCAAGCCCTAAAATGGGTTTTAATATGCTAACACTAATACTAACACTAATACACATAGACAGAGAAGCTTCAGCCTTTTTGAATTTTTTTTTACCATTGAATGCTTTATTGAGCACCACGGATATATAGAATCAAGTCCTCCTTGGCCAAACTGAAATTCCTCGTCGCATGCATTTTTTATTTATTTTTTTTCATTCAATTGATTTGGTTTTAGGATGACAATATCAATCAATGAAGGGCAAAGTTGGAAAATGAGTGAATTAAGATTTCAGCTCTTTGTACATATCAAACAACTTATCTGATCCAGTGCTTAAAATTCATTACATATCAAACAACTTATTAGCTTAAGAAATTCAGCATTCAGTTTTCATTACTTATATTTCAGTTTTCAGTTTTATCAAACATAGTCATAGTCTCTAACGCAAGCCTTGATCATCTTTCATTTGGTTTTTCAGATTCCATCACTTTTATGATTTCGCCAATTATGATTCCATCATTTGTCACATTTGCACCAAAAAAAAATATTCGTATTTTTCCCTAACTTCTCCCAATAGGTATGAGTTTTAATTAAATTCTTCAGAAAAAGGTCTACGCCTTTTGTAACCTTGAATATGTTTTTGAACTTTTGCTAACCTTGAATCTACAGCCACACCCATTGCCACAACCGCAATGTAATCCGAGGAGTGATGCCCTTACTCCCTATCTTAGAGATAGGGTACTCAATGAGCTGCGAAGTTGACTGAGGTTCAAACCTCACCCGTAACCTCACCTTAGCTTCGATAAATTATACTACTAATGTTCCTTCATGTAACAAAATGAAATGAAGACACAAAATTACAAATGCGCAAAACCACTATCGTCTTGAAATTTTATCCATCTCCCATAAAACAGTAAGATGTTTTCTTGGCCAGAGGCCTAACACAAGCTTAAGTGGACCATACATAATGTACCTTTGTTTTCAGATGGTAACATAGAATATGCCAGAAAGCTTCACATTTTTCCTACAATGATCATATGATAGAACCCATCTAAGAAGCAATGAAACGCAATGGATTCTCTAGATTAATAAGCAATGACGAGATAATCCTTCCGCAAGACTAACTGATCATGAACAAAACATGAATATGGCATACTGAACACAGAAGACAGCTTCTCTACAGAATAGCCACATCCAAGTAATCTCCAATCTGCAAATATGATGGATGCAAAGTTACTAGCCAAGTTCAAGACGTCCAGACGTAAGTAGCACACAACAGGATGATGTTTGTTGTACCTGGAAGCTTAGTTCAGCCAATGCCTTGCTACCATTGTCGGGCCGTCTTCCGTTTGGATAAGAAGTGGTTCTCCCCACCTTCAGGACACATTAGAAAGTATAACAATTAGGACTTCCAAACATTTTGTGCATGAACCATAAATGTGAAATGTGAACCTCAGCATGAACCATAATCAAAATAGGTACTCCCTCTGTCCCATAAAGTTAGTCCCTTGCGAAACTACGTGCAATTTTCAAACTAGAAAATAATGTACTTATAAAAATATTTTTTTTTGCACTATGGATCTTATTTGGTATTACTATACTAAATGTTCTTTTAAATTAATAAACAACCCCATCATAATTTGATGGCAACACCACACCAAATTATTTCTGAACTCCAAAACCCACATTCACTCAAACACTCACAAAATCGAAAAGTTACGCATTCCAATTTGATGCTGCAACCACACTTGATTATTTTCCTATTATAAATAGAGTGTATGTTACTAATATATTATACAAATTGAGTTGGAATTTGGCAAGCTGTTCCTCTTAATTAATACTTGTCAAATACATTTTGACATGTGCATTGTACATGGATTTATCTAGAATTATTTTTGTGTTTAATTCAGATAATATGGACAAGTTTCTAATAAGAAAATCGACCACCACATAAGGTCCATATTCTAGTAGTTCTATCCAGGAAAATTGTGCCCAGAAAATTCGTCTTGATTTGAACAACCTTCCCTCGGATCCGGGACTCAGAAAAAAGATCTCAACTTAGCATCCTAATGATTAAGAAGGTTATTAGTATATGTGGTTTGATATCTTTTGTATATTAATTGAAATGCTCGTTGAGCTTTTGATGTGTTCTTTGTTGGAACTATATTATTAAATCTCATTACTATTAGTATTGTTCTTTAATTTATGACTGGTGAGAATATTTTTATTTATGAATGACCCATGATCCTAAATTCCTGGAGTCGCCACTGCATGTATGTAAGAGTTGTGTTGCATTTCAATAAGAGTTGTGTTGCATTTCAATATGATGCTACCCAACCACTGTGTATGCGCGCGCGCGCGTGCGAGAGAGAGAGAGAGAGAGAGAGAGAGAGAGAGAGACCTCTTTCACCACAAAGCGCCCATGTTTATCAGGATAAACAAAGGCAAAAGACAGCATCGCATCTCTTCGTCTTGCTTCTGGAGCTACCTCTTTGACCTGGAAAAGATGTTCAATCAACGTGATTTCTAGGAACTATAAGGACATGATTGTGCATTCATAGTAAAGCAAAATGGATTTATAAATCCTAAATGCAGCATAAAAGGGCTCGTCATAATTGGCTTTAAGACTCTTAAATGCAGCATAAAAGGGCTCGTCATAATTGGCTTTAAGACTCTTAAATGCAGCATAAAAGGGCTCGTCAATCCATGTCAACCAGGTCTGAAGAAGAAATTCAGCACCTCAACTCATTACCCTGTTAGAAAGGAAAGAACACTGAGGTGGCCAATCTCATTTTTAACTTTAAGTCCCACGTATGGCCAGAAATAGAAAAATGCCAATGCCCATATCAGGTGGAAGTGGAACATAAGTAATTTATCAGTTCAAAACCCAGCCAGGCAGCTACTAAAAAAGTAACCCTACTTCATATCCGAAATCTCTCTTTTGACGGATGTCAGTATAGAGTGGCATTCTATACTGGGTTCACTAATTTCAGACACGGAAATATATACATGAAAAGCACACCAAGTATTGGTGTTAGATCGTTATTGCCATAAAAACTTAAAATCTTCTCCTGTTGCCTACCCACATTCCATGCGCCCACACAATTTAAATAACAAGGAGAAGAAGGAACGTGGAACACTGTTTCAACATACCAGATCAGTTAACTCACGGAGTGTAGCATCCTTCCACGTATAAATTTGGACCTCATCTTTTGGCTCCTTGCCTCTCACAGCAAAGTCTTCATCAGTATGATGACTGCCAATCTGTAGAAAATCCAAAAGAAAAGGACACAAAACTCTTTTCGTAACTTGGTTTTTGCATTTCACAGTTCCCTTAACTTCAATGACAACGGTTATTAATATCCGAGAGAGAGAGAGAGAGAGAGAGAGAGAGAGAGAGAGAGAGAGAGAGAGAGAGAGAGAGAGAGATAACTAACTACAACATATTGTTGCAGGAATGAAAATGAGCGAATGTGGTGTAGGTGAGAGAGAAATAAGAGTAATATCTGATCTAATATGTAACGGGAGAGCACCATTTTCAATTTTGGTCATTGTGTCAACTTTTATAGTTCCCAAACTATCCTTTTAAAAACAATATTTTACTATTTTAATCTGCCTTTGTTTCAAGAAGCCGCAAATAACTGCAAGGACCGACTTGGAAAAGACATTTCATTGCCATATAACCCAGCGTCTAACTGCCTACTCTGTTGAGAGAAAAAAAAAAAAAAAAATGCCTGATGCCCATTACAATTTTATCCCAAAAAAAAAATTTAACTGCTCCCTTGATCAATCCCATTACATCTTCCAAAAGTCTGGCGTCCAAATGCTCCACAAAGAAGAAAACAAGACAATCAATCTCAGTTTTAGAGTGGCAGGTTTATCAAAACCTCCAAAGTAACCAAACCCATCATTCAGTCCGCCCCATTTGAACCATAATACCGCCCTTTTGTTTTACACAAATTTTCGTACAAAGAGAATAAAATGGACCGATTTTTGGTGCCAACTCTTCCTTTTTCCTTCCTCCGTGGTTAGAAGCACTCATGGCAAAGTGCATATGAAGTTTGGAAGGGAAAAAATACATAGCTAAGTAACTTTCAGGGGTGTGGTAAATGATTGAGAGCCTACAGAGTATCATCTATGGAGAGGAACTATCACTGATATGCTGTATTAACAACTTGGCCATATATTTTATAAACACACAAACCAATAAAGCGAAAAGCCAAAAGTACAGAGTGATTCTGTAATTTGATCACAAACTGCACTCCTATGCTTAATTTAATGTGGAGGCGGATGCAGCCAGCTCAGTAGGCAGTCTACACTCCAAGAACAACCACTAGCACTCTCAGTGTAGAGAAAGCAAAGAATGGGATATAAGCCAAAGAACATAAGGAACAGACTCAGAAGCTAAGGTGAAGCGAGATCAAACTATTCTATGACGTATGGCCTTAACGTTACAATATCTTAGCAGTTGCAGAAGAATTACTACACTACAGGGTTAACTTTTTGACGGGAAAGAGAGAGGGAAGTAAGCATCTAATGAGCCTCATACTTCAACACCTCCATGCCTTTCCTACACCTCCATGCCTTTCCTATTAGTGAGGCATAAACTAATGAATACCACTCCACAATCCACAAGGCAACTGGTTATAACCACCGAATGCCTCCTACACTTATGCCGGCACACTGCTGCCTGGTCTACTACCTTGCTATGTAGGGGGTGAGAGACAGATTGCCAATAGTTGTATGCTCAATACACAACGTCGTGACAAAACATGATACACAAGCAACATACTGTAACTAGACGAGGCGCAAGAAGAAGAACAGTGTCATATTAGAGGGTGCACATACCTTTGTGAAAACTCGAAGCAGCAAGGGACAGGTCTGCATATGAATGGAACAAGATGTCAACATGAATAGACAAAGAATCTGCAAAACTAAAATATCAACTAATGCACAAAAGATGAAATAAAAAATAAAATAAAAAAGTGCAAAGGTCCATGCCACGATTAACACAAAACAAGAAGCCATATCTCATTTAAATCTTGGGCATGTACTTTGTGCAAGCATGGTGTAAAGCGTGGTTTGGTGTCACCGAAAAAGGAATGACAAATTAGTGTCAGAAAAACACAATAGTTCCTCATAGGTTCTAACACTAGATGATAGTTGTTTGCCCCTTCTATGATTTTAATCATAGTTGTCAAAGGCGAAAGGCGCACCGAGGCGCAAAATCCTGTGGGGACTAAGGCGAGAGGCGAGAGGCGAGGCGCGCGCCTTTTTAAAGCGAGGCGCAGCTATGTAAATTATTTAATTATATATTTATTTATATATATATATAATATATTTCAAAAAATTTAGGGGTAAAATTAAATTTTTTTAAAACTTTCAGGGGTAAAATTGAAATTTTTTAAAACTTTCAGGGGTAAAATTGAATTTTTTTTAAACTTTAAGGGGTAAAATTGAATTTTTTTAAAACTTTAATGGGTAAATTTATAATTACTCAAAAACTTAGGGTAAAAACTATAATTTAGCATATTTATATATAACTACTTCTTCCTCAACAGCCGACATTTACCAATTTGAACCCTAATATCAGATCAGATGAGCTGGAGCAGGTATGTCCTCTCTCTCGGCTTCTCTCTCTCTCTCTCTCTCTCTCTCGTTCTGTCTTCTGTCTTCGTTCGTTCGTGAGAGAGAGAGAGAGAGAGAGAGAGAGAGAGAGAGATGTTCGACAGAGAGTTCTGTCTTCTGTCTTCGTTCGTTTGTGAGAGAGAGAGAGAGAGAGAGAGAGAGAGAGAGAGAGAGATGTTCGACAGAGAGAGAGATGTAGAGATCAGATGTGTCGGACGGCTGCTGAGCAGCTGATGGTTTTATTTCGAGATCCAAAATCTAACGGCCAAGGTGAGTTTTTAACCCAAGTTACAAAAATCAACGGCTGTTATCAAACTTCAAAGAAGCGCGCCTTTCCGTCGCCTCTCGCCTTTGCGCCTTTTGCGCTTTGGCGCGCCTTTCCGTCGCCTCGCCTGGGTGTACCCCAGGCGCAAGGGCTGCGCCTCTCGCCTAGGCGCTCGCCTGGGCGCGCCTTTGACAACTATGATTTTAATCACGACCCGGTTGGTGAGTTTGTCTCGGCCAATTTGTTAATGGGTCTGAAAAGTCTACACATACCTCCTTGTTCCCCTCTATACACAAGGACATGTTCCCTTAATCCCTCATTTCAGTCTAGCTTGAAAAATCGAAAATACCCTACCCTAATCAAGAACCACATCACCAATTAGCACTGTGTTCAGTTTCCTTCTTTTCAGGATGCATATCACTGATGTCTAACAAAAAAGTATGCACTAAAGAGAAACTGAATCCTCAATCGTGTGTTATCTTTCCTTCATAACTAGGCCAACAAATTTAGCATCTTTTCATTTTTCGTGTCCTGTTTTCTTTTGAATTTCAAAATGAGTCGTAAGATGACCCCTCTCTTTCCTCATCCCAAGCTAGGTTTTTCCATAAATTGAAAAAGAAAAAAGAAAAAAAAAGGGGAAACAAAAGGCCTACATAAATTCATATTTCATAGCTAAATAGTAACAAGATTCATTGACAACACTTAGTTGAAGCAACCATCCTAAAACAATACAAAAAACTTAACGTCACGACCCTGAACAGAAACCCTAGAAAACAGCAAAGAACAAAATTCAAAACCGTAGAGAACTCATATATGCATCCAATACTCAGTTTCACAGTTGTCGGGTTATGTATTTCTAAAGCAAGGTAAAACTCTAACTCCCACATTGCAGTTCTGAGGTAATCCGTTCCATATTGACAGTAATTGTTCCAACAACAGTTGACGACAAACCGAAAACTACATTACCTGCTAGGGTTTAAACAAAATAACCCTTACATCGAAAATTAAACTGAACTACACACCCTGAACAAAAACACTAGAAAACAGCAAAGAATACAAATTTTCAAAGCTGCAGAGTACCCATAGATGCATCCAAGTACAAAGATAAGCGTACATGGAAAAGTACACAAATATTTACGTTTGAGAATGTATAGTGAGAGAGAGAACCTTTTCTCGATCAACGGGTTCGAAACGAGGGCCGGCCTTAGCCATTTGAGGAGGAGGCCCAGGGGGACCGCCGCCCCTGGGCGGAGGAAGTGGTCTTCCTTGTCGTCTCTGCCCTTCTACTCCTGCCATCTCTCTCGCTCGCTCGATTTCTCTCCCGCAGTCACGAGCAACAGTCACAGAAGCTGCAGAACATAACAGGTCAGGTACGATCTATAGAGGTTCAAGCCCAATAACACCCTGAGCCAAGCCCATCAAATGAAGAGTCTGGCCCGAGATTTATCGGATTAGATAACCCAGTCCAGTCCATGCTTAGGTTATGTTTGGAACTCGTGAATTGTTGTTTGTAAATTGGAGTACTAGCTAGTACTACTACTTTTACGTAAGGGTCTTGCTATTGGAGCCAAGTGGGTTCACAATAAGAACAAAAGAACAAAAAAAAAAAAAAACACGGAAACACGTATTTCAATGCATTTTTTACATATTTTAATATATTTACACTTACTTTTATACATTTTCTAACATTTTTAAGGAGTTGTTCTCTAATGGATTTTATCAAGATTTTGATAAAATCAACCCCTTGATTTTATCCATTCGTGAAGATATTTAATAAAATCTCTAGATTTTTGAGATTTTTTAATGCAAAAAAAATCTACTGATTTTATTACATGTTTTCATGAATGGATAAAATCAGGGGGTTGATTTTTATCAAATGTTGATAAAATCTATTGAAGAACTTAGCCTAAACCCTAACATAAGCTCACTGAGCCTATTTTAGCATTTTCCTTTACATAATTAAACTAATACTAGTAGTTTTCAGGGGGAGTTAACTTTCCTTTAAGTTTCTTATATCAAATTAGGGTTGCAAATAAATTGAGCAGTTCGTGAATTATTCGAAACTCAATTTGGTAAAAGGCTCGTTCGAGTTTCGTCTTTTAAATAAATTGAATTCGAATCTCTGTTAGGCTTGTTTAATGAATGAGCCAAACTTGAATCTGATAATAGTTGGTTCGGATAGGCTTGCAAACTTAGAATATATGTATAAATTATGAAAATTTCAAACATAAACATGAATGTCTCTAGATTTTATAATTTGTAACAGGTAAAAATTATAAATTTGCACAATCATTTTTTTATAATTTTGATGTGTAAATGTTTTCAATTCCTATAAACTTATATACGTATATGTTCTTATAGTTTATATATATGTATGTTAATGTAAGTAATAAAATTCTTTGTCGTGGCTCCAGACCAGCACAAGAGCTTTAGTACCTAATATTTTGGCTCGTTAAGATTTGTGAGCAAGTTTCGGCCCGTGGACAAGCTCGAATTCAAATCAAATCTAGGAAATTTTCATTGAGTCGAACTCAAATTCGCTGAAAACTTAACAAACGAACCTGCAAAAATATTCAAAAGATCGATTTGATTCGGATTTTTTACAGCCTATATCAAAAGAGAACGCATTAGGGAAAATAATTTTTATTTTCCTTTATTTCACTTCACCACAATTTTCTCGGCAATAATTTCCCTATACTAATTTCCTAACAATTGAACAGAAAGTGGAGAAAGGGGAAAAAAAGAAAAGAAAAGAGAAGGATCAAATATTCATATTTGTACAAATTTCCCATTTCATTTCAATTCAAGGAATACCTTATCCAGTTTCCAAATGTAGAATTAGGGATTAGCTAGGACTCCTAAAAATACCAACCTTACCTTCTTATTTATTAATTATGTTATTAAATGCACTTAATGAATCCACCACTGGAGTAATATGTGACAAAATTTTCTCCTCTAAAGTCACATCTGCAAGTGGTGTTCTTTAATTCTTTATACTCTGGTACGTTAATACCTGATCATGGCTTGCGACTTAGCTTCCAAAATTCTTTTGGGGTTAGTTTATGTGGAGTTCTGTTTTAACTTTAATTAGTTCTCCGCAAAATGTCGGTGGGATTAGATCCCCAAAATTAATCGAGGTGGGTTTGAACTAGCTCGGACACCAGAATTTAGAAAAATAAATATATTCTCGTACGGCCTTCTCTAACCCAAAATTCTCTTTTTTGAGACTCAACTACCAAACAACAAAAGAAGAAACCTAACCGTAGTTAGTTTGAGTTTTATTGGTGACAACGATACATATTGAATTGGTAGGCGAAGAGTTTTAATTCAGTAAACAGTAACCAAAATTCCATCAACACGCATTGATGAGTAAGACTTGCATTTCAATCTCCGCAGCGGATCCTCTTCCGACCTCTCTATCTCACCCATCTATACCGTCCATTCGAGCAATTAACGGCTCGAATTCTCTCTCAGTCTTGAACAGATTTGAGCCATCCATGTTTTGCTGCGATCCGGCCGTTGATTCCTTGAATGGACACGCAAATGGGTGAGACAGGAAGATCGGATAGAAGCAGTGGAACATAGGATCCGCTGCCTATCTGTCAATTCTACAACGGAGTCTTTAAATTTTGATATTCTAAGTTATTTTTTTGTCATTTGATACATTTAGGGTGCTGTCCAACAATGATTTCATTATTTATTTTCTTTTTTTTGTATTTGTGGTTCTCCCATGTCAAATTCGAAGATGAGAGGAGTTAATATAAAGAGTGTTTCGATGTTTTGAATCTGCACTAAAACAATAAAAGTACTACCTTAACCTTTAAATATGTTTAAATTAATTTGGTGTTGCCAATCTCGGTGTGGTTTCTCTCCCTTTCCTTGCGGCATATGATTGTCAGAGTGTGGAGGTGCCTTTGTGGGCTTTCTCTTGCTCCGGTTTAATGCCTTCGGGTCCTTTTAATCTTTGTAATTTGCTTTCATCTATTAATATTTTTTTTTTGCCGTAAAAAAAATTACTGTAATTTGGTGTTTGAACCATGGCAAAAATATCTTTGTATTTAGGAGTATTTTTTCCGGAAAAAAATCTTCGATTTAATTTGGATGTGGTACGTACGTCCTGAGTTCCCATCTTCATTTCAAGTTCACCAACCATACATATGAAAAACATTCCAAGAAATTTAAAACACCATGGTCCCAAACCCATATGAACTTACACAGTATGTCGGGGATGTAGACAATTTTTAGCAATAGCCCGGGGTGAAGAGGGCGGAGCCCCCTCATCACAAAAGTTTGTGCCGCAATCCGTGTTCCTAAGGTTGCACACGGATTGCAGTGAAAATGGTATTTCGTAATTAGGCAGGGGCAATTTTGGTTATTGGGCCTTACCTATTGCAGTTACTTTGTAATAAGGGCTCGAGTGTTTTTCAGATTAAACACGAGAGGTGGTGAAAGAGAAATTTTCTGAGAGAGGGGAGAGAAGACTTGTACTCTATATTCTTCGATTATAGTGGACTGCTGTGGCCCCCATGGTTTTTTTCTCATGTTGAGATTTTCCACATATATCTCTATGTCTTTCTTATTTTCCCATGGAGTATTTGTTACCCATTTCTGTTTTGCAATTTCTGTCACTCTAGTTTCTAAGATCCGAAAGGCCAGCGTTGTGGATCGAATGTGTTGTTCGATACCTAACAGAGTACTGCAGTTAAATTAAACCTGGGCTCACTCATGCCATGAAAACTGCTTTAAAAGCCCAACCTAACTATATTCTAGTCTGCAAAGATGCCACAGATATTACATCACTGTTAATTGTTCTCTCTCATTTTTCATTCACATGACCATCTCTTTCATTTTACTCTCTCAAACTTAATTTGTATGGTTTTAATTTCCTTTTTTCCGTTACAATGATTCACCGATCTTCTTTGAAAGGTCTCAATTTCTTTCCGAAGTATTAGCTGAATCTAATATAATAATCACTTGATTTCAGAATGTTTTCATTAAGCGATTGTGAAGCCATATATTTTCTAAAGTAAATCACTTACCGAGATATATTTGGAAACAATTCATCTTTTGATCAATAGATTATTTACGCTTAAAGATTTATGAAATGAACAATTCGAATTACTGTAACGGAGGAATTAAAATTCTAACTGTGTAACGGAGGAATAGATACTGCAACAATAATTCCATGGAAACAAAATTTGAGAAAAAAGTAGACAAAGATTAATGATTCCAACATAGTCCTATTCTGACTGTGTACTCCTATATGGTCCCATTAGCCTCACACTATTGAAGGTTGAAAGCTCAGCTGAAAAAGAAGGCTTGGCTAAAAATGGAAAAAGTTTAAGTAAAAGCCCTTTCACCACCATCAAGACCCCTCCCCTAAAAGGAAAAACCCTAACCACTACCACAGCCTTTCATTTCTATAGGTCACTATGGATGTTATTCATATATATATATATATTTTCACGGTTAGGGGTGTCCATGCCAACTTATATGCACCTCGACTAATTTTCTTCCCAATTCAGTTAAAGGCAGGTCATTCACGCCAAGACTCTTCATAAAAAAAATGACGCCAAGACTCTTCATAAAATAAATATTTTCTTGCGACTAACCCTAATAATCAAACTTTGATCAATTTGCATAGAGCAGACCCACCACCCGGGCTATGATTCATCTGTTTTTCGGGTAAACAAAAAAGTGTGTGGTACCCACATGGGGAATTCATGTAGTAC
This sequence comes from Vaccinium vitis-idaea, assembly GCA_963854785.1. Lineage (NCBI taxonomy): Eukaryota > Viridiplantae > Streptophyta > Magnoliopsida > Ericales > Ericaceae > Vaccinium > Vaccinium vitis-idaea. Next base: position 2,708,657 of record OY978223.1, on the reverse strand, counting down.
TATACTTAAATGCTACCACTATTTTTGTTGACCTTTTACTTTTCCAAATTTCCATCTTCTCCCCCTATTTTGTAACTCTTTGTAGCAAAATTCTTGTGAGTATACGTTTGTTTATGGGGCTTTCATGAAATTAAAAAAGAAGGTATTCTAGGCATCCCAATTCTGTTAAAGCATCACCAAGATTGAGAGAACACATATGGCCTGGGGCTGCACTGCAAATGCAGGATACTGGCTGTAAGATCAGTAAAGTAGTGAACTACAGCATCTGCCTAAAAAGTAAAAAAGACTATAATTGCCCTGAATAATATATAGGATTAAATGAGATTGGACTTTACAAGGAGTACTTGATTGGAATTTCATGAAATGGGGAAAAATTTCTTTATGCACATGCCTCCATGGTACACAAGCACTTATCCAAAAAAAAAAGAAATCAGTGCTAGGTACGTACCCAGAAAAAGTTGTTCCGAAAATTACCTGGAAAGTAAAATTAGTGGTTCAGATTCATCTGGATGTTTATTTGAACCACTGATTCAACTTTCGGGCTATATAGCATTTTCAAAAAAAAAAAAAAAAATCCATGGTACAAAGCCCCAAGGGTGGATTGGTTGATTGGTCGGTTTACTACACAATTGACCATGGTTTGATTCTTAAGGTCAAACCACAATAAGTAATTTCTTATAAAGCCTCTAGTCCCTGCGTGGATGGCCAAATCAGGAAATAGATTAGTCAAAGTATGCATAAGCTCACCCAGACACCCCTAACTGTCTGAAAAAAGAAACGACATTGTACAAGAAATGATCTAAGGATTGATTATAAACACTTTCTTACCAATCCTGTTTTGGCCAAAGAAATAAACAAACAAAACAATTGAGTATATAGCATGCATCATCATGACTTTATGAATGTTGATTAGTCCCGTACTTTTTTTTATTAGTCAATAAAAGTATAATTACAAAAACAAAAAAAACAGAGCATGAGGCATGCATCACAACAGAGGCAAAACATCTGAAGAGGTTTAGCATCAAACCCTAGCAATCACATGCCGCCCAAGGCCCTAGAGGGCAAGATAAGAATGACAAGAAGCAATGTCGGAGCTAGGACTCTACTCAAGAAGAGCCGAACTAAGAGGAGAAAAAAATTCAACAAAAATAGACTTTTAAATATTGATTATGTATATTAACAAAAGAGGATAGAATTTTTAATTAAGTATGTAAAAAATTGTGATGACTATTGTTAGAAAATTGAATAGACAGAGAAACTTTATTTTATTGATATAAAATAAAACATAACCCTAGCATGTCTTTATATAGGCTACAAGATTTTGTGACTAAGAAACCTAACCAAATTAGGAAAATATGCATAACAAGAAAACCTAGATTGATAGGGAAACATGAATAATATAATCTGTAATAAATTGGAAACACAATAATAAATCTCGAAAACATGGTAACATAATATTTCTTAATATTATGCTAACATCCCCCCCTCAAACTCAAATAGGTCTGGTCTAACTTGAGTTTAAAAAAGAAACCAGGAGCCAGGAGAGAGAACCATGAGAAACCAAGAGCCAAGAGCGAGAAACTAGGAGCCATGAGAGAGATCCAGAATCCAGGAGAAAGAACCAGGAAGCAAGAGAGATAAATTAAGAGCCAGAAAAGATCAGCGTGAAAGCAGAAAAAGTGAGTTAGTACATTGATAGGAGTGCGCGGCGAACGACGGCGAGGCTTGACCGCCCACTGGAAAGTGAGTTTTTCACAGGGCCTAGACCTTATAGCTCTAATACCATATTAGAAAATCGAATCGACAAAGTAACTTTCTTTCATTGATGTAAACAAAGCATAACTCTAGCACGCCTTTATATAGGCTACCAGATTTTGTGACTAAGAAACCTAACCAAATTAGGAAAATATGCATAACAAGGAAACCTAGATTGACAGGGAAACATAAATTGGAACACCATAATAAATCTTGAAAATATGGTAACTTTCATGCCTTCAAATTTGAGATATAAATAAAGAACACCATTTCAAAAATAGTCAATACATTTATAGTCCCTTTCAAAAAAAGAAAAAAAACATTTCTAGTCAAAGTCCAAGTTTTTCCCATAAGTCAAAGTCAAACTTATACAATAGTCAAGAGTCGACAGAGTACCCATACCCATAAGATAAATACATAAGTTCTAAAGGTTAAGTTTACAAACTTTCAATAGTCAAAAGGTGGAATATATAAAGTTACAAGTTCATCTCTTCAAAAATATAAAACAAAAGATGATCAAATAACTTTTCATGTCATGTCTTTAGTCCACATTTAAGCACTCCATGCAACCAACCCATGCTCTGTGTGTGGCACTAGCTCAGTAGAGAAACATCTACCCAAACTACATGCAAATGAGATGAATGTACAAGATGGGAAATGGGCAAATATTTCACATAGAGATGTATAAAAACTCATGAGAAACCAATAGGATAGGTTATACCTAACTATGTCACTAGATTCCATTACTACCAACTCGTCGTACCCAATACGTATCAAACTTCTCGTTCATGTCAAACACACCCAATTCATCACGTCGTCATTTACTCACCATTTTAAGTATTATAGATTTCTAGCGACTCACTTGGAAGTGGTCCTAGTATTCATTCGGGCATCGCAAGACCCTATGTATTCTTCCCCTTGGTCAAGGCATGCGCCTAATGACACATCCGTTGAATGGCCCTAATATCCTACTGGGCATCGAGTCATTACATAACACACGACCCAAGCTACCACTCAAATAGTGTCACGTCTCCATTATCCAACATAAGAATGTGTCTACCATTCGTGTCATATACCATGTTCCCATAGAATCAACTACAATCAACCGAGAGTGTCACATTCACCCACACAATGTCACATAGGTGTTTAAGTGTTTTCGAAATAGAATATCTCATCAAAATACCAAATTGATGGGAACCAAGGCCAAAATCCAACTCATAAATCAACAATGGCATGATACAACAACTAATTTAAGAAAGAGACCATCTAGAAGCATAGATCAAGGCATTAATCTAATCAAATTGATTAGAAACCTCAGAGGATTTCAACAAAGCATGAGAGATTGATCAAGTATAAAGGTAATATACACATGAAACATTCACATATACTTAGTAAGGGTAGAAATTTCCCTGCCAATATGGGTTTTGAGCAAAATCATAGAGTAACCAACTGATTTAGACACCAAACTCCAAGAACGACCTCCATCCATGCTCCACTACGCATTCAAGAGACTAGATCAAGTAAAAAACGAGCTACAAGAGTGAGGTTTCACTCATGCACAATCCAAGGGAAGGAGAGAAAAACGTGGATGGTGCAAAAACAAGACCTAAACCAAGTGTTCTTACCTCATTGAGTGCAAAACCCAAAATTCAAGGGAGATTCAAGAACCCAATGTGTAGATCTTGAAGTTTTGAGGTGAATTGAGGTTAAAATCACAAAATTTAAGATAGGGGTGAAGAGAGAAAGGGGAGGGGTGAGTTTTAGGGTTAGCAATCGTGTTTGGAATGAAAAAAAAAAAAAAAAAAACCCGAAGGACCCCTTTCTATAGGTGTGCTGAGCGAGTATAAAAATTCTGTACAAAATGACTTTTGCCACCGATATCAAATGCTCTGACAAACTCACTGATCAATAGATACTGATAGCAATAAGGGTATTGCTACTGGTAGCAACTGGAAATTTTTTTAATTTTTTTACTACTTTAATCAATTGAACCTCCGATTATTTCTAGCATTATCTCCACACCCCAAAACCACATAACAACATCAAATACACATCGGAACCATCCACCAAACCCCAGTACACCAAGACATACATCCACTCGTACACATAGGTATCCGTGAACTCATAGTTTAAACTTTAATCAAGATTCATTCTCATTAATCAAATAATGAAGAAAAAAGGTTTAAATACGCAGGTCCTTACAGTAACATAATATTTCTTAATATTATGCTAACAACTATTAAAATCACCAAACGTGGTGTTTGTTTTTAGAAAGGAAAATTTAAAAGTGACTGTCAGAGTGCTATTCCACATATCTTTATTTTTTTTCTTTCAAGAGTGTTATTCTACTTCACATGTGACAAATGGAATGACAGTCGCAAGTAGTTGCCACTCTATACGCCTTGCGCCAGGTGAGTTTTCAAACCCCACCAGCCTCATGCCATTTCTCTTAGATAATATAGTAGAATAGGATTTGCCTGGCCCAAATTTTAAAAAAATTAAAAAATTCACATGTGATCAAAAAGTGCTCGGATCAAGCCCTTCCGGATCTTTTTTTAATGAATCATTGCGGGGACCTTTAAAAACATGTTTTAAACACGTTGAACAGTTTGGATCATTGAAATTAGATCCAGTAATGAAAAATCCACACAAAAGCAAACATGGGGATCCCTTAGGTGAAGCTCGGTGTGTGTGTGTGTGTGTGTGTATTTACATATATATTTGATATTTCTACATGCCAGGGATTAAGTCGCTCATGAAGCAAATCACAGAGAAGCCAGATAAACACAATGTATGTGCTTTGATTTGCATCACTATGATTTAACACACGATGTAGGGTTCCATCTTCGATGTTTGCTCTGTCTCCGTCGTGATGTTTCATGCTTAGGATTCCTTTAATCTTTGTAATTTGTTTCTCAAGATCAATATAAAAAAATTACCGTTAAAAAAAAAAAACACTATGATTTTAAAACGCAATGTAGATTATAAGCCATCTAATTTTTCACTCACCCCATTTCATTAACTAGGTTTTTGGCTTTTCGTATTTTATAAGACATTTTATTCTTCTCACATATATCTGCTAAAAAAAAACCCAAAAAACAACCTTAGTGGAACAAGGGCTCACTATCATCTTCATCTCACCTCATGAATTATCGAATAGTACCTTACAATCTTGGCTTTTGGATGGGATCACTCCACACATATCATTCATCTCTTGAATTATGAAAGTGTACCAACATGACAAATATGTACTTGACAAGTGGATGTGTAGTAGGGCCTCATTCTCTATAAACTTGCCTTTTTAAAAAAAATTAAAAAAATTCTTTTAATTTTTTAGGGTATTTCTTTTTTGCTTAAAGAGCTGGCATGTGCTAGCTAGTCTGCCTACCATATAAACACTTTGTCGAACTAGATCCCAATAGTATAAGGAACACTTGTTCTATCTCTTGTGCAATTTAGCAAGTCAAGTGTTTTACCTTTTTGGCAAACTGATGGCAACACTTTGATTTGCCCATTTGTTCTCTCCTTTTGCACCACTGTGATTTGCATTGGCTCAAATGTGAGACTGTGAGAGTTAAAAGCTATATCCTTAACTGAAACAAGCTAGGTCTTCACAATCTTGACCCCATTAGCTACACTCATACACATGATAACATAAAAGACATTTGGCTGAGGGGTAGGTCGAGCGTAACGAGTAACAGCATTGAGAAAGTTCGTGTATTCTCTGAAGCTCTCTCGGTGCTTTTTCGTCCCCTATTGTTCTTGATTTTGTGGTTTATCTTTAATGATAATGAATTTTTTCTTTGCCAATGAAATCTCAATTATATGAATGAGTTGTAATTATAATAGGGTAGCACTTTTTAACATAACATAGTGAATAGGATGAGTGAGATCACAACATTGTGCCATCCCTATCCGTATGTGGTTCTCTTCTCTTATTCAAGCTTAGAGCGTGATGGTTCTATCAATAAAATTTCTATTTGCCTAAAAAATATTTAAACTAATATCACGTCCACAAATACACACCGAGTTATATCACACCTGACACCATTCTTCGACTTCGAAACCGAAGGATGGATCAGGGTGGTGGTGGTGGACGTCCAAATATTAGAGAAAGGCAGGCGGGTGGTTCATGGCGTGCGGCTGCCCAGGGTCAGCCGAAGGAGATGGAAAAAGAGAAAGAAGGTCGCTGGGTTTACCCATTGGCAAGGTTGGTATATGTTTCATTTTTTTTTTTTTGGTAATTATATACTCCCTCCGTCCCTTTTTAAACGATTCATATGGGAATACGTGCAATTTTAAACCCCTAAAAAACATATTTTTCTATATAACTTTTTAATTTGGTGCAAAAAAATTTAAAAACGTTATATGAAAGTACATTTTAAACGTCCGCAAAAATACACGTTTACCAAGTGGATCACTTAAAAAGGAACGGAGGGAGTATGATTCAGTTCCAAGTACAATGAATGTGATTGTTACCAGCAGTTAACTGTGAAATGATGAAATCTTTTTGCTAAGCAACAAAAATTTATTGATCTTTATGAGGATACAAGGATTAAAAGGATTAAGCAGAGCATACCAGCACATGCCACTCGAGACCTAAAACAGTAGGAAGGCAAGATGCCAACCGAACAACAAAGACCGAAGAAAAACCTAATAGAAAACCCAAAAAGCCTAGCAAAATCACGAAAATCTACCCAGAGCCGGCTTTGGGCTAAAGCCCGTAAAGCCACCGCTTTAGGCCCCTAAATTTGGATTAATTTTTTGGGGCCTCCAATTTTATATGTCTGTGTAGTAGTTATGCTTTCAAATGACTTATTTATGTTTTTTTTTTTTTTTTCCTAAGTAGTTTTAAGTTTTAACTACGATATATTAAGAGTTGATGGCCCAATTTTAAAAAAATCGCTTTAAGCCCCCTAAATCTCAGAGCCGTCCCTGAATCAACCACAAACGGACAACCACAAAAACATCAACACAATCTAACACCACAACCTAGAAAGGAAAAAAAAAAAAAACGGGCATCAACCACAAAATAACTTGGACAATTCCCAAAACAATCGAAATGAGCAAGATAAACCTGAGATCAAAACTCCAAAAAAAAAAAAAAAAAAAGAGGCATCTTCCTCCAAATCAGAAAATTCATCCTCTTCTCTTTCAGCGAGTTATAGCCTTTCAGCAATTTCGACCTCCTGGATTTCAACAATTTCCTTTTAAGTTATAACTCCTCCTCCCCCTAAAATGAACGTCCAACATAGCACCGGTATCCATCATCTTACGAGCTTCCTTGAATAATATAGAGTTCTCTTTAAGTTATAACTCCTCCTCACCCTAAAATGAACGTCCACATAACACCGGTATCCATCATCTTACGAGCTTTCTTCTTTTTTTTTTTTTAACTAATGAAAATTCTTACGAGCTTTCTTGAATAATATTATAGTGTTCATGTTCTGAATGTCATGAGATGATAACGAAAAAGAAGAAAGCTCCAAATCTAACGGGGTCCAATTGGTGCATGTACCTTCTCTTGTGACATGTGAAATGATAGAAAAGAAAGATCATGGGCACCTGAATTCACTCTGTGGTTATATGAAGAGCAGTTGTCCTTGTCTTTTTACCGGGATCGCTTCACTCCTTCATGTCCTCCGAGTTGCAAACTAGTGCGTAAATATTTATCCAAACCTATTAATAGATCAATCGTCTTCTAAGTATAAATTCCATCATTCGATTAATAATCCGCTGTACAATTAGTGGCTGAAACCACTCCAATTAAAAGGAAAATTCTAAAATCAGCCAAATGGACTGTCGTTAAAATTTAAAAATTGTATTGAACTATGTAAAGAGTATAAATGTGTGTGCAGATATATAAAAAAGTGTAAAAAGTACACTGGAGTGTGTGTTTTTTTATTTTCTTAACAAAAAAAATTTGTTTTAAAAAAAAAGAAGTTTTTGTACATGTTATGTATGTTCCTTTATACCACATATTTTTATTTCATATGAAGAAAGCAAAGTATCTTTTTTGATCGGCAATTTGAAGAAAGCAAAGGTAGTTGTGGTGCTTAAAGGAAATTCCATGCATGTATAGTACTCTTAATGCAGATACGTTGGGAAGAATACCACATTAATCCCTATTTCTTTTTCCAGTCAAAATTGAGGGTCCCAAGTGCAGAGGAGTATGTTTCATCTGATCCGATGGAACCACAAAACACAAAAAAAACATTATAGAGATTTGGGCCATATTAATGTTTTCCATACTTGTTTGAATTTGGACAAGGGTGGCTAAATCATTACAAATTCCAGCAAAATCAACATATTTTGATAATTTTGTTGTCATAATGAAAACAATTTTTTTTGTTTTTGTTTTGGTAGAATGAGAAAAGTCAGAATAGTTTAGATATTGAGAATGGATCCGGGGTGGGTGCTATGCGGTAGGTGTTGTGCGCCGTGTTGTGCGGCAAAACTACGTCATTTTGCTTGATTTTTGTGCACACTTCCAAAGCTTCCAAGGGCCTTGTTTGGAGGAAGAAAAAACCTTTACAAAGTGCCTAAACCCAAAGTGTCTAAAATCCAAGTGCCTAAATCCACTATACCCTACCCCAAAGAGCCTAAATCCCCTAAAATTGAACTCCAAAATTAAACCACACACTTAACTCTCCAAACAGGGCCCTTGGATATACTAAGAAAATGAGCAAAACGACGTAGTTTTGCCGCACAACATGTCGTACAACACCTACCGCACAACGCCTCCCCCGGATTCATTGAGAATACCCGCGGCCGTGTCTTGAGATCAAGCCATCATAAATTTAAGTTTTTGTCTTAGGCCTAAACAATTGCCTAATCAACAACTTTAACAATAAAACTATACTATTGACTCTAATGTTTTAGATAATGATATCAGGACAGGTAACTGTAATAATCGCAATGTAACAATGTCGGAAGTATCTAACAAAAATGCTACAATTACTGAAAACCAATTGGTTCATTGTTATGTGAACTCCATAGAATAGTTGTTAATTAGAACATACAAATTATATTGGGCTCAAATGGTGTTGTGTATTTTCTGTAGTTACTTTTGAGGGAAAGTCATTCGTTTTAGAGAGAGAGAAGGATTAGGGCATTCCTGAAACAAAAATATGATCAGAAGGAGAATAAAGTAAAAAAAAAAAAAAGAAAAGGAATTTCTACTTTTTTGTATTTCCTTTATTTCTACTTTGTTGCAAGTGAAGACCCAAGTTTAAGTTTTCCTCCCTTCTACTTCCACTTACAAAAGAGAAGGAATTTTCCAGTAGCAATCCTTTCTCATGTATAAATGCACAGTTCTAGTGAGAGAGAGAGAGAGAGAGAGAGAGAGTAGACAAGACAGATATAAAAACACACACACACTTGCACTTATACAGAGAGATATATCTATATCTATCATATATATTCACTGCTTCCTTATTATACTGCTTGCTCACCTCATGATCTCATACATCTAGAGAGAGAGGTTTTCTTGTTTATTTTTTTAGAGAGAGATGGGGAGAGGGAGAGTGGAGCTGAAGAGGATTGAGAACAAGATCAATCGACAGGTGACTTTCTCCAAGAGAAGGAATGGTTTGCTGAAGAAAGCCTACGAGCTTTCCGTGTTGTGCGATGCCGAGGTGGCTCTCATTGTCTTCTCCAGCCGTGGCAAGCTCTACGAATTCGGCAGCACTGGGTATGCTACGCTATCTTGTTGCTTAATTCGCCCCGCCTTGTGTGTTCTCGTGGTTTGATTTATTCACTCAACACTTATTTTTCTGGTAAAGAACACCATCAACACATATACTTGGGTGTGTGTTTTTTGCTACAAAAATGAAATTTTCATTTCTGGAGGCATGATTGGATTTCTATCATTAAATGATGAATGAAACTATATATATATTGTTTCTAGATTGATATGGTCTGAGTAGATTTTTCCAGTGAAAGATCGACATGTTTCACACTTGTGGAAAAAAACTGACGGATTTGTTGTTCCCCAAAAACTCCAACCCTTCTCTTGGACCTCCGTGCAAGATCTAGGGTTTCCTTCTTTATTCCAATTTCTCTCTCTGTTTAAAATCTGAAAAAGAAAGAGATTGAAATTTTGTCTTGATATCTTTTACTTCATAGATCTAGTGGGTTTTTCACAGATTTAGCTTGTTTTTCTCTCTCTTCCAACTCTCCTTCAATGATAGCTTTTCCCCTTCTATATGCAACTCTGCAGTACAATCCTAATAATTCCTTATAACTTTTTGATGTTGCGAAAAAATATGCCAAAAACTAAAGAGAAATGAATCGAAAAGCTAAAAACTGAAATGGGTTTGTTGCTGGTAATGTCTGATCTCTCTCTCTCTCAGCTCTTCTTCTCTATGTTTATAGTCAGAGACTCAGAAATCAAAGATTTGTTCATCTTCATACAAAGATTTCTTCGTTTTTTTTATAACCATATGTTGCGTGCATCTCGACTAATCTTAGTGCCTTGAAGTTTATAAACACCGGGCAAACGCCGCAAATCTCTAGTCGTTCGCCTGATGTATATGTTTTGAACCTAAATCCTTAGAAGGGAGCAAATCTGGCCGGCCCAACCATTTGAGGTTAAGATTTCTTTGTTTTTTTCCTTTCATCTTTTTGTTCTTTTTCTGGAATTGGTTATTACGGTATCATGAGCAAGCACGTCTGTCTTGATGAGATTTTGTGTATATATTAGATGTACGTCAAATATATTGTGGTAAAATCTGGGAATATGGGTTTATATATTTTTTTTATTGGACTTGGTACCCAAAAAAAACCAAAGGACGGAAGGATGTTCAGCTGGTGGCAATGGAAATTGCTCTGGAAAAAACTGAACTTGTCTGTGGATCTACTGCCAAGATACTAGCAGATAATCTAAAGCTTGTACTGCAGTACATGTTGTATATGTTAGTTTTTTTTTTATATATATATATATATATACGAGATCTTTCCAATCAGGTATACCTGATGGGCTTCCCATCAGGGACTCCTATTTCCCGATCAAATTTTCACGATCCGAACCGTCCAATGTGTTTAAAAGGTGTTTTTAAGGGTCCCCGTGAAAAATCAGTGAAAAAAAATACCGGGAAGGGCTTGATCCGATCATTTTTCGATAAAAACTGTATATATGCGTTTTTATCGAAAAATGATCGGATCAAGCCCTTCCCGGTATTTTTTTTCACTGATTTTTCACGGGGAACCTTAAAAACACCTTTTAAACACATTGGACGGTTCGGATCGTGAAAATTTGATCGGGAAATAGGAGAATTGGGGGTCTCCCTGATGGGAAGCCCATCAGGGAGTCCTGATGGGAAGCTCACTGTATATATATATATATATATATATATATATATATATATATATATATATATATACAAATTTCCGTCATATTTGCTTCAAAATTCTTCATATACCTGCAAAATTCAGATATGAAATCAGACTTGGTATTTCATCAGGAAATATATCAAGATTTAGTATAACGAATAAAAGGTGGAGAACCCTTTTATGTGTTTGTATTTCACTAATTTGTGATTTTTAGTTTGCAGTGAAATTCTGGAAGTCTCAATTTTTCTTTATCTTATTCTTCTTCATTATGGTCTGAAAACAGTACCATAGAAAAGACTATTTACTGGCATGAGCTTCAACCTTTTACCTTGTGGTTTTTAGCATGTTCTCTACATTCAAACTATGCTTTGATTTGTCTGATGATAGTACATAAATCATGCTAGCTATAAGACTGAACAAGATAACACTGCTAATTGAGAGTTTTCATTATTAAAAGCTCGTCTAGCAACAAAACGTTCATGTAGCTCCTCGGTTCTTGGAGGTTTAGGGGGCCACTGTTTCACTGGTATTCTGAGAGCAGTCATTTTGTGCAAATATTGCCAAATATTAGGTCTGTCTCCAATCATCCCCGTCCATACCCCCAATGATTAGGACTAGATGAGTTTTGTTATTGTTGTTGTAGTGATGAATTTTCGTATTGTACCAATTTTTTTTTATTCTTGTAATGAAAGGAAATATTTTCTTCGCCGTTGAGAAAAAAAGACCGGGAAAGATGGTTTTCATGTCTATCTAAGGACCCCTCTCTTGCCATATTTATTTCCATTAAAACACTCCCTAAAAATGAAATTTCTATCGTTTAATTTTCGCTACATAGTCACTCATAATTTTGTATACGTCTAAAGAAGATAAAAAAAAAAAAAAATTAACTATGGCACTTGATATAGCATGGAAAACGAGTCGTGTCACAAATTCACAACTGTTTTACATTCCTGAATACTCCATGTCATAAATTTGGCTTGTAAAATGTTGGCTTTAGTTCTTGTATGCTTTTCATATATTCCTTAATATGCTTTTAAAGGCTGCTATTTATTATATATGTCTGCTTTTAATTTTCAGTACTATAACCAAAACCCTTGAGAAGTATCAACGTTGCTCCTTCAATCCTCCAGACAACACTATGGAACATGAATCCCAGGTTAATTTTTTTTCGGCTTAAATTTCTTCTTGGAACAAATTAATTTTGTTTCGTGAGGAACCTTACTATATTTTAATGGAACTGCCCTGATTATATGTACAATTACCATATTCTCATACTCCAGTTCGGCCTAAAAACGACATTTTTTTATAAAATTTTATTGATAATTTTGTGTTTGGAATTGATCGGCACAGAGCTGGTACCAAGAGGTATCCAAGTTAAGGACAAAGTACGAATCGCTTCAGCGCACTCAAAGGTTATGATACATTTCTAATTTCACTAATTAGAATTCCTTGAGTCTTTCATTTGTTGATATTCAATTTAGCATGTTTATATTTTCATTATAGTGCTAGCGAGAATTCCGATTGAGTTTTCAGAATCAGTTTTATTGAAAACTTTCTAGATGTGTAATATGCTGACGGTTTCGAAAACTATTTCTTTGAGAAAAAATTCAAAAAAGAATTTTCAAGTAATTAAAGACCGTAGCCTTCAAAAAATGAAAGGCTACAAAAATGGAAGAGTGTTCCTTTTTTCTTTTATTCAAATTTTTTTTCAAAAATAACTTATGCGAAATCTTCTGCCTAGCTAATTCTGAAACTGCAATCAAATAGATTTTTGTTTTGGAAAAGCGGACTTGCAAACTTGGTTAGTAGTTTTGAGAAAAATTCTGTTGACAAACTATATGGTTGTGTAATTTTTCGTCTTTAGCCAATTTTTTTAACATTTTAACAAATCTTTTATTTAAATAGACATACACAATATACTTTCAAAAAGTTAAAAAAAAAAGTTATAAAAATGTGATAAAAATCATTAAAAAAAACACGGATGACGAATTAAACAGTGAAAACTTTAAGAGATGTATTTTGTAAACTACAGAACAAACAAATATGCTGACAATAAACTGGTAACTAATGCTTGAAGGCACTTGCTTGGAGAAGATCTTGGACCCCTGAGTGTGAGGGAATTGCAAAATCTGGAGAAACAGCTGGAAGGAGCTCTTACCCAAACTAGGCAAAGAAAGGTACTTGAATCTTTCGAATTAACACACAAAAAAAAAGCTAGAAAATGGAGGTCAATTCAAAGACAAATCAAGAACAACTCAATAGACAGACTGTTGACTCCTATGATCGTTGATTAGGGTTCGTGTTAATTAGAACTAGGTCTTTCTCCATGCCTATACTTTGCTTAGTGCTTAGTATTTGGCTTTTCTTAGATGTACCCTTTGTCGAGTTCTAATAAAATTTTGTTGTTGATCAAAAGAAGAAAAAAAATTAGAACTAGGTCTTACAAGAAGTAGGTTTTACAAGTATGGTTTTCAAATTTGTCCAAGAAATAGATGACGAATAAAAAAAAAGGAAGTTGGCGGGAGGAGAGCAATTTGAGGGGTGGAGCTAGAGAAGTAATCGGAGAAGGTTTCAAATGCAACACAACTAGTAAGTTTAAGGGTAAAAAAGACATTAAAGGTTCGGTTTTGATTTTTGTATTGTTTTAGATTTGTTTGAGTGCAAAGAAGATGTGGTAGTATTCGTATGAAAAAATTGATATTAGGGGGTAGTCATGCATGATTCATATGGGAGAATTTTCGGGATAATCTTTCGGTAGTTTGATACCTTGCCAACTACTGTTTCTAGCTATTTTATTTTATCTATTTCCTTCCTCTTATAATAATTCGTTTCTATTAATAAATTATTAATTTATTTTCTATTCAAAATAATAATAATAAAATAAAATAAAATTGCACTTAATTTAAGTGGCTCTAATCTAAATGGCTATAATACACATACCTCACACTTTGAATTAGTACGGTATGCACCCCTTAAAATTACATTCAATTCATAGCGTTACGCATGCATAAGCTAACCACAGACCAACGTGGGACCTAATTTTTTCCGATCAACTTAAAATGTGAAAAAGTTATGAATATCATAAAAAATATTATGAATTCAAGGTAGATTCAAGGTGCATATCATACATAACTAAACAAGGGATGTATTATAGCATCTGCCCATTTATTTGGCTTGACCATTGGGTTGAATGCCTTATCTATTACGCTATTTCTGTTTCACTCTTCCTTATTTCTTTTGTCATTATCTCCCATTTCTGGAGAATTACAAGTAGAGTTTTTAACATCGATTGACATTGCATTTATCAAATTCTCCCCCTTTTTTTTTCCCATTTCAAATGCAGACGCAGATCATGATAGAGCACATGGAAGAGCTCAGGAGAAAGGTACTCGCGGGCCTTAGTTTTTTTTATAGAGTTTTACTCCAAACTACAGGGTCGACCCAATCTGAATTTACGAATATCTTGACTCAAGAACTATGGAAAACTCCTAAAAAAAACTAATTACAGTACCAATTTCCTCTAATTTAACACTACACTCTTTGCATTATTTTGACAACTAGTTGAAGAACATATATATTGAGCCCAGAATCTCACAATTACAGACACAGCACAAAAGAGTTAACCAATATCTATGGCAAAACTATTAAAAAGAATTTCAAAATGAAATTGTATATCATACTTAGGATGTTTTTTCGTCCAGGAAAGACCCCTGTTTAGGTTCTTCTCAACTACGGATGTGATTTCCAAATAACCATTTTGATCATACTAGTGTCGAGAAGTAATATCATGTTGTCAAATTTTATTACTTTCCGCATCTAATTTGGGCTAATTAGAAATTATCATTGATTTTTGGTAAAAAAATAAATTTGTCTTCTTTATGTGATTGTATGCTATGCATTGCTAATCTTGAAGGAGCGTCATCTTGGAGACATGAACGAGCAGCTGAAGATGAAGGTTTCACTAGAGTTGTCATCGGTAATATTTATGTTTTATTGTAACATTGATTCATTTACTTATTTCGACCGCACCTCAATTGAAAAAAGTGATTTTGGCATTCCCTTTTTATCCCCACTCCACACCTCCTTTTTTGGTCTTTAACTTTGTTCATTTACCAAATTACCCTTCAAAATTTCAAATGGAGAAAAGTGTATCAAAAACTAGTACTCCAAATGGAAGGGTAATCTTGACATTTCAAAAACTGACAACGAAAAATGCGTATATGGGGATGAAAAGGAAGTGTGATAAAGTATAGTAATCATTTTTTTTTTCTCATTTTTTGGTGTAGATGATTATTGCCATAAGTTGTTAATGATGAATTGGGGCCAACTCTTCTTCCTTCCTGTTTTTGAAATTTATGTTTCAGCTCCAGCTGGCAGAAGGACAAGGTCTTAGACCCATTCCATTCCAGTGGCATTCTGCAAATGCATCAGCTGGCCAAAACACCACCTTTGCTCTTCACCCTTCTCAATCCAACCCCATGGACTGCCACAACAATGAACCAGTCTTGCAAATAGGGTTCTCTCTCTCTCTCTCTCTCTCTCTCTCTCTCTCTCTCTCTCTCTCTCTCTCTCTCTCTCTCTCTCTCTCTCTCTTTCTCTCTCAACATACAATTGTGGAAGCCCTATAAATGGTGATAAAGCTATAAGATGGTTTAGACAACTAAATTTGGGTGGTTCTTTTTTTGCAAATTTGCACCATTAAAGCTACTGCATGCCCTTTCTATCTTCCAATTGGAAAAAAAATGCCAAGTGGCCTTAAATTTTTTCTCATGTTGTCCATTATTATTGAGAGGTTATTGACTGCTCTTGAAGCATTGCTTGATCACACTACTAAAAATGCACCACGCCATTTTTTTTTCTCATGAAATATCAACACAGAGTCATGTATCCTCTGTAACTTACCAATGACAGTACACTTGGAGGACAACATTGCATTGCTTCACTACTAACGAATAATTTTCGTTTATGTATTATGCTTTGCTCACATTGTCCTTGGATCCGGTGAACATGATCTAGTTTTTTTTTTGATCGGCAACAAGATTTTATTAAAACTCGACAAAGGGTACATCGAGGATAGAAACCAAATCCAAGCACAAGAGCAAGAATAAGGCAAAGCTCCACATCTAGCAAGAGACTAAATGTAAAGCCAGAAAAAAAAGGGGGGGAAAAGATGATCTAGTTTCTTAGAGAATTTGACTACTAGATCACACGGACGAAATCAAACACTCATAGAGCTTTTGTCATCAGAGTGCACACATTTGAAGTTTAAGAGCGAAAGTGAGGCTCGGGCAAACTTTAAGTGTGCAGAGTGTAATTTACTCTTTAGCTTTCTATTTAGTCATTGTGCTTCTTTTTCTCTAACTGCCTTTGTTACGGTGTCTTCATGAGCAAAATCTGAAATGAAAAGCTGAATTCACTGTTGCATTTTTAAAAACAGGTATCAATATGTTGCTGGTGAATCATCTGTTCCAAGGAGCATGGCTGGTGAGAGCAATATGGTCCAGGGTTGGGTGCTTTGAAGCCTGAAGTACTCTTTAAAATGTACCTATGACTTTATATAGTTGTCTTAATGGTTTCTACTTGTGTAACCATATTAAAGAATGGTTTATGCTTTAGCTTTTTGGAATGCTTTCCCACATATGTATGAGGTGAAATATATATATGTTCTCTCTTAGCCACCCTCCATGGGGATGGATACAAGTTTTTGCATTATTAGTACCACGGTTAGGCAAATGTAAGTCTACATCAATCCCCACTCCACTAAGCGGATTGGTTTTTTGGAATTTTTTGGTTTTTCACAATTTTTTAGGCATGTCATTCTCTTTGGAAGCCTAAAAAGTCAAGAAGCCAAAAGAAAGCCAAGCTTAATAGAACGAGGCCTTGCTATTTTAATGAGAACGCCCCTTTTGATGAAATCTACATCACTTTTTTTAGGCAGACTCGCATATTTTTAACTACCCAAAGAAACAACAAAGAATGAAAGAGAAAGAAAAAAAATAATGGGGACACCAAGCACCACCCTAATTTTCTTGTCCCCTCTTTTCTACTTTCACATCTCAAAATTTTTTTTTTATCGGCAACAAAAGTTTTATTAAAGAAGCTCAATAAAGGTTACACCGAGCAAGAGAACAAGATCCAACCAAAGGTTGGAGCACCCAAAGCCCTAACCCCTAGCTTGGACCTAAAAGCCCTGATAAAACATTGAAAATTACACCCGAAGGCCTATAAAGCCCATATACAACAATAGAGCACAAAAAAACCTAACCCAAATAAGTGGGCTAGGCCCAACCCCTAGAAAACCCTAAACCTAACCCTAAGCCAAGTGCAAAACATCTTTTGCCACCGCCGCCAAAGTTCCTGACAGCCACCATCACAACCCGACAGCCACCAACACCTCAGACCCACCGCACCACCATTGGTACACCCACGAAAATGGCGGAGCCGACGACAACCAGCCCAAGCTATCTTGGAAGCTCCACGAACCGTTAAGGAAAGACCACAGAACCCACCGGCAACCATAGCGGGAGACCACAACGATCACCACTCCCACCGCACAAATCCTTGTCGTTAAGCAAAACCATAACTCCCACCACAGAGAAACGGTTGGAGATGCACTTGGAAGGAGAGATCGAGCAACCATGGCAGAGATGAACCGAAAGACCCACCACAACCTAAGATTAGGGGGTTGAAAAAAAACATAGATGGGGAGAAGGAGAAGACAAGAAGAAGAGAGACCTCACCGGAAACCGGCTAAGGATGCCGCCCTTGTTGTCAACCGAGAGTCCCAAGCAGAGTCACTCATCAAGAGGACATCTCAAATTTTGTTAATTTCTGATTAATCTTAATTGAAGATTTTTCTCTTTTCCACTTTTGCATAATATGATATACCGGGTTTATCCGGTCGTCTGGAACATGTTATATGTAACTATTTTCTATCAGCGGTTTGGCTAAATTGTGTTTTTTCTATGGAACATAGGGAAGAAATAAGAAAAATGGGACTACTCGGGCTTGACTATTTTTCTAGGATGTGACTAAGCAAGTCCATGATGATTTTAATCACAACGATGGAGCTAAGCGGGACATGTGAACTTGACTATTTTTTTAGGATGTGACTAAGCAAGTCCATGACGATTTTTGTCACGAGGATGGAGTTAAGCGGGACATGTGAACCACCACCACAACCATTTTCAGAAATGCTATTCTAATATCAAAAAATTTCTTTCCTACTCAATTTATGTAGCTCGTCCATGAGCCAAAAGAGAAGGGCTTAATCGAGTCTAGAGAGAGAGAGAGAGTTCCGCAGACATGGAATGTGTGGCCACTCTCTGAAGACGACATTGAACTATACACAATTTGTTATACACAACACGTACATAACAATCAGGAATATCAGATGTCAATTTTTGGGTAATGATCCATCGTTATCAAATTGGTAGAAACTTTTTTGTTTTCAGCCATAATTTCTTGAAGCCACAACTCTTTTTTCTTTTCTATTCCTTTTTTCTTTTTGGTCAAAACGTGAGGCTACAACTAAAATTGATCGAAGGAACAAAATTGACCAAAAAAGTTCTGCAATTATCTTATTGCTAATCTGGAGTCTAGACCAATTCTGTAAGGTGAGCTTGGCCCAAGTTCTCTAGCTCATGGGCTTTCTTAACAATACATCACTTTTGGCCCAACAATCCATTGAGTTGAATGTCTCGGTTCCCTTGAGCCCAAGATTCAAGGGGAAGAAACCCATAATTATATAACCCCACTTTGACCCTTTTAAAGGGATTTCCATGGATTTGGGTTTACGGTATGTGGTGCCCCGACGTCTATCACTTTTTTTTTTTTGGGGGAAGATCAATATTAAGTGTATGAACCCCACGAAATATGTAGAAAAAAAGAGTGTCGGAGGACCGTGGAATAATTGCTACTTTTAAAGCCGGTTTAACTTACGCTAATGCTTTCTTTTTTTTTTATGACGAAGGAACTTTTCCATAGGAGAGTTGGACTCGTCTTGAGAGTGTTAACCTCCGGATGAGCCGAAACAACTACTGACTCAACCCACCAAGTAATTCGTGATACCTGTCATGAAGAGGAATCGAATCCTGCCCACGAGTGGCTACACTGACGCATTTTATCTACTCTTTTTGTTTGGAACTTAAAAAAGAGGGAGGAAACTGGAAAGAAGCAAAAATGTATGCGAAGAGCATGTTCAACTTTTTTAAGAATTTCCCTCTAAATTTATTTATTTTTCTTTATCTTGTTCTTTTCAACGACTTCCAAACACAAAGGTTAGGGGTAAATGTGAATACAAGGGTTCGTGAGTTATTGTGGAACCCACCTCGAGTCCGATGATTTGATCGTAACTTCTTTTAAAGTTGGGCTCAGAGTCTTCCCATGAATTTAGTTATACATAATGCTATTTCTTGTGACCGCTCTAAAAATAAACTTGCGGGTGCGATATCGAATGTCATAAAAGACTTAATTGAAGCCATCCTAAACACTAATTGGTTTTCAGAGAGATGGTGGAAGAACGATCCAACAAGTGGTGTCAACGCCAAGAGGTTATGGGTTCGAGTCGTGGGAGCGTCATCATGAAGGAGGGGTTGTTGGGCCCGAAGTGCTCCCATGGATTTGGTTATACAATGCCACTCCGTGCAACCACTCTAGAAACATACTTGAGGTGCAATGTTGAATGCCATAAAAGACTTAATTGAAGCCCCTCCTAAACACTAATTGGTTTCAGGAGAAATAGTGGGAAAACGGTCTGACAAAAGCTTACAGAGTAACCAAATAGAAACCTGATTGGTCAGATAGCATTAGGGGTGGGAATTTCCGACACTAACCCGACACGAAGTTAGTGAGTTAGGATCGATTATTTTTGACACAGAACACGAATATAACACAACATGATAACACAAAAAGCTAAAAAGGATTGACAGAATTCTGACACGATACGACACAATGCCCACCCCTAATCAGCATGGATGGAGAAAATTTGACTTCCAGCTTATTGTAAAACCAGCGTTCCATTTTTTTTTTTCTTGTCAAATAGATCCAAATATCCAATCACGCTGCCATCCTTGTCCAATTAATCTAATTTTTCCTCTAAATTCAACCGAGTTGATGAGCCCTATATGAAATGAACTATGTTGATCCTATCATTAACACCCCACTTGGATTGTGTGATTTGAGAAGAAAGAAAAGAAATGGGTTGAGTTTCCTGCCAAATCACTAATTTGGATGGAGTATTTTGATGAGAAATGGAGAGAAAAGTACAAAAATGAAATATTTTGATTGGTTTTTTCCCTTTCTCACTAAATCTCACCATGGTGACAAAGGGCTCGCCTTTCTTATCTCACCTTGTCTCACCATCCAAAAGGACTGTAAAAACGAGATGGATATATTAACCCACAAGCCACAACACTTGCAGCCCCTTTAGCTAGTGAGAAGAGAAAAGAAAAGAAAGGAGAGAAATTTCCCTTACTAGTGAGAGGAGAAAAGAAAAGAAAAGAGAGGGATCTCCCTTACTAGTGAGAAAAGAAGAGAAAGGGGAGGGGTTTCTCAATGTGTCATCCAAATAACCCTGAGAAATCACTCTCTCCCTCCTATTCCGGTGACCTCTCTCATCTCCGGCGACCTAAAAACTTAGTTTTGATCACAGATCCGGCTTCGCCTTGACGAGATGAAGACAATGGTGCAAGTACGACGACGATCCGACGACGGGGCGGACCGCACATGCTGTCAACGATCCGTTCCTCAAAGAATCGCGCCAAAAGTGGCGAGAAATGAAGAGGGGGGGGGGGGGGGGGGGGGGGGGTGAGGGGTTCTAGAATCTCACCGTTTCTCTTCCTCTCCCACCACTTTGGTCATCCAAACAAGGAAGAGAGTTCACTCCCGCTCCGTTTTCTTTCTTTTCTCGCGTTTCCCCTCCATCCAAAGGGGGTGTTAACCTTTACTCAGAATTTAGAGGTCTTGAACACCCGCCGCATAGACAGTTTTTTGGTGTTATTTTCCAAGAATTGCACTAGATACATGAGAAGTTATGGGTTATATAAATAGAAAAGAAGTGTGTTTATACCTCTATATAATAATAAGTTTTATATTTGCATAGTCATCTTGCTTAAACCTACATAATTTTATAGTATGTTTCATGTTGAATTTTGGCTGTTTTATAGTATAATTGTTTCTCCAATTTGTCTTTTTAATATTGGGGCTTATTCAAAGTAGTACATGAATTGGTCCCCCTTCCAGCTAATGCAACATTATTTCCCCCCTTTTCCTGAGGCTGTATTTTATTTGGATCTTGGTTTCAGGAATGCAATGGAGGTATAAGGGATTCTACTTCGTCGTCGTCGTCGTCGTCTCAATTTCTTTTCCTATCACAGAACACACTAGTACTCCAAAGCCATGAGGCGACAAATTGGCCATTTTGTAAAAGATGCTTAAAAAAGATGCAACATGTTGCTCAAAAGATTTACTTCTGCATATGGCTCACGCGCCAATCCATGGTTCTTTAGTATGATCAAGCATACAGGAAGAAAATCATTCTGGAGTTTTTAGAATTAAGACTCTAAACTACACACCTATCAAATCAAGCACATATGCAAATATTTCTGATTTCTCCATAACACTAAACCACACACCTCAAGCACTCCTCAAGTCTTCTTTACTATTGGAAGTTTAAACCTCACTCAATAGTCTAGGAAAAACCATTCTAAATTGGAAAATAACATTTCAAGGATTAACAAATATGTCCCTAAGTTCAATATAAATACTTGAATGCATGCATACCTGGGAGAGAACTGATTATAGAGAGGGTGGAGTGAAAGAGAACCAGCTCTTTGGGTCTCAAGTTTTGGGTGAAATTTTGAATCGATTGCCCTAGGACCCACCTTTACACGTCGGATCAGTGTATGGGTCATTGTACAAGTCATTATAAATAGCAAAATTGATTTACAGTATAAATTAGAATTGACAAATGAATTTTTTTTAAGGGAGACCTTTTATAAGGTTGTATATTTTGCAATAATAGCTCCCTAGGGAACATATGCGAAAGTAAATCTCGTCACAGGTCTCCCCTCCACTAAACCACCGGCCCTCCACCACGGGCGCCGCCCCACTCTCTCCTCCCAAACTACCACCGATGAAAGATCGGACTCCACCACCACTGACGGACAGTCAAACTCCACCACCGAAACCGACTGGACTCCACCACCGACGATCTCTTCTCTCAGGTTTCTCTCTCACATCCCTCTCCTTATATCTACATTTGAGTGTTTTGAATTGCTTATTCCATTCTCTGTTCTCGTTATTCCTACCAAAAGATTTGAGAAACAAAATTTTGTTAAAAAAGCTTGCCAAAATAGAACTTCCTTGTCCATATGCTAAAAAAACAGAAAGGTGAATGAAACCCTATTTACACGTCGGATCAGTGTATGGATTAGTGTACAAGTCATTACAAATAGCAAAATTGTTTATAAATAAGTGGCCTTAAATGATATATTATGTACACCATGACCGGGCATGGAAACACTCATAAACCTGGACTTGAAGTTTTGGCTAAGAACTTGAGCAAAAAATGAATTATGATCCTATGATAAGGTCAAAATCCAACCAAAAGCTCCCGAAGATATCATGGTGCCTTCCTTTCAAAACGCGATTAACATGCTTTCACATGTCTTCCTTAAAAGTTAAAACCCTATTGCATATTAGACTGTTCAAGTGCTTCATAAATTGCATTAGTATTCTTCTTTGGCCATATCAAACGACATAGTTACAAGAAGAGAATTATCAACAAAAAAAAAAAGATCGTACCCAGTGCACAAAATGCCCGCTGATCACTTGAGTGTTCTGGAGAAGAAAACGTTGCACTCCACAAAGTATTTATTGCTTGTGCAAGGGCAAAATACTTGAGTTGAAGCAACTATTTGACAATTGACATGGAGAATGTCAATGACTAACGTACCGTCTTCCATAAATATGCATACATATGTTTTTGCACGTATCCAATGCTTGGCCTTGGATTTTCACCCTGTCACTTGGGTGGCGAAACTCGCTTAGTTCTCCCCTCAGGCGGTCCGATGAATAATTCAGTTTCCACATCTGAGCTCTCATTAGTTTCTGTGGATTGCTCATTCTCTCCCTGATCTTCATTTGATTCTTTCCGTGGTTGTAGGCCATGCTGAAAATGTGAAGTTTAATTTCTTAAGTGTAGTAAAAGTGGAAGTGTGGAACATTCAAAATGTGTTATTTCTCGAGGTATATTGGTGTTAGCTTTGTCTTTAATTTTCAACAAGAAAAAAACCTTGTTCCCGTTAGCAAGTTCATATGGAGCTTTGCTACAACTTTAAATAATCCCCGGTTAGTGAACGGTGGAATTTGTCTCCCTAGTTAGTCCTTTTGGATCAGATACCAAATTAGATTTAGTTATCCATGTAATCATGTGTATTGTTTTTCTTATCCATAGGACTGTGTAATTGAGTCACAAATCAAACCATTATTCTCATTTCTGTTCAACCCCAAGGATCTGAATTCTGAAACTATTTGCGTCTCTTTGTATGCATGAGAAAATATTCGTAATCAGCACCCCTTTAATCTTCGTAAAAATTCTTTTCAAAGATTAATGAATTTCCTATTTCTTTTTTGCCGTTCCAAAATAAATAAATAAATAAGACAATATCAAAAAATGTACATCTTTTCCATTAAAAAAATTAGGCCGGGTTTGACGAAATCTATGATTCAGCAATCAAACTGGATTAATTCAAAGTTAATCAGTTTCAAATTTCATTTTCATAGGGACTGAAAATGTCACAGTGATGGGCAATATCAAAAAACTATTTAAGGTAACACTAGAAATAGGCCTAAAGGGGGAGAAAGAGAATGATCACCTTCTCACATAGCATTGCATTTTCGGCTTCTAGGGCTTTCTCCTAAATATAATGCAACAAAAGAAAGACAGCATAAGTAATTAACAAGATAAAATCATCATCAAACCAGAATTTCAATTCAAAACTCAAATGAACAATATGTTATTGGGAGTTGTGTAATCTTTTTGGTAATTTACCTTCTCTTTAAGTTTCTCAATCTGTTCCCTGAAAACTTGCATCTGAGTAACAAAACAACAATCAAAATGTTAGGCTGTCTATGAAAAAACAAAATAGTTGCAACCCATGCGATCTATGTAGCACGGCCACTTCGCCGGAGGCCACGTACTGGTGTTCAACACCGACACTCTTCGGACATGTTTCCGACAACGTCCTTTTTTTCTCTCTCTCTCTCTCACTGTTTTTGGTTTGGACATTCCGTGGATACTCTGAACAATAGTATATCTAAATCTCTCGGAACATTCGCATTACACTTCGGAGGGGTTAAAAGAGATATATAGTAGGAAAGTCTCTTCTTTCTTTTGTAAGACTATGAGACATATAATGGATTATTTATAATACAAATACATAGATGATGAATCACTTTTGGCTCAAATACTCTTGCGAATGACATGATGAGAAATAAGATTTCACGGATATATGTTGTCACATATTGGAGTACAAAATTAGAGCCTTCTATTCATACAATTGATTAACAAATATTTTTTAAAACGTGTCGTTTCTTCTATTTTTCTGAAACTTACGTGTCCGAGTATCAGTGTCGTGTCTATGTCGTGGCACCACGAACTCACGATGCTCAGATCTCTCACGCAACGTCACTTGTACCACTCTCTCTCTCTCTCTCTCTCTCTCTCTCTCCAAAATGGACTTTACTCCAAAAATATGATTAATATCTCCAAAACTCACCACTTTATAGTAACTCTCAAGAGTACGGTAAAATAAAGAAGATCTGATCACAACACACTCCAGATTAAATAAAAGTTTTAGGAACCAAGGATCGAAAATGAGTGTCAATAACGAACCTTTCTTGCCCGGATTGTGCTTGCGCTCCGCTCCAACTGTTGTTCAATTTGTATAAGTTCTTCAAAGGTGCATGACCCCAGACCTTCCCCCAAGAGTTTGCTATTGAAAAAAAAATACCATAACCCAAAATTCAGAAGGTAACATGTCTAGACAAAATATTAGATGAAGGTATTCACTATTCAGTTGCCAACAAGTTCAAACCGCTTTGCAACTTCAAGATGCTCTATCTTCTTTGACATGTCTGCTGCTTCATGCTTCAAGTGCTGCCACTTCAAATCACTATTCGTTACAAATACGTCCAAAAAGAAAAACGAATAGATAGCAAAAGTGATTTCACAATTATAGAACGTTGAAAACATGAGTACTGATTAAAGATTGGGTTAATAACCTGCATGTTTTGTTCGACTAATGATTTGTCAATTTGAACTTCTTTTATTCGCATCTGGTATCGCTGTATAGTCTCCTGCATGCTGAAGAATTTCTGAACAAGCTCAGTGCAAGTTGTGCAACTCTCATTAACCCTCGAAATAAAATAACGGTAATAGAAGGGTAATGCTACAATGTGCACTTACTCAATATGAGATTGTGACTCAAAATATGAGATTTTGTAGCTCTAAATATGAGATTTTGTGGCTGGAGATACGAAGTGCATATGGTATGCACACTCATATGAATAGTCACAAAATCTCGTATATGTCCACAAAATTTCATATTTGGAGCCACACAATCTCATATTTGGACCCATGCGGATTGTTACAGTAATGCAACTTGTTATTTGGAGCCACAAAATCTCATACTTTGAGTCACAAAATCTCATATTTTGAGCCACAAAATCTCATATTTAGAGCGACAAAATCTCATATTTAGAGCCACAAACACTCATTTCGGTAATCACAACAATAAATATTGGAGTCCATAAAATCTCATATCGATATACAGACTATCTCATATGTGGAGCCACAAAATCTCATATCGATATACACAAATTCCCACATGTCATACGTGGCGCAATCTCAGCCGTCCATTTGGATGGGGTGCATACCGTATGCCATCTCATATTTGGAGCCACAAAACTCAGATTTAAAGCCACAAAATCTCACATGAGGGGGGGTGCATTGTAGCATGCCTAGTAATAGAAATGGAAAAAACTTTCTGAATTAAAACATCAATGCAATCTTCAAAAAGAGAGAAGGAAAAAGAATTCGATTCTGGGTAATGCTACAATGTGCACTTACTCAATATGAGATTTTGTGACTCAAAATATGAGATTTTGTGGCTCTAAATATGAGATTTTGTGGCTGGAGATACGAAGTGCATATAGTATGCACACTCATATGAATAGTCACAAAATCTCATATTTGGAGCCACACAATCTCATATTTGGACCCATGCGGATTGCTACAGTAATGCTACAGTAATGCGACTTGTTATTTGGAGCCACAAAATCTCATATTTAGAGCCACAAAATCTCATATTTAGAGCCACAAACACTCATATCGGTAATCACAACAATAAATATTGGAATCCATAAAATCTCATATCGATATACACACTGTCTCATATGTAGAGCCACAAAATCTCATATCGATATGCACAAATTCCCACACGTCATACGTGGCGCAAGCTCAGCCGTCCATTTGGATGGGGTGTATACCGTATGCCATCTCATATTTGGAGCCACAAAATCTCATATTTGATGCCACAAAATCTCATATTATCTCATATTTGGTGCCACAAAACTCATATTTAAAGCCACAAAATCTCATATGGGGGGGTGTGCATTGTAGCATGCCTCGTAATAGAAATGGAAAAAACTTGATGAATTAAAACATCAATGCAATCTTCAAAAAGAGAGAAGGAAAAAGAATTCGATTCTGGGTAATGCTACAATGTGCACTTACTCAATATGAGATTTCGTGACTCAAAATATGAGATCTTGTGGCTCTAAATATGAGATTTTGTGGCTGGAGATACGAAGTGCATATGGTATGCACACTCATATAAATAGTCACAAAATCTCATATATGTCCACAAAATCTCATATTTAGAGCCACACAATCTCATATTTGGACCCATGCGGATTGCTACAGTAATGCGACTTGTTATTTGGAGCCACAAAATCTCATATTTAGAGCCACAAAATCTCATATTTAGAGCCACAAAATCTCATATTTAGAGCCACAAACACTCATATCGGTAATCACAACAATAAATATTGGAGTCCATAAAATCTCATATCGATATACACACTATCTCATATGTGGAGCCACAAAATCTCATATCGATATACACAAATTCCCACACGTCATACGTGGCGCAATCTCAGCCGTCCATTTGGATGTGGTGCATATTGTATGCCATCTCATATTTGGAGCCACAAAATCTCATATTTGGTGCCACAAAATCTCATATTATCTCATATTTGGTGCCACAAAACTCAGATTTAAAGCCACAAAATCTCATATGGGGGGTGTGCATTGTAGCATGCCTCTTCGATTCTAGTTTTGGACACCGGCTTAACATACCCAGATTGCCAAAATATAGGGTGGAGTTGATTTGTCTGCTCAAATCTAGTCCTAATATAACCAAGATCCATCAACCATTATTAGCCTAGTAGGTCGGAACAAGTTGAGACAAACGCAAAAGCGAAAGCCCTCATCCAACCGATATTCCATCCCGGTCAGCCAAGAAAAAGTAGAGTATTTGATGGAACTAGCACAAATCGTAAGCTGTCTTAAAACCCGAGTGTTTGACAATGTCAAAAGCACAACCTATCTGGCATGATCTCCTGTGTTGATGTCTCCTTCGTAGATGATTTCCCCATAGATTTCCTCTTTGATACATTGAAGGCTTACAATGATGCTTGTGTAGAGATTAAGCCTTTTTTTTAACCAGCCAATTTTTTTTATTAATCTCAAAAGTTACAAGAGATTCAAGGGGAAAGGGATGGGTGTTGGAAAATAAACTTGATTATGAATTCTAGAGAGTTGAGTTATTAGTTGGTTAGGACTTTTCATATTTGTTAGTGGGAGTTTTAGAAATGAAAAGTCTTGATAATAAGTAGAATGGAGTAACAAAATAAGGAGTTAGGATAGTGAAGGGTCCATACTAATTGTTTAGTCTAAGTCATGTGTATTATGTTTGATAATAGGTTACATCTTGATATCCATATAAATACCTATGTAATTTCGTGATAATAGTGTGATGGATAGTGGAGAGAATAAGAGAGAGTGGGGTTGAGTAAAGTGAATGAACAACTATGGTGTAATCAAGTGTGATAAAGATTATTGAAGCGTTTTATCACAGATTGTGTGTTATCTCCTCCCTCGCGTCTCTCCTACTTGTTTAAGTGTAATTGGCCCGTCATAGTTTTCCTTACATAGGCATATCATGGCAAGGACACCACACTCGAGCAAGGATGCAGCCAAGGGGGGCAAAAGCGGTGGCGACCGCCAGCATAACAATTTTAAAAAATGCCTTTTTACCCTCAAACTATATATTTTTCACCAAGAGATATTTCATAATTTATTTTGTTTTATCTAACTATTTAGTCCTTCAGCATTTTTCTTATAAAGAAGGCCAAAACTAAATTTACTAGCATAAGTAAAGTATACTATTGACCAACAAAGATAGTCAAAGGAACATAAAAGAGAAGATCCAATGGAGATATCCATTAACCAATAACATCGGGATCTCCAAACATTCTAAGAGCATCACAGGTGGAGGGGGTCAATCTTATGGTGGATTTTCGTACAGCAAGCATCAGCAACAAGAAAGTGAATTTGTGGAAAATAGTAAGACTCTTTGGCATCCAAAGCCAGTTGGATATTGATAGTGAATTTCAATTAACAATTGTTGCTAGCAATCGTTTGGGGGGTGGAATTTTTGAAAAGTGATGCTTTGATAATGAAAAAGTTGTTAGAAAGTGATACCAATGGATTTGCTATTCTTCAAAGAACACCACTTTCTGCTAATTGATGTGTTGAAGCAAATTTTTGCTTGTTTAGGTTTTTTGGGATTTGGTTTGGCATGTTTTGGGCTTGGCATTTTGGTGTTTTAGGTGTTTGGGCATGGCTCATTAGGTGTTATATTGGGCTTTGTCCTAACAGGTGTTTTTTTCTCCTCCCCTCTCCCCCCAACTTGATACCTTTTGTCAAGTTTTCCTTGATAAATTTTTTGCCGATAAAAAAATATATAAAAACTTTAGATCTTCATAATGACTAATCATCATTTAGAATTGAAGATATATGCAAGTTACTCTGGAAATATTATCCTTCTGCTTGCGGAAACTACTTTTGAAATTTTAAAATCCGAGTATCATTTCCCAATTGTGTCTAATGCTTTGGTTTCCTCCCAATCCAGGTCTAATTAAACTTAACACCGATGGGTGTTGGTATGAAAGTTCAAGAAAAGCAGGTTTTGGTGGCTTATTTAGAAATGCCCATGGCGACTGGGAGATCGGGTATTATGGCAGAATGGTTGCAAATTCAAGTCTAGAGACGGAGATTTGGAGTATCTACAGAGGACTCACAATTGTGTTGGAGAAAGGTCTTACAAACGTCCAAATCCATTCTGATTCCCAGACAGCGGTCCTCCTCTTCAACGATGGTGCCACACTAAACCACCCTCAAAGCAATATCATAAATGATGGTCACTATCTCTTAAGCCGGACGGGATGCACTTTGACCCACGCCTACCGAAGTGCAAATGCTTGTGCTGATTTTCTTGCTGGTTTTGGAGCTGAACAGGAAGAAGAGTTGGTGGTGACCAACAGCCCTCCTCTTGGCATACGGGAGTTCATGAGAAGGGACAGCTGCAATATCCGCCAAGCTCTGGATTAGCTCGACAGCTCTTCATCCGCTTTCCTATCTAGTTCTCCACTTATGTGTTGCGTTCTCTTTGGCAATTTCCTGATGTTGTCTGAGTACTCTGTTTCCTAAGTTTTATTTCTATTCTGATGTACCAAAAAAAGAAAGTGTTGAACAAAACAAGAAGTTCTACAAATTATCCTCCAGTTGACAGATTAATTTATCTTGTTTTGTCGCTGCCCATATAACATCTATGATGCAGCGCGCTTTTTCAACTTTGAAATCAGAGAAGACTAGATTGCGTAATAACATGGAAGATGGAAATTAATGTAGACAAATTTTTTAAGCACATACATTGAGAAAGATATTGGTAAAGTTTAGATAGATTATTTTTTGTATGCATGTACACCACTGCTAGGTAAAGTACTATTCTGTCCCTGCACCCAAGCAAATCATATAACTGAAACTTGCTTTTGTGCAGTGGTATACAATGTTTGGAAGGCCCGTAATGATTTAGTCTTCAACAATATTTCTAAGGAGGTGGAAGAGCTAAAGTGATCTAGTCAAGACAAGAATGGCATTTTGGGTCAAAGGAAAAGTTGACATAAAAGATTATTCAGCTAAAGATTTTATGAGCAATCTTGATGGTGTTAGGAAGATTACAACGTTATATTATTTTGCTCTTTTTGGTTTGTTCGTTTGGGTTTCATTTCAACTGGAAGTTCCCTTTCTTTCTTTCTTTCTTTCTTTCTTTCTTTCTTTCTTTCTTTCTTTCTTTTGTCAGTTGAGGCTTGCCCATGGTCTTTCTTTGTCAACATTGTGGGATGTTTGGCTAAGTGTGATGCATCCTCAGCTTTCCTCGATGTACCCTTTCGAGCATTAATAAATCCTAAGAAACCCTAAACTTCCAAAACACAAGACATGAAATATGACATTAGAATTGGAAATAACCCCCACCCTCCTAGTGTCGTGAGACTCATGATCGAGATTTCACTGCTGGTTTGGAAACACCTATTCACCTATTCCTTCACTGCTGGTTTGGGATATTTAGGTGGTAGAAGCAGAACTGGATCTCCCCCCAAACCTCTTAATAATGCTCACAGATTTCTGGTTTTCTAACAGATTTCATAACTTGGGGAAACACATTTGGGAAATGAGCTTATATGCTACTTTGTGGTCCTAATGGAAGGTTAGGAATGATCTTGTATTCAATAATGCAAATATCCAAGGAGAGAATTGTTGACACTTTTTGACACTTTTATTGTCAAACTGAGAGGAAGCACATTGCTCGAGTTCCAATCGATTGCTTTGATCCGAACTAGAATTTGTGCAGCATGTTGCAAGTGCAATGCCAAAGACTAGCATGGATGTCGTGCCAAATACAAGAATTTTAAAACTCTCTCACGTACTCACAAATAATTCTCTCTCTCTCTCTCTCTCTCTCTCTCTCTCTCTCTCTCTCTCTCTCTCTCTCTCTCTTCCTCTTCAACACACCGCCATGGCCATGAGGCTGTTGGACTGAGGATCACTAAGACTTGAGGCTTGAGTCTGGAAGCCAAACACCAGGCAAGCGTTTACCTTTCATCGGTGAAGACAATGGTTATTGTTGTGGTGGTGGCGGAGATGGTGTTTGTAGTATAAAAATAAATGTGAAGTTGGAAATGAGGAAGTTATTGGGTGGTAATAGTATTAGTGTATATCTTTAGAGGTGGAAGTAGTTTCTCTTATTGGAATTTTCTATGTGGGGGCGGCCAACAAAAATAAAAGTACTACATAATTCAAATCGACAGGGATTTTGGAGAGGACTAATTTAGCAATACAAGTAAAAAGTGGCTACTCTTAGAAGATTTTACTACAAAAATATCAGGGCCGGCCTCCTATACTCCCAAAAATAGAAGAACCCAAAGAAAGTTTATGCCATGAAAATATGCTCCCAAATTAAAACAAGAAGACATCGAGAGGCAGACCAAGAGACCCAGTCAACTCTGTACTCACTACTCATTACCTCCTTCCTTGTTCATTCAAAATCCACGTAAGGGGGTACTCCAATGGTTTTCTGTGTTGTTGCCATCCATTCAAAGCATTGGAACCAAAGTTAGCAGAATCAAATTCTTTGTTATTTTGGTGGATGCATGCTTTTTGGTTTTCCCACTTCTTTCCAAGAGGCAGTCTTTGTTTCAGGGTAGATTCCAATCCCACTAGCCTCAAGGGTTAATCCGGTTGGTTGACGGATTTGTTCCCGACACAATTACTTAGGATTTGATTATTGGGGTCAGATAGCAAGAAAATAATATCTTATGAATCCCATAATACTATCAAGGATGGGTCTGCCTTTAACCAGACCAAAAAGGTAATAGTCGACGTGCTTGTAAGTTGATCCAGACATTCCTGACCAAAAAATAATAATTCCAACTGCACTTGGAAGTATGTTCCCTATAACCAAATCTCTAGCTTCGATTTCTGTTCTACTCCCATTTACTTGGCAAAACACAACTTTTCATTATTTTACCTATTAAGGCATCCGTACAATTATTTTTATTCCTCTTCTATATTCCTTTTCTCCCCCTTTATCCAGCACGGGTTATGCATAAAAAGCTGTGCTCAATGACTTTGATCCAACTCATACTATGATATCTATTTTACTTTATGGTTGGAACTTATTTTCCTTGTGATTTTCATGACACACTTACAACGAACTTTAGTAAAGCAAGAAAAGTGAGACCTACGAATCTCTGGTCACCCAATACCACCACACCTGACACCACCCAATTGGCAGAGCTAGAAATTTAAGATAGGGAGAACATATTAATACATGGAAGGGGTATTTGCACTTTGACCTCCTGTACTTTGCTCGATTTGCACTTACACCCCTCGTACTTTTTTTTAGGCACTTACACTCCGTACAGAGATCCCAAATTTTGCTTCAATCCGGACTTCGACTTTCCCGATCAAATTTTGATAATCCGATCCGTCCAATGCGTTTGGAATGTGTTTTCAAGGGTATCCACAAGGAATTAGCAAAAAAAATGACTGGGAAGGGTTTGATCCTAACATATACGGTTTTACAAAAAGCTACTTAATCCAAGCCCTTCACGGTCTTTTTTTTTTTTTTTGCCGATTTCTGCTAGATACCCTTGAAAACACATTCCAAACATATTGAACGGATCAGATCATCAAAATTTGATCGAAAAAGTCGAAATCTGAACCTAAGCAAAAATTCGGGATCTCTGTAAGGGGTGCAAGTGCCTAAAAAAAGTACGAGGGGTGTAAGTGCGAATCGAGCAAAGTACATGGGGTCAAAGTGCAAATACCCCAACATGGAAACGAAAACTTAAGAGAATAAATATCGGACTGGGAAAGAAGGCGGGGGGGGGGGGGGGGGGGGAAGTAAAGTCTAAGCGCATATAGCACGAAAAAGAAATCCGATTTTGGTAACACTTGATTTGATTTTTTGTTGATTTGGGAGAAAATAAAGAGAAAAAATGCCATTTGAAGAACATTGAGCTACACAAATGGCAACGAATATCTAGCCCTTATACGTATAACCTTTCTTAGCATAGATAGATGCTATGGGGACTTCATGTATTTTCAAGGTCAAAATATTTCAACATATGATGCCTGCGGATTTTAAAGACTTGGATGATGAAGCTTCTCGCTCTTTGGAGTTTTAATCGTTTGATCCTTGATGGCGTGAGGCTTTTGTTTTTTTTTTTTATTCGGCTTTGTGGTTTAGTGCTCTTTGTCTACTTTGTTGTGTTGGCATTGGGTTTTCTAGTAGGGGTGTTTCGTTTGGTTTTGCTTCTTGATGGCGTTGTCTTGGCTTAGTGTCTTTGGTTCTCTTTTTGCTTGGCATCTTACCTTCTTTTTCTCGATTTCTGGTAGCTTGTTGCCGGTGTGCCCTTGGTCCTTAATTTTAATCTTTGTATCATTTTCAAAGATTAATAAATTTCCTTTGTTGATCGGAAAAAAAATTAAAAAAAATTAATTCAGCATAACTAAGTGTAAGGAAGGGCGCCATATTTGCCAAAAACCTTAAGAGAAATAATTGTAACTAGCACTAAAAAAGGGGGACAACTATGTCAAATTCTAATTTCACAAGACTATAACAAAGTGAAAAACTACAATGATTAATCACTTCTACCACCCACCCACTTCCCAATGTCATCATCACAGACTTGATTCCTATGAAAACACTTTCGAATTTTCACAAATCCTAGGCCCTTTGGTTGAAAAGACGTTTAATTTGGTTCTGGGACACATTCACATTGTAAAGTAAGGAAAGAAAATGAGAAGTGAAATATAGTTAAAAGCATAGTTACAAGGACGTTTCCAATTCTCCTTTAGAAAACAAAAGTATAATATTAAGACTTTATATACCAATTCTTTCTTCTCAATGAGATCTTTAAATTGGTTGTCGCAAACAATTTTGGAATAAAATTCATGCTAATACCTTATTTCTTGCTTGCAAAATGCACGATTACCTAACAAGTTCAAGCAAATTAGGAGGGAGGGAGGAAGTAGTTATTCTCTCTACGAATGTGTAATGCAGATGCAAGAACGTCTAAGACAATTAAAAGTGGAAAATCTTAAACAAAAAATTCAATATGGTAGGTTTCATTTCAATATTAACAATGACCTCTTCATATCAGAAGTCTACATGAGCGATATTAGATATATAAGCACTAGTAGTAAATTAATCCAAATCGACAATCCCATGGCTAGCTGTTTTCAGGAAGCTCCTTGGGTAGCATTTTTTAGTAAATTCCTATAGAGAAAATATTCCTCTATGTGTTCTTATTGTGTCCTCTAAAAAATAGCCACTATTTGCGGACACAAAGGTAGAATTGTTAATTAAGTGCCTCATTCACATCAAACAAATTTTGGCATTTGATGGAGCAAATGGGTGACTCGGCCCCAAATAGTTCAGATGAGAATTATTTCAGGTGAGTTGAGTTTTGATGATAATACTGTCATTGATGGATGTTATCCAAAAACTGAACCAGAAATTAAGATATCAGCACAAAAATGAAATCTTTGATAAATACAGATATTCCAGATACATCGAAACTCATTGCCCATGAATAAAGAAAACCCGTTTCAACATCCGAAACAACAAAAAATAGAGCAAACATTGTCATATAAACAGATTCTAGTTGCTAGTATTTGGATTCTAATCCATTTCAGAGTCACTCATTAGGAAGATTTTAGCAAATGGAAAACAACCCCTAATCAAGAAGTGCTTGTAGCATAAAACTATGGTACCTTAAGAGTAGCCCACATAAATTTCGAAGAGATTACCAACATCTAGTTGAACATTTTCTAACTTAATCACTACCTAAACCTTTATTACCGAAAAGAAAGAACAATGAGGTACAAAATTAACAGGAAAAACACAACAAAGGCATGCAGCAGAAAGCAATACATTTTGATTCATGCCGTTGCTTGGTAATTCTTAGGACACAAATTAACAATGTAATTCTTGGTCATAGTTGAAGAAAGAGATCCAATGTCATTGGTAATGACATAGTTTTCAAGTATGGCAAATTAAATTTGAGAATTCGTATTATGGCAAAAAAATTAGAACTAGGAAACAATGTAAGAGTTGTGGAACAATCTTACAATGGTTCTGAGCTAATGTGTCTAAGTGTTTGTGTTATGTTTGGGATGAACCTAACAAATGATGCAATCAAACAAGAATGTGAGAACTTAATTACGTTATTCGGTTCAAAACTTATGTTCATTAATTTCCTGATCAGGAGATGAACCTAAGAGGAAGAAAGAGGATCACATGATGATTCCGTTATGTTTTGTAACTTACATGAAAATCCAAGAGCTACCAAACAACCCCTTAACAACAAGTTGTCAAGAATCATGCAATACTTAACACCAAATAAAGGGTCAGGCCAATCACCAATGGGTTATATAGAGAACCGTATCGGGTAGAATATTAGACGCAATCACGCTCTTATTCAACCTTTGGTTGAATGCCCCCTCCCCCTTTCAAACTTGCTGCCATTCCTCCTACGCTGATGGATCTTCTTCAAAAAGTCCAAGTTCAACTAGAAACGGCCCAACAAATAACACTCATCCCTTATTCATGACTTACTGTAATTTTTTTGAGCTAATTCCCTCGTCTAGGCCTCCAAATTAGGAAAAAAATTTCGTTTTAGAAGAAATTTTTATTTCAGAATATTTGTCTAGGGATCTTATTTTTTTAGTGTCGCTTATTTTGACATGTTTCTACAAGTAAGTAATCGAAATCAAACTTAATTGGATTCCAACTTTAGGGTAGTTTTTTTTATTTTTGTTATAGAACGGATAATATACCAAACAAATACTTTAAGAGACAATATATCCATTTCTGTTTTCTTTTGCGGTAATTTTAGAATTCTACAGAAGGACCGTATCTTTTATTGTTGTCACGTATCATTGCGCCACATCCGCAAATATAAAGCAAAGAATGTATTAAAAGTACTCAAGCTCAACCAATAGAAATTAAATGTTTCATAATATTGATATTAGCTAAAACAATTACAAACCATATGAGAGGGTTTTAAAGAAAGGCCCTTATGTAAAGAGATTCGGACCCGTTATTGTTATTTACATATTTATTGACCGATACGGTGCGGTATTTGGCTATATATATATATCGGAAAACTTCTAATCCACACCTCCCGGAAATAAGAAAAAAATGGTTTTTTTTGTGTTGCAAATTATTTTTGGAAAATCCGATCCGTCCAATGTGTTCAGAAGGTGTTTTCAAGGGTCTAGGCGGGAAATCTTCAAAACAAATACCGGGAAGGGCTTGATCCAAGCAGTTTTCGCAAAAAATGTAAATATATATTTTTTGCGAAAACTGCTTGGATCAAGCCCTTCCCGGTATTTTTTTTTGAAGATTTCCCGCGTGGAGCCTTGAAAACACCTTCTGAACACATTGGACGGATCGGATCGTCAAAAAAATGTTTGGATCA
Source organism: Vaccinium vitis-idaea (assembly GCA_963854785.1). Classification (NCBI taxonomy): domain Eukaryota; kingdom Viridiplantae; phylum Streptophyta; class Magnoliopsida; order Ericales; family Ericaceae; genus Vaccinium; species Vaccinium vitis-idaea. The sequence goes on along the minus strand of OY978223.1, from coordinate 2,671,892 downwards.
TGAGGTCCGGAAATTAAAAGTCCGGATAAGAAGTTTACCCTATATATATATAGGGTCTCCTTCTAGTCCGGGATCCGGGATTCCGGACCTCCATGATCCGATCATTTTTTTAATATACAGTTTTTGCGAAAAACTGCTTGGATCAAGCCCTTCCCGATATTTTTTTTTTTTTGAAGATTTCTCGCGTGGACCTTTGAAATCACCTTCTGAAAACATTCGACGGCTAGGATCTTCCAAAAACAATTTGCAAAACAAAAAAAAATACGGTTTTTCTTATTTCCAGGAGTCCCGGATTAGAAAATTTCTGTATATATATATATATAGAGTTCACTTCTAATCCGGACTTTTAATTTCCGCACCTTATGATCCAAAATTTTTTTGACGATCCGATCCGTCCAATGTGTTCAGAAGGTGTTTTCAAGGGTCCACGCGGAAAATCTTCAAAAAAAAATACCGGGAAGGGCTTGACCCAAGCAGTTTTCGCAAAAAATATATAAATACAGTTTTTGCGAAAAACTGCTTGATCAAGCCCTTCCCGGTATTTTTTTTTGAAGATTTTCCGCGTGGACCCTTGAAAACACCTTCTGAACACATTGGACGGATCGGATTTTCCAAAAAAAATTTGCAACACAAAAAAACCCCATTTTTTCCTTAAATCCGGGAGTGTGGATAAGAAAATTTCCCTATATATATATATATATATATATATATATATATATATATATATATATATATATACACTGAAAATTTCTAGTCCACTCCTCCCGGAAACAAGAAAAAATTGATTTTTTTTGTGTTGCAAATTATTTTTGGAAAATCCGAGCCGTCCAATGTGTTCAGAAGGTGTTTTCAAGGGTCCGCGCGGGAAATCTTAAAAAAAAAAATACCGGGAAGGGCTTGATCCAAGCAGTTTTCGCAAAAAAATGTATATTACCTTCTGAACACATTGGACGGCTCGGATCGTCAAAAAAATGCTCGGATCATGGAGTCCCGGATCCCGGATGTGAAGCTTCCCTATATATATATATATATGAAAATCTTCTAGTCCAAACCCTCCCGAGAATAAGAAAAAATGATTTTTTTTTTGTTTTGCAAATTATTTTTGAAAAATCCGAACCGTCCAATGTGTTCAGAAGGTGTTTTCAAGGGTCCAAGCAGGAAATCTTCAAAAAAAAATACCGGAAAGGGCTTGATCCAAGCAGTTTTTCGCAAAAACTGTATTTTTACAGTTTTGCAAAAATTGCTTAGATCAAGCCCTTCCCGGTATTTTTTTTTGAAGATTTTCCGCTTGGACCCTTGAAAACACCTTCTGAACACATTGGACAGATCGGATCGTCAAAAAAATGCTCTGATCATGGAGGTCCGGAGTCCGGACTAGAAGCGGAACATATATATATATATATATATATATATATATATATATATATATATATATATATATAGGTTCCACTTCCTATCCGGACTTTTCATTTCCGGACTTTTTATCCAAAAAAATTTTTGACGATCCGATCCGTCCAATGTGTTCAGAAGGTGTTTTCAAGGGTCCTCGCGGAAAATCTTCAAAAAAAAACACCCGGGAAGGGCTTGATCCAAGCAGTTTTCGCAAAAATATATAAATACAGTTTTTGCGAAAAACTGCTTGATCAAGCCCTTCCCGGTTTTTTTTTTTTGAAGATTTTCCGCTTGGACCCTTGAAAACACCTTCTGAACACATTGGACGGATCGGATTTTCCAAAAAAAATTTGCAACACAAAAAAACCCCATTTTTTCCTTAAATCCGGGAGTGTGGATAAGAAGTTTGGCATATATATATATATATATATATATATATATATATATATATATATATATAATCGTATTGCTCATACCACTACGTTTCCTGATACTCAATTTAAAACCATGCACATGAGAAACTAGAAATTAAATTACTCACAAACCATATCAGAGGGTTTTAAATAAAGACCATCATGTAAAGAGATTCAGACCCCAATACTGTTATTTACATACTTATAGGCCGATACGGTCTGATATTATTGACCGATATATAGCCATTTTGCTGATGCCGCTGCGTTTCTTGATACTCAATATAAAACCATGCACATGAGAAACTAGTTAATAAATATAGTCTAGTTAGAGTTTCAACATACTTTGACACTCCCTCTCTCTCTCTCCTAGTCATGGTTCAATTTGGGGACTGTTTCCAGTGAAATTTGAAGTGAAAGGACATCATTTTATTTGACCTTGCGTGAGATTTGTGATCAATTTCGTACAAACCTTCCACTGAAAGATTCTCTGGCACCTTGTTCGGTTTTGGTCTCAAGACCTACCATGCACGGTTCCTAATAAAATTTTCTTTCTATCTCTCTCTACTCATTACCCCAAAAACCCTCTCTCAAGACCCAAACCGAACAAAGCCCTGGGTGTTTTTAGAGATTCCAATTTGTTTAAGATCGAGTAAGGAGACAATTTGGAAAGCATAATTGATACTTGCCTCCACCATAAAGTCTGATCCCAGTACAATTTTCTCTCTACATCTTTCACAACCCCATTAGTCTTTCAGTAGCTGAACATGGCCGGGCACAGGATTTGAGTGTTAAGTGGACGAAGGATTTGAGTGTTAAGTGGACGAACAAGGCAAGAATTTGCAACATTATATGAATTACACCAACACAAATTGCCAAAATACTAACAAAAGACACTATCATATGAATTTTTTATCAACTTATGAAAATATTATCGTACATAATTATATAAATACATACAATATTATTTTATATAAAAAATAAATAAATAAAACCTTTGGGCAGTCGAGCCTATATAATTTTAAAGTTTTTAAAACAAAACAACTACTAGTCTACTATTATAAAGAAAATGTGAACAAATGCTCAGGCTCTCAGAATTAAAGATGCTTGAAGTTCCTGTGTTTCTGTTTCTACTTTCTTTGTTTATCCTGTATTGTTGGATGGAACCTTGCCAATCCTTTTCATTTTTTGTTAGGGCCCTAAGTGGCATATGATTATCGGTTTGCAAGGGTGCAACCTAGTTGGAATGCTCGTTTTTCTGTTGTGATGTCGTTTCTTAGATTCCTTTCAATCTTTGTAATTTGTTTCTAAAAAAATGTGAAACTTGGGTCCAGCGGTCGCCCGGACTCATCCGCCTCTCAGCCCGTCATGTATACAATTATGTATACATCTATACATACATTCATACACACACATACTCATACATACAATATAGTTATGAGAAGCGTAGCCTAGTCCCCGTCTGAACGTGGATTCTAACTCCAAAATGCACCTCCAACCAGTATAGCTACTAAGTAGAACTCAAGGTTTTAAATAGTGGTAGCAGCCCCCGTGGTGGATTCAAACTTGTAGTTTAAGGGGCACATAAATCCTACCAAAGCCCTACAATATGGGGGATTGATAAACTTCGATACAACATAGGGTTTTGTTGTAATGTTTAAAAATGGGTGATCATTGGAGTATTTGAGAGTAGTGAAAGCTTTGGCTTTTTAAAAAAAAAATGGTGGAATTTTGAATAGGATTGAGCAAACTTTTACAGTGCACAAAATTGTGGGGAAAACAAAAATTGTGGAAGATTTTGTCCATGTGTCCAGCTATATGGGTCTGGAAATGGGAAGAGAAAACAATAGACTGAAAAACAGGAGGGGGCAAGTGACCACTGTTGTGTTATGCTGGCTCCGCCAGTGGCTGCCCCTGCAATGGTAATTATAGGCTTATAGCAGTGTAATGATGATGGAAGTACCATATGTGGCAGCCTAGCAGAAATCGGATGCAGTAGTCGTCGTGAATTCGTTAAAATTATTTTTAGAGCCAGAGAATTTTTCGGGTAGCAGTTAAGTATCGACCGTAGTGACCGTGAAGTAGACAAAAAATCTAAAATGAACCGATACATGCATATGCAAATAGTGGGTATCACCATAGGAGTGTAACGGCCTTGGAAGTACGAAAAAACCTACTACATGGCAGCCGCTATTTGAAACCATAGCTCGTAAATCGCTCGACCCATCCGGGGGCTGGCTTTGAGCATACGCCGGCCATTGTGGAGCCCTTAATTTTTTGAGTGGCCCCCAAAATTTTATGACCTTATAGTATGTAAATGTATATGCAATTAGAAGGAAAATGTCTACTACAACTTAGGGCCCTATTCAAGTGAGAGTCCAAATTAAGGCCCTAAAAAATGGTAGTAAAGACTAAAGATCTAATTTTAAAAGTTTGTAGGTTAAAATTGAGACTAAGCAATAGTACATTTATGCCCTAACTTGTTTAAAAGAATCAAACCCCTAAATTTTGCTAAGGATATTTTACCAACAGAAAAAAGAAAGCCAAATGTAAGTGTTCAATTATTTGAAACTACTGGGTGCTTGTTATCGAGAAAAAACAACTAATGGGTGATTGTTTTTTCAATTGTATGGATTGTTAGTAAATTTTAGTTAAATATACAAGTTATAATTGCCTCCGAAGAAAGAATATTTTTGAAGTTAAAGTTGTGATCAAATCTAATCTTTGATCGTTTATGTTGCAAGAAAGGTTAAATGAATTAGCTATGCTATCCATTGTAAATGATATATCAATTAAAAATCGAGAAAAGTTATTTTTAAATAATAAATTTCGAATAATGGAATGACTATCCAGGCTTTTGTTACTTATTATGGTGTTGAATACTTGTATTATTTTCTTTAATTGAATACTGTAATATTTTCTTCAAAGTATTTTTCATTTGTGAGTTACACAAAGGGCCCATTTTAAAATGTTCGCATCAGGAAGCGAAAACTCGGAGACGGGCCAGGACCTATTCATAAGTTTGGTGTCTAATATGCGTGATCATCTTCCTCGTATCCATGAAGGAATGTGAGGTAATTTGATGTTCTTTTCAGGAGATTGGAGTATATACCATGAGGGATTTGCTAGAATAAACACCATTATTTGGGATTGTACCGTATCTGTACACTCCTTGAATCGCCCGTGTTTTACATAAAAATTTCTAACATCAATCTTAAATTCATAACTTGCGTATTGAAATTCATATCATTTACACATAAATTCATAAATGTTATGGATTTTTATCTTGAAGTCATATTTTTTAAGCAAATACTATGAATTTCTCTACTACCGTCACGGATTTTTTTTATAAGAGAAAAGAATATTGTTAACCAAATCGAACAAACACATCAAGTTAGCAAGTTACCAACTGTCGTGATTATAAATTTTTGTACCAAAATCAACGAAGGCTTAACGATTCCAAGTGCATATCATATACACACAAAAAATCAGCTGTACCTTGTAGCATTTCACGTAGCATCAATTACAAGATAAACCTAAAAATGGAAGAAAAAAATAAATATATATATATACAAAACAGCCTTGATTTACGAGTGATTATTCAGTGGTACTGGAACACCAAGCAAGTAATAATTTTTCCTGATATACCCCTTGAAACTGAACAGTGTAAAATCAATGGGTTTACTGTCAGCTGATCAGATAATGCTATCATGGGAGGGAGACTCAGAAACAGCAACCTAGTATGTTACTGCAGCATTTGGTACCAGTAATAACTCCATATTTTTTTCTTCTTTTGAATGTCAAACCTTTACCACATAAAACTGTGCCGACAAAAAAATAAATAAATAAATACCCCAAGAAGAACTAACACAGTACTATAGTACTGGACCCATTAATTCATTTCCCCATTTGATCTCACTGAGGGGGAAAAAAATAAAATTAAAACCAAAAAAACAGTGTATACCACTAACCTATAGCTTTTGATTAGAGACAAGTTTCCACCCACAGAAGGAAGGGAAGGAGGAGACACAGAAGCAAATATAATCCAAGATACAGTTGATCTCATAACCTATGGAAGATCCTTTGGGTGGTTTGTTTTTTCATATAGTAAGTAGTTCACTATGGAATAGGTACCAACTTAATAATTTCTATGGTTGTGATTCATCGTCGATCATTTCTCGATGTACCCTTATCGAGCTCTAAAAAATCTCTCGCCGAGAGGGAAAAAAAACCTATCGGAGATCTGATTCGACTCGTACAGCGATCTAGAGATTAACAGACCCTTGATTTTCTGGATAGAATTATAGAAAGTTAGCCCTAGATTATATATATGTGTACATAACCCTACCATTTTCCTAATTTTTTTGGGTTAGAAATAATCCATACATTCAAATGCATATCACATGATACGTTAAAATCAAAGAAATGGAAAACCAAATAAACCCAAAACACCATTGACAGTTCCAAAGCTCCCAAATCACACGGAGGACACAAAAAAAAATCAACACAAAAACAGACATAAGCAAAAATAATCGTACCTGGAGCTAGCGAATTCGTAGAGCTTTCCTCTTGGAGAGAAGACGATGAGAGCAACCTCGGCATCGCAAAGAACCGAAAGCTCGAAGGCCTTTTTGAGGAGCCCATTCCTCCTCTTGGAGAAGGTGACTTGCCTGCTTGTGGCGTTTTCTATACGCCTCATCTGGGTTTTCCCTCTCACCATCTCCAAATTAACAAGCACTCTCCTCCTCCTCCTATAAAATCTCGAACCAAAAAATAAACCACAACATCAATCACTGAAAAGAATTGAACAAAAAAACACTACTCAACCAAACCAAGAATTTTATTCTTAGGCAAGGAAAATTTTATACCAAATTGGCAAGAAACCAGAAAAAGGCTTTTTGGGTGACTGCAGAGTGGAACAAGAAGGCCAAATATGGAGGAGAGAGAGAAGGGAAAGAAAGGTTGGGAAGAAGGTGGGGGTAGGGCAAAGTATAGGTGAAGAAGTAGAGAGCAGAGAGGGGGATTGATTTGATTCTGTGAGGAGTCTTCTTTCTGTGGGTTACTATCATTAATGGGAAGGGAAAAAGAACTCAACAAGAACATGAAAAAGCACCCAACTTTCCTTTTTCATCTCACTCACTTTTAGGGGTGTTTCACTAACAAAAAAATTGTTTTTTTTTTTTATCTCACTCACTTCTAGGGGTGTTCCATTAACAAAAAACTGCTTTTTTCAAAAATCGAGACTGGTCATTCTCTCACAATACATCACATAAAAAACCGTGAAAAATCAATTTTTTCAAAAAACCACATTAGTGGAACACCCCTACACTATTTGCTTTTCTTAACTTCCTCAAAATAAAAAAGAAAAAAACCCACCAAGGGGAATAATAATATAATATTTGTGAGGAATACCAAATCCTTTGCTTGTTTTGGAAAACTCACAGAACAAACCTAAAAGAGAAAAAATAGATGGAAATGGGCAAAAAAATAGGAGTATGACGGAATTTGGGGCAAGTGGCCAGAGTGGATGGAAAAGTCTTCAAGTTGATAAAAATAGTAGATACAGAAAGTAGGGGAGAGAAAGGGGGCGAGTAGATGGAGTATTATTTTATTTTAGGACAGTGGTTTTTAATTTTACTTTTTTACGCACCCTGGGATTTTTGGGTCATTATTTTTTGGGTCATTATTGATCTCATCCTTTTTCTTTTCTTTTTTATATTCGCTATCTCATCCTTTAGTGGGGTTTTTTTTTTTTTTTTTGTCATTCATCAATCCTAATCTATTACATGGGGGGAGGAGGGAGTGGGACTCGATCCCGGGATGCAGTGTGGGGCATTCAAGAGCTCTACCGCATGAGCTAGCCACCACTTGCATCCTTTAGTGGGGGTTGAAGCATCCCCAACAGTCTCCCTAAATTTTTCTCTAAAAAAGTAATGAACAGTGCATATTTTTCATTTTACCAATCCACGTTTCCAACAATTCCTCTCTATTATCCTCCCTATTTTAATTAAATAATGATTATTGAGAGGGAGAGAGAGAAAGAAAGAATAAACAAATGGGAAAGTGAGAGAGAAGAGAGAGAGAGAGAGACAAAAAAAAAAAAAAGAGGAAAGTAATGCGACGGAGAAGAGAGAGAATAAAAAAAATTACTCCCTCCGTCCCAATTTCTTGGTCCTTCTTTTCATTTTGGGATGTCCCAAAATATTTGTCCCACTTCTAAAAACATCCATCAAAATTGGGTCACTTTCCAATTTTACCCTTAAAAAGTACTTTTCCCATCTTAATTGGCTAGTCTACTATCTTTTATTTTATAACGGTTTTTATGATTTTGAAAATTTTGTATAATAAAACTAATTGATATCTATCAAACAAGATCCATATTGAATATGTTTTGACTTTCATATAATAAATTAGCCTCACAAATTTGGGCACAGTAATATTGACTGGATTTATGGGCAAAATAGAAAAGTCAATACAAAGTTTTCACACCCCTTAAAAACCCATTTCCCCAAAAGGGGTCAAGAAATTGGGACGGAGGGAGTAATAGGATAGTGAATAGTGCCTCCCCAAATGGGGAGGTATTTAGGGAGGTACTGTAGCATTTTGTATTTTATGGAGGGATTTAGGGAGACTCTTGGAGCTTGTGTTTTTGGGTTTGGCTGCGTAAAATAGGGATAGGGAGGGGTTTAGAGAGCCCCTTGTGCTTGCTCTTAGATTTTATCAAATCTTGATAAAATCTATAGGTGAACAACCCCCAAGGTTTAACGAAATTTATTGGGCTGTCGTTAAAATTTAAAATATATATTTAAATATGTGAAAATGTATAAGAATATATTATAAAAGTGTACAGAAAAGTAAAAACTATAATGTTTCTTTTTTTATTATTATCTTATTCTTTTGCCTTATTGTCAATTCATTGGCTGACAATAATATTTAAGGCTTGGGTTTTCCCATATTGTCTAAATGGATTAAGGATGAGTTCCCACTATGGTATCTTTTGTATTCTTATACTACAAGTTGTCAAATCTGTTGATATATGAGACGAATGAGTTGTTGATTTGACAACTTTTTAGTCCAAGAATACCGAAAATACGGTAGTGGAAACTCAACTTAAAGCCAACAAAAATATGATTTTTTGTGGGAGAAAGAGGAAATTATTGATCAGATTAAAACAAATACAATCAGTCTACTCTCACACACTCTCGCTCACACCCCAGTATGTGGGACCTACCTCGGGGTCTCACACGATTGATTGGAGCCACTCAATTTGTGTAAAATATTATCTCAAGGGTATTTGTGAAAAACTAGCTCAATTAGATACCTGTAAAGACTCGATTGATTCCTTCAAGTTTCAGTTCCTGAAAAACTTTAACAAACTTATCAAGCTTTTACCAATATTTGACTAAGCTGGTTTTTTCAGGAATCCTTAAAAAAATATTTTAAACAAATTGAGCGGCTCTGATCATTTGTGTGAGACCCTGAGGTAGGTCACACACAATGAATCGTGAGCCAGGTGTGAGCGAGAGGCTGTGAGAAATTCATTCATATAATTTTTGAAGTGTAATTTATTGATAGTTTGTGAAATTTTTTAAGATAGATCATTTTCCTCATATACATCATATTGGGGAGTTGTTTGCATCTGAAGTTTTGAGGCTTGGTGGTAGCATTGGGATTTTTGCAGATGTTATAAGGAGTGTATCTGGTTTCTTGTTGTAATATGTAATCTTGGTGTTCTTAAGTTGGCTCCGTGCTAACTTTGGTTATTTCCCTTTTGGTCCTTGTTTGGCGTTGATTCATTTTCGGGGGTGCCAACCTTGTTTTGGATGTCCGTTATGTTTCTCGCCTTTGCTTGGTTCCTTTTAATCATTGTAATTGGTTTTCAATGATTAATAAAATTTAAAAAAAAATTATCTAAAATCCATAAACTATGAGGAAAATGAGAAACTCATTCATATAATTTTTGAGGTGTTTGGAAGTCTAGATAAAAGGAAAAATGATAACTCTCTGTGCCCATCTTGGCTTTGTTCGGTTTGAGTTTTGAGGGAAGGTTTTGGGGATAATGAGTAGAGAGATATAGAAAGAAATTTTTATTGGGGACCTGCAAGGTGGGTCTTGAGACCCAAACCAAACGAGGTGTTTGAGACTAATCATCCTATTGAGGCCCTTCTCGAAGCGCCTAAATCATACATTTGCTATTTAGGCTTTGTTTAGTTGGAGAGAAAAAAATGAGAGAAAATGGCTAAATAGAGTTATAGAAATAGTAAATTTCCCCCCTCATTTCCGGAAGCGGGGGAGATGTTGTGCACAGCCATGTTGTGCACCCCTCAGCCATTGGATCGAGTTTTGGACTGTTCGGATGTGCTTTATTTTTTACGGGTAAAAAAAAATTGCCGAACGCATCCAAGCCATCCAAAACTCGATCCAACGGCCGAGGGGTGCACAGCACCTCCCCGAGTCCGGTACCCTCATTTCCTCCTATTTTTCTTCTGAATTATTTCCTCTTCTCCTTCTTCACTTTTCATAAGTTCCAAGCACAAAAATTATGCTGATTGATAGTAGTATCTTGTTTGGTATGCTTTCAAATCAAAATTTTGTCTTAAGAAATAAGTTCTAATCTAGTGTTGCCGTCTTCTTTCCGAGATAGTAAACATACGTACTTTGATTCCATGTACGCTGATACTCGAAATAATTAATATTAATTCTTACATCAATAAAATTAGAGAATTGATCCTCGTACTCTTCTTTTTACCATTGACACTCCGGTTTTGTTATTCACGTAAAATTACCATTTTATCCTTTCATTAGTTCACTATTTCAATCACCAACGGATACTCTAATAAATTTACACGAACAAAAACGAAAAGAAGAATGCGGATGGTAAAAAGGGAGGGTTGAAATGGAGGATAAGGATAAATAAGATGGATATGGGGTGGATCGGCCCTTGGGCAGGGGCGGACATAAGTGTGTGCAAGCGGGGGGCTCGGGCCCCCGCTCACCTCCTAATTATCTCAATTTTTCTACTATATTTTAGGTTTTGTTTGTAAAAAAATTTATGAAGAAATGTCCCTTCAAAATTGTTTTGTTAATAGGAGTATACAAGGATGATAATTTGATGTTAGTTAATGAATATATATGATTTGCTCCCCTCGCGATAGGAATCTTGCGTCCGCCACTGTGGACCTGGTTTACCCTATCGATATTTAATCCAGGCTAAGCCATATTAAAGTTAATTTTTTGAATAAACTGACTTTTCACGATTTTTTTCGTGATGTATTATGAGAGAATAACCTGTCTCGGTGTATTTTCTAAAGCATCCAGTAGTTTTGGTAGGAACATCTAGTATTTATGCTCGTACAGGGGGGTGTTAAGATGGAGTGATGTCCGTACAGGGGTAGCAAGATGTCACTATCGGTTCGTACAATCGCGTACACGAACTGACCAATGAGAGATTGAAAACGCATAGGCTAGTATAGTGCATCAGTTCAGATCGGCTTTTTTTGATTCAGAAAAGGAAACAGAGCCCACATCCTTTTCCTCTCTCTCTCTCTCGCATCTCTGACATTTCCACCCTCTCCCACCACGACCCAGTACCATGATTCCATTGTTTTTTCCATTTTCTCTGCTCCCCTTTAAAAAATCAAAAAGTGGTTTTTAAAAAAACAATTTTGTCTTTATTCAAATTTTTTTTACATTTGTTAGTTTTGCATCAAGATTTTGTGGTTTCTGGATTTCTCTCGACAAGACGAATCTAACAAGTATAAATTTATGGTCAAAACTCAATTTTTTTTAATAAAGCCAAAATAGTTGGATTATTGGCCAATAATCCAAGTATTTTGGCTTTATTCAAAAAAATATTTGGTTTGACCATAAATTTATACTTGTTAGATTCGTCTCGTCGAGAGGAATCCAGAAACCACAAAATCTTGACGCAAAATTAACAAATGCAAAAAAAAATTGAATAAGGACAAAACTGGTTTATTAAAAAACCAGTTTTTGGTTTTTTACCCAAAACACCCCTAGTTGCTAAAATTTTGGTAACTCAGTTGTTAAAATCAACTATAATTTTAGCAAATGAGTTCACCAGGTGTTAAATTCATGATTAATCAACCATAATTTTAACACTTGGTGAACTCATTTGCTAAAATCAACCATACTTTTAGCAACTGAATTACTAAACTCAAACTGAGTTGATTTAGAGTATTTTAGCTTTGATTCTTTAAGATACTGTACATCAATGAAGTCATTTTCCCCCCGACAGTGGAACTAAATTTTTTTGTCAGATCTCAAATCCATTTTCATGTCTTCCAAACGAAGAATGGGTGGAATTTTGACTTAAAAAGCCAACTTAATTTTTTTTTATTTGATTTTTTTTGCATTGATTTTTTTAGTATTATTGATTCGTTTCAACGAGAGTAATCCAAAAAGGTGAACAATTATTATTAAAACTCTCAATTTTTTGAATAAGATCGAAAAAAAAGTGTAAAAATTTGTCTTTTTGACATATTTTTGTCTTTATTCAAAAAAATTTAAGCTTCGATCATAATTTTTTACTTTTTTGATCCCTCTCTCCGAGACGAACCAATAATACTCAAAAAGTGGATGCAAAACTAAAAATTGCGGGAAAAAATCAAATAAAAGACGATTTTTTTTTTTGTAATTTATCCCATCTTTACTTTAATATTTTCTACTTTTTGGACGGATCAAATGTCCATTTTAGATATTTAGGTCTCCAAAATAGAGGTGTGTCTCCATATTTGAAGACCCAAAAGTAAATTTGGAGACCTAAAGTTCTAAGAAAACAATGGATCCCTCAAAAAAAGTATAAAGGGTTATAAAAAATTTGAAATAAATTATAAAATTTTCTCTTAATGTATCACATCCATTCTTCATTTTGAAGATGGGTTGGAGATGCTCTCACCTAGTAAACAAAAAGTTGTGGGTTGGTGTAGAACAAATCTACACTTTGGATTGTGTGAGAGGAGCTTTTTGGAACTTTTTTAATTGATATATTGTGAGAGAATTACCTGTCTCGAAAAGCACAATAAGTAAGAAAAAAAAATATTACATTTGCAGATCGGAGCCTCACTTTGGGATCACACCTAAATGATAAAGAGTCATTCAGTTTTTTAACATGTTTTTAAAGAATCCGTGTAAAAAATTAGCTCATTTGAATATCGGTAATGACTTAATCGATTTATATTCTTGAATTCGCAGAAAAAAAAATTGAATGAATCAATTAATCCCTTATCGATATCTGAATGAGATGATTTTTTATAGGGAACTCTTAAAATAATATACTCCCTCCGTTCCAAAAAGTTTCTCCTATTTTCCTTTTTTGGCTGTCCCAAAATATAGAGCCAATTTAAAGTTTTCAACAACTGGAAGTTGGTAAAATTCCTTTTGTGCCCTTGAGATCGTTTTAACAATCAAAACAATGAGACCAAAAGAAGAATAATTGAAAAGTTTAAAATTTAAAGTGCACTCTAAAATTTTGAAAAAGTTCTCTGATTACATTGGCAGCAAGAGCTTAGGTTTCTTTGGACTTAATTTTGGTTACAGACAGTTGGTATAATTTAACATTTAGTAATTTATAGTTTTTCTTCATAATTTTTACATCAAATTATTTATGTTAGAGTTTGGGTTACGTACTTTGGACTTATTTATATACAATTTAAAATTTAAAGTGCGCTCTAAAATTTCATTGTTTTCTCTCTCCTCAAAACTCTCCCCCTCTCTTTCTTCTTCTCATGCAATAGTACCTTGGCGAGGTGGTGATGGGTGGTCTCCTCCATGACCACCTAAATTAGGGTTAGGTCAACAGTATTTTTTTTTTTAACATCAAAAAAAATTTATTGATCAAAGATACAATGATTAAACGGGACAAGAGAAAAGTATCAAAACGAGGAATGAGGTCCCACCGAGGATGGCACCCCACAATCATATACCTCTTGAGACCCAAAGGAGGGAATGGCTGACAAGAAGTATTGACTTTGTAAGGTTCACTATATTGTGAATTTGTCTCCACAAGAACTTTGTTTCTATGTAAAATCACATATTATGTTTGTACATCCACTTTGAATATTACTATATGTATATTGTTCACCAAAAGTAAGACTCACAAAAACACATACATAACTAATAAATGTATTACCTCCGTATGCGTTTGTTTGTCTACTTTTACTATTTCACACTCTTTGAAAAATTGTTCATATATATCCGTAAAAATCTCTGAAAATATGCAATATGAATCTTATTTGATAGATCTCACATTAAGTCTATTATACGAAATTTCAAAAACATGATACCTCTAGTGTCCCGAATTATGCTTTCCACAAAGGGCCTAACAGGCCAATTTCCACACTAGCCTCAGCCACCGGGAGGACTTACTGTTAGGCAGATTCATCTGTTAGGTGAACTCGTCGGCTAGGCAGATTCGTTGGTCAGGCAGAACTGAACACTTGGCCGAACCGACACTTGGTCAAACCAAGCACTTTGCGGAACCTACACTTGGCTGGATCGGTGGGTTCGGGCCAAGTTGAGCTGACTCTACCGAACCGATGAGTTGTAATGGGCCGAACCGGTGGGTTCAGACCTAGCCGAGTTGGCTCTACCGATTCGGTGGGTCCTAGGGGCTCGCTGTCACGCGTGCCTCACATATCAGACGTGACGTCAGGCGGCAAGTGTCAGTGGCATGTTGTAAAAGTTGTGACAGGTGACAAGAGTGACGTCATCCGAAGCGACAGTGTGCAGACGGCACCTTGTCCAAACCATGTGATGTGCCTTGGGAACCGACGACACGTGAGGCGCGTGGAAGCTTGGCGCCTAAGCACCCCTTGCATATAAAAGGCAGACTCCCCCAACTTGAAGATATATGGGTTTTCAGAATGCACAAACCCCTCTTTCTTACTTTCTCTCTCCAGAAACTCTGAAGCTTGCTTCATTCATCTTCTTCCTCTGACTTGAGCGTTGAGTGCCTTATTGGCCGGAACCCCCGGTCGGTTAGGCGCTAATGATGTTGCTACATACACAAGCTAGTTAGAGTCCTTAGGCGATGGCCTTAGGCAAGGTTTTTAGGCGAACCAAAAGGCCAGGAGAAGGCCTCAAGAGGAGGCTCCAAATGAGGTATGTCCTAGCCGATTGGCTAGGCAAGAGCGCTTTGGTGAAAGGGTTCAAACAGAGCCCTTAGGCGGCTCAAGAGGCCCTTAGGCGAAGAGTGCTCAGACGGAGCTCGATCAGGAGAAGGCCCCAGGTAGGATCTGTCCTAGCCAGTCGGGTTGACAAGAGCGCTGAGGTAGAGCGCTTAGGTGAAAAGGCTCAAGTGGAGCCCGTAGGCAGCTCAAGAGGCTCTTAGGCAAAGAGTGCTTAGGAGAAAGCCCCAGGAAAAATCCGTCCCAGCCGATCGACTGGGCAAGAGTGCTCAGTCGCAGGGGCTCAGGCAGAGCCCCTACGCGACCCAAGAGGTTCATGAGAGGTTCATCCCGGAATCGATGCCCCCACAATACCTATTATAAATTGGAGGATATAGACATTTTAAATTATGACACGAATGCCAAAAATGTATTAACAAACACCGACGGGGGAGTATTAATTTAGAGATATAGATTGGTAGAGAGAGGTGTGAGATATGAAAAGGAGCAAAGATTTTTGAATTTGAATTCAAAATTGAACTATGCAATATGTTGATCTTTGTAAGATTGTGTCACATGCATGTATCATTTTAAATTTAAATAACAACCCATTCAATCGCATCACTTGTCGCTCTGGGAGGCCTCACTAATAGGAAACAATGCAAAGGCCTCACTAATAGGAAACTTTGATAAACTTTTTTTTTATCAAAGTTTGTTGAGTGAAAAGAACTTATTTTAATTTATCTATCGTTCACAATAATTCATTTGTGAATTTGATATTAAAAGTTAAAAGTAAGATAAAAATAAATGAAATAAAATTAAAAAAAACTTATCAAAAGATTTATTGTGTGTGAAAATAAGACCAAAAAAAAAATTGCTTGGCCAAAATAGCCCTCTTGGGATTTGTATCAGGGATCTCTAGATTTAGGCCCATAAAATCAAGTAGGTGATTTTAGCAAATGAAAATGGGTTGATTTTAGCGTTTGGTTACCTCAATTGCTAAAATCACCCACTTGATTTAATGTATTTGAACACACCGCTAGTGCCAGATCTAAAGATATATTGAATCAAGGAATAATTTATAAACCATATGGAGTAACATATTTATGTCTTCTATGGAAAATGAAGATAGTTTTTACTAAAATTTCGGAGCCTAAAACAGCGAGACTTCCGACGTCACCTCGGGATCGGACCTGGCAAAGGAATCAATTAGTCATTTTGGGAGAAACAATGGACGGCATAATTAAGAGCACATGCTGCAAAATATATGCCAAACACATCGTCTCATGTAATTTTTATTTTGTCCTTTTTCAAAGACTCCATTCACTTGTTAAGAATTTAATGCAGCAAAATCATTTAGGATTAGTGCAATGAAGCTAAAAATTGAGAGATCGGAATCCAATTATTCGTCTCTTATTATAATGGTTATTAATTTGCTAATCAAGAAAGAAAAAAAGATGGTGATCATTAGCTAGACTTGCACGTAGGTGTAATTTTAATGGTTAGAGTTTGGACTTCGTGTATGTCGTGGATATGTGTCATTAGAATTTTATGTGAATTACTGCTCAATACTGTATTCACGAAGTGATTATTCAGTGCCTCAAGCCCCTTTTCTGTTACACATTACAGTGAGTTTCATACAATATTTTGTATGAAGTCTTAAGAGTGAAAAATAAACGTAGGATAGCATCACCATGTGGTCTCGAGGTAATAGGGTAATTTTTCCTTATTCACCATATTGTTAAATAAAATAGGTAAACAAATATGGTCTCCACTTTGTTAGGGATGGAGCCGGGGGTGCCAGTAGAGGCGGTCGTCCTTGCAAGAAAAAAAAAACTCTAGTTTTATACAGGGAAAAAAAAATTAAAAACTTTCCTATGGATTATGTAGGCCCTCCCTCGCGTAGTGAAATTCCTGGTTCCGTCCCTGTATTTTGTGTCCTGTGAGAGATACAAATAAATCCCCGGCCTTGATCATTCAAGCACGGAAAAGTCTAAGGGCATGCATAATTTGACAAACATTTTCACACACCATAACAATAGTACTGCAAAGTGTGTGTTCCTGCCGCTATTATCTTAAGGTAGATGAAAATGAACATCTTATCCAATATGATAAAACGCTTAATCTTAAACCCAAAAATCAACTAGAGTTACGTCATCCTTCGCGCGCAATTGGCTATAGTCTTACATCTCTTGCTATAGTCTTACAACTCATACTCTATGAGGTCAAAAGTTCGATTCCCCCTACAAGGAGAATTCCCCTTCCTTACTACACTGGACATGTTTTTTTGGTACGTAAAAGGGTAAAAGAGGCGATGACTTGCATAGTTGCTTGTCTTTGGGCGTGACCATAGAGATTCCAGGCTTTCAGTTGGTGTCGGGAAAGATTAGCCACCTAGATATTTTCACCGACTCAGAAAGGGCACGTGGTTCACAGGACTATTACTACAAGCAGACTTCATTTTTGCTACCGCGTGAAAAAGAGCGAACACTTGACTCAATTTGTATATGAGCTGTCAATAGATGATAGTTTGGCAAATGAAAGCTCAATTTTTTCTTGAGTTGGCCAATTGGACAACCTTTATTCATGGACCACTAGTTATTTCCTTGTTTTAACTTATGTTGAGTAGTAGAACTATGTGCAAAGCTAGTTGAATAATAACATGATGGTACATAGTTGAATAATTCCAAGATGGTACATGGAGTCATGGACCACTTGGTAAGCCTTAAGCAAACATTTTTAGGCACCAATTGTAGCCTTTAGTGGTAGTGGGTCCTCTATTTTGCTTAGCTTCCACATCCCACCCATTTAAAGTCCTTCATCAGTCTGCTTAATTTGTACCACATTAGTAGGAGTAGTTTTTTTTTTTAATAACTCAGGTGTTCGAGTCAGCTTACATTATAGGCGGCTATACATAGTGACCCGGGTGGTCATTTGAACACCCAAGGAAGAAAAAAAAAATTAGAATACATGTGATATTTTTTGTTTCATTGTTGTTTAGCCCTTCTTGAACACATAACCCAAAAATGTTTGGACATCCTACCCAAAAATATTTGAACACCCAACCTCAAAATATTTGAATACCCAATCCAAAAAAATAAGCCCACAAATCAATCCAATATAAAGTTGAATAATTCCAAGATGGTACATGGAGTCATGGACCACTTGGTAAGCCTTAAGCAAACATTTTTAGGCACCAATTGTAGCCTTTAGTGGTAGTGGGTCCTCTATTTTGCTTAGCTTCCACATCCCACCCATTTGAAGTCCTTCATCAGTCTGCTTAATTTGTACCACATTAGTAGGCGTAGTTTTTTTTTTAATATAACACAGGTGTTCGAGTCAGCTTACATTATAGGCGGCTATACATAGTGACCTGGGTGGTCATTTGAACACCCAAGGAAGAAAAAAAAAATTAGAATACATGTGATATTTTTTGTTTCATTGTTGCTTAGCCCTTCTTGAACACATAACCCAAAAATGTTTGAACATCCTACCCAAAAATATTTGAACACCCAAATTTGAACACCCAACCTCAAAATATTTGAATACCCAATCCAAAAAACGAAGCCCACAAATCAATCCAATATAAACAACTCAATTAGCCCATTTCAAAATCAAAAAATACTAGAGATCTGGGTATTCAGAGAACAAACAGAGGCGAGCAACACCAGTCACGAGCAAACAAATGAATACTAGAGATCCATTTTCTGCTTTTGATAGGAGAAAAGTTGATCCATCTTGCGGAACTCTACTCGTCTAACTTTTTTGAGGTGGACTTAATGGAATTGGACATTAAATTTCAAAATATCATTGTAAACACGAGATCCGACGAAAAAATTTCATAGCTCAAAGGGATTGGTGATCTTGCTGCAAAATTAGTAGAGACAGTAGATGCATGTCACATATCGATTGGTCTATTTGCTTGTGATATTGGTGTTGGCTCTTCATATCGTCACTGCAATAATTGAAACAGGTTTTTCAGCAATAAAGTACATAGATAGCAATCTAATCAATCGAATGGGAGATCAGTGGATACATGAATGATTATTTGGTTACTTATATGATGTACCGTTGATAAATGAGGCTCCCATGCAACGGTTTCAAAATATAAAAACTCGTCGAGAGCAATTGTAATATTCTGTATACTTTTTCCTTTTTGGGTGGCACTGTTGATATTAATGGAAATATTTTTTATATATAGTTGTGGTTTCAAAATGTATTAGAGATTTCCGAACACCCTTTCTAAAATTTCTGGAACGGCCACTGGCTTACCTACACAAACACCCTTTCTAAAATTTCTGAAACGGCCACTGGCTTACCTGCACAAACACCCTTTCTAAAATTTCTGAAACGGCCACTGGCTTACCTGCACACTGTAGTATTACAATTTCTTCAAGTTGCTAAGTTCCCTTGGTGGGCATTCAATTCACATAGTAGCAGCTAGCAATTCTAGATTCCAATTTCCAACCCTCTTATTTATACGAAGTATACTATTGTACTCATATCTTTTGTTACTCATAACTGTTCACGTTGTGTTACTTGTGTACAGCAAAACGAAACAAAACAAATCAATAACTGTTTAATGTTATTCTTTGCGGAATTGGGAATCTTGTAGTGCGTGCAGTGCCGCTCTACAACTTTTTTTTTTTTTTAAACTGAGAACTACAACCTTGTAGTGCGGCATCTGAGCCGTTGATCGTGCAATCAACGGATGTGATGTCATCTTGGCACTTGTACGATCCGAGCCGTCCATAACCAAGATAAAATCTAAGTTACCACACTATAGGATTGTAGTGCAGCACCGCACTACAGGATTCCAAATCCTTTCTTTGGCGACTGCAACTCAATTTACTTTCGACTGTTGTACGTAATCACAATATACTTTCCTTTCTTGAGCTCGTTCTAAACTTTCTATGAGCACACAAATTGAGTCATTTGAAAAGGGAAAATTTGAGCAAAAAAGATTCATGATGTAACTAAGTGTAATGTTCATGTGCTTTACACATCTAATACATGTAAATCAACATAACGCATGTGGATTCTCTCTGATTCTTAATTTGGACTTATATCCAACCCAAGTGTGTTGTCCGGCCTCGATCCTTCGATAATCGAAATATCTGTTAAATAGACTGTTTATTACAACTAACGTCAACTCGTATATGATTATGACAATCAGATCATCTATTTGCTTTTCTGAAAAGATCTATAAACTTCGTCGTATATAAAGTCTTATATAAAGATCGATTCGGATCAATGGAGTAAGATCGAAAGGGAGCCCACTCAAGCTTAGGTTGGACCAGCACTACAAACAAATGACTGTATGGAACCCCATCCCTATATACAACTCCACACGATGTAATGTTTATTTTTTTTGTTTTCCGACCAGCTTACAAATTAACATCTTGACTAATTCCCTTCCCGGTTCGGTCAAAGACAAGCCATCAACACCGTGATTAGGGGTTTTGAAAGATACTCCCTCCGTCCCATTTTAAATTTCCACCTTTCTATTTTGGGATATCCCAAAATAAGTGTCCACTTTCTATAAATAACCATCAAAACATACTACCAAACTTTCAATTTGACAGTTTTTGATATTCATATCATTCTTAAATTGACAATATCTTTCAACATATAATATTTTTCATGATTTTGAAAATTTTGTATAATAGAATTAATTGAAATCTATCAAATAATATCGATATGACATATTTTTTTAGTACATATTGAAGGATATAAATAATTTAAATACATTTAATTGACTTCACAGCTTCTAAGGTTTACTTTTGGAAATTTAGAGCAAAAATTCGAACTTCTTAAAACGCTCGATTTCCCGTAGAGGACATTTAAATTGGGACGGAGTGAGTATTACTTTCGTGCGGCTTACCTCAAAAAATCAAACCGTAATCAATTGGGTAGGAATCAAACTCACGAACCAACCGGACTGCTAAGTTGATACGAGGAAATATATATATAGTTGTGGTACCGACACTTGTCAGCAAGTGGGTGGGAGGTGTATTTGTTGCCTTTTATGTGCAAGGTTTCCCGAGCATACCAAGACTTTTTGAGAGACCGGGGGAGGTTTGTGGTGTGTAGGGGACCACTCGGCGTGCGATGCACCCTCTATTTTCTAAGTTCATGATTTTAGATCTAACGGCTCAAAATGGATTGGACCTCTCGAGGGCTTATATTCAAGGTCCCAACTGCATTGGAATTAGGTTTTCATCAGCTTTTCTGTTTTCTTTTTTTTTCCTTAATTATTCTCTCATAAAATTTATCTTATCACGCAGATCCATGATTTTCTTTATAAACGAGGGGTTGGTTGAGTGGTGAAAATTTGGGCCGTAGTTGGAGAAGGTCTGGATTCGAGTCACTATAGCGGGACTAGTTCACGTCTAGTTTTTCTGTTGTCCAGTTCAGTCCAGTTTTGAATTTTGTGAGCCCTTCTTGGCTCATAACAATGGTCGGTATCGTTCATTTTGTAGAGCTCATCGACTAGAATATACTAGAAAAAATAAACTTGATCGAACATTGATAACTATATAAACGATACAGATTTATAGAGTGAAAAATAGGAAAGAAGTTTGAAATTGTTTATATGTTTGGCCCATTTTCCAATACAAAAATCTTTTTCGTTCGTATAGATGTTTGATTATCGTTCATCTAGTTATCGATGTTCGGTCAAGTTAATTTACATTCTATCCAACAAAGTCCAAAACTGGACTAAACTAAATAATAGGGAAATTGGACGTGAAGTGGATACCACTACCCTAAATCTGGCTTGGACATTGGTTCAATTAGGTAGGTGTGACGGGGTCATTCTCCCTGGCAGAGATGACAAGGTGTTATTTGTTAACCAAAAAAAAAGATCCATGATTTTCTTTTTACACAAGCTAATTTACGCGTTCCTTGACTAATTCATGGGAGCCTAATCTCACTATATATCAGTGAAAAACTCATTTAAAACCGGAACAAAGTTGCGTGTGACTAAAACCTCATACTCCCAAAATTTTATAGAACTAGAGAGGTGAGAGGGTCAAAGTTGAATCACTCCCATAATCCTTAACTAGTATATTTAGATTTCAACCCCAAAAAATTTGTTTCCACATACAAATGGGAACAGATCAGACGTTATTGCAGGGCACACCTCGAGTCCCGCAAAGCTGATCCGATTCGGTCATTTTTAAAAAAAAATATTATCATATACATTCTTGTAAAAAAATTCAGCTCAATCGGATATTCATAAGGACTCTTTTAGAATTCTAGGGCAAAAGTGAGAGTGGTTTGCCCTACAAATTTTGAAAAAGTCTTCACCGATATTTGTTGAGGAAAAAATTTCAAAAACAAAATTCCTAGTACAACAATAGCAATCAAAATTTCTAGTACTACAATTTACGTTTTCGTTTTTCTTGAGTGTTTGTGTGGAGTGTGTGTGAGAATTGAGATAGTTGGGATCTGGTGGGTGTGTGTGTGTGTGTGAGAGAGAGAGAGAATTGGGCCTTTTTTGGCATGGAAAATGAACGAGAATGGAAAGAGCTGGCAACCTTTGAAAACGACTTACCGACGTTTTTTTTATAAAAAAAAAAAGTTATTTTCCTCCCTCAAGTGGTGCCTCGCTCACGCAGTAGAATTCTTGGATGTCCCATACTGCATTGCAGGATCGAGTCTCAATCCCTCCTCTCCCTTGTAATAGATTTAGAATTAGGAATGACGAATGACAAAAAATATATATAACTCCCCATGCACAAAAAGATTTTACGTGTAAAACATTTTCCCCATCATTTTTACAACTAAACACATGAAAACAGGTATAAAATATTTTACGGTAAAATGTTTTACGTCCAAACAAACAGAGTCTAAGTTACTAAAAATCAATTTTCTCTCAGATACCCCTGTTACTAAAAGCAAGTTGCTAGAAGCACCATCACCTTGGTGCTTTTAGCAATTGGGAGTTGGGGTGCTAAAAGCTTTGCTAGCAAACAGGAAACTCACAATGAGACTTAGGGTGGGTTTTTCATTTGCTAAAATCAAAATTTTTAGCACCCCCAGCTCTCATTTGAGACTTAGCTGAAATTTCTGCAGCATAGAGCAATTACGACAGTAGGACATTAAATCAAGCAAAAAATAACTTGTAAAATACCAAAAAAATAAAATTCTCAAATCAGTAGCTTAAATTGTAAGTTGAGTTCCAAGAACTTTAAGATGTCAACCAATGGATAAATAACTCGGACTTTAGCTTTATCATTCACAGTGATAATATGCTATGGCGGTCACATAAATGCTGAAATAAAAACCAGTAGAGCAAGAAATCAACCAAGAAAATCTAGCTAAGAGAACCTTCTAAGAAAACGAATAAACTAAACTAAACTAAACTACATTGCAGTAACTCGAAGAGGAGCAATTTTTCAGAGATCCGGGGATCCTGTAATGCGGCATCCAAGTCATTGATCTCGGTAACCAATGGCTCGGATTTTATCTCAACAATGGACGGCTCGGTTCATGCAAGTATTGAGATGAAATTAGAACCCTTGATTGTACGATTAACGGCTCAGATGCCGCACTACAACCCTGTAGTGCGGCACCATACTACAAGGTCCCCAATTCCACTTTTCAGTGTCAAGAGGGTACCATGTGGAACCCGCATGAGCGATCTGGGCCGTTCATTTCGGTTTTGGACTGTCCAGATTACGGAGAGAGAAACACGAGAGAGAAAAGGGAGAGAAAGAGGGTTTCGATCTAGGCTGTCCAATACACTTTTGAACGGCCCGGGTGCAACGTTCAGGTACCACAGGCTCGGCCACGTGGTACCCATTCCGTACCCAAAAGTTGTTCCTAACTCAGGGCAATGCCTGCAATGCCGACAGAGATTCATGCCCTAACTCATGGTTCAAATAGCAATTTCATTTTGCATACCAGGAAATTTCGACATTAGGATCAGAAAACTAGAATTCAATTGATCATGAATGACATCTATATCCTTTTTATCACTCACATGTCACACTGGCTTCATTTTGGGCTTCAGCATCTCCCCCTTTTCAAGGAGACTCCCTTGTTCTTTCAGTTCAAATGTCAATCAATTTCCATTCCCTAGCAAAACACACACACACATACGAATGAGGAATTGCCCGTTCAAACATATAACAAACAACGAAAAAACACACACACACATACGAATGAGGAATTGCCCGTTCAAACATATAACAAACAACGAAAAAAATGGATCATTATAAGATCAGTAGGTCACGTTAAAAGTGAAAAAAAAAAATGAAAAAAAAAGAAAAGGAAAACTTGGTAACTGACCTTTTCAATCTCAGAACCTGAAGAAGTCATGGGTTTTGGCATGTCCACTGTGAATAGAATGGAAACAGAGAGGAAACAGTTCTTGATCGCCACCAACATAAGCCGGTATTAAGATACGTGAACTTAGAGGCATTTGACAAACTCAAAACGGAAAACAAAGCATTGCAGGGTCACATTTTGCAACAAGGGAAAGACTTGAGAATGTGTAGATAAAGAATCTGGGCGAAGTAACAATACAACAAATAAAACCTTAAATCATTCACGAGTCGAATCACATCTTTAAAGGTGCCAGCTGCAACTCAAGACAGCATTTGTAGGAAGAAAACAGCGCACATGTGTTGACAAGTACTGTACATAGATTCAATATACAGCACAAATGATTTATAAATTTCACTACACAAAATAATGGAACACATGATACCAAAACGCTAAAATAGCAAGCATCGCCAGTTCAAGATTCGAACAGCCCATGCAATAATGTTATGCTACAAGGAAAAGAAGATCGCACTAGGGGATTTGCATGAGGTGGTATGGCGGCATCAAAGTGCTAGATGGACAATTCAAACAGCTTCAATTATTACATTACAAAAATTCCTTCCCAGAAACATGAAGGCATAAATGACAAAAATCTAATGTAAAAGAGAAATATCCTTGAATATTTAGGACTTCCTGCCACATACCTAGAATCTGGAGTCATGGAAAGAAATGTATCCAGAAAGTCCACAGCTTCCAAACTGCTTAAATGGAAGGTCTGACACTGCAAGAAACAACAATCCAAATCATCTTTCCTTTCAGTTGAACAGCTAATATGAAATGGGGAGTAATCCAGAACTTTTAACTCCAACATTGTAAAAAAAGTGATCAAAGTAGAAGAAAATCCTCAAGCAAAACAACCTGCCTACTCCACCTCCAATTTCACATCCTCCTCCCCATACTCTCACCTACCCCGTCTCCAATTTCACTTCCTCCTCCCCATACTCTCCTCGTTGCCCTCTCCTCCACCAGCACTACGAAGTACCACCCCTCCACATTTTCTATCCCCGCAACGCCCACCACCTTTCATCTCCCCCCAACCAATTCCCCCAACAATACCCCCACCCCACCTACCCTCCTCTTTCCCCCAAACACATTTGAGTATTTGAGGGAAAGGTGTGGAGAGAACGAGGGCTTACTGGTTGGCTGATTCAGAAGCATATTTGGGAGAACTGAGGGCTTTCTTTTGGGCAGTGAAAGGGTTGGGCTTTCACTTTGCATTGGGTCAGGTATTTAAATTGATAATGAAAAGGCTTTGTACAAGTCTACTTTGCTAGTACCAGAAAGAAAACTTGCAAAACAATAAAACAATTGCTCTGCCTCATTTTGCCATCCGTTAGTCTTATCCTTCGCATTCAAAATAAGGGAGTTGTTCATATCCCTGCACTTTGCATACATGTCAACAAGAGCGGTTTCAAGCTTGAGGTCTATCTCGAATCTAATACTCTTGATGAACTCATGAACCATCTTGCCCGTACCAAAAGCACCAACATACCCACAAGCCAATAGCACACTAACAGTGGACTCCAAGTCCTGTAAATATGATTCTTCCCCTCGAGTTCAACAGCAGTTGCGTACCCGTGAATCATTACATGTATTCCAAGAAGCTGAATCTTTGTTGGGCATTTTATCAAACATTTCTTGCGCTAGTGTTATTTTCCCAACTCCAGCATATGCAGCCAACATAAACATTACAAGAAACTACATCCAGGTCGCTCATTTCATCAAAAAAATCCTTGAAATTCCTATACAACCAAACACGCCGTACATTTAGTGTTTGGACAAACAAATCAGAACCAAACCCCAGCACCTGGGTTCCATTTAGGTACTCAATTGACCTCCAACATGCTTGGAGAAACAAGAGAGGCTAAAACAACCAACAAAAATGCCTTCTTGAAAGCGCATTTGGCAAAAAGTGCCATTGGTTCGTAGGGTTTCGTCTATTAAGGTAAGCCAGGATCATGGTGTTCCAGATGAAAGTTTCTGGAAATCGCTGCTATTCGAAAAAGAAAAAAAAAGAATTGCAGCAAAGAGAGTCTGGGAACATGATAAGTCATTGGAGGAAGCACAAGAAAAAAATCAGCCCAAGAACGCTGAGAGACGGAATTGTTTTGGTGGAGTGAGATTTTGATGACAGGTGAATGAACTTGGAGGAGGTGATCAATTTTTTCTGCTCTAATTTCTCCATTAGTCGTTTAAATTGATACGATTAAATACCAAAAAATGATACAAAACTATAGAATAAATGAACTAGAAAAAAAATGAAAAATTGTGGAAGGAATGGAGTATATTTCTTTCCTTCTTTTTGGACGAATTTAGGTACATCATTGATAGAAGAGTAAATCCAGCAGTTTAGGTACATCCTGAAGAAGAAAACAACCAGCAGTAAACTAACAGAATAGTCATGGAATAACAAACAAGCAAACCACAACAAAGCAGCAATTCCTAGCCAAGAAATGAAACTGAAGTTACAAAAGTACGAAAAAGTTTCAGTGGGAATCACGCCGCAGAAGTGCTTTCAAAAGGGCTAAGGGATAAAGTGTTGAAGAGCATATCTAGCTAGATCATGTTCCCGGCAAAAACTTGAGAGCGCTGCTGCACATATTTGCTGGACTAGAGCTTGGATGTTCCTTTCCCATCAGCTGCAAAATAAATTTGAACCATCAGCGAGTAAGTTTCCATTTTTTAATAACACTAAAGGGCCCTTTTCCACCAAAAGTGATGAAATTTGGTGAATTGCGAGATGGGACATTGGGACCAATACAGACTCATCTGTTTTTCTATTTCTCATCCTTCCTCACCATTTCTCATATCTTTTAAAAACCCAATTAAGTTAAAAGATTCTCCTTTGTTTTCTTCTCTCATCCTTTCTCATTATCCAAAGCGGTTGTAAAAGCAATGAGTAATAGTCAGGTAAATGGCAAAAGAGATGGCTAGAAGCTCTGTGCATAGACAAGCTAGAAAGCAGAAACCCGATCATTAACTCAAGACTTCCAATAGCCATTATTATTAGATGGATCAGCAAATGCAGCAACAAATCACTGGCATTTAATAGGGCTCTATCATCAAATCTGAACTTGAAGCAAGCATCACACTAAATTAGTTGAGATAAAGGGCATTGACAAAATAGTTGGACGAACCTTTCCTCCTTACTATAACACAGAAGGTGAATGTAAGAAATTGAGGTTAATCTGGCGGATAAATAACATAAGGTTGTGTTTGGTTCACTTCAGTGAAAGGTTTATCCCGTCATTTGTTTCATTCCAAAAAAAGAAGAAGATTAAAACGCATAATACGAATGGAATCATCATTCACTAGGTGGCTGAGCCTTTCCACCTTTCTAGGACACAGTGGGAAAAGGTAAAATATTGAGGTTAATCTGGAATATAAAGAACTTAAGGTTGTGAATGGTTTGCAATTGCAGAATGTTCATTCAGTCATTCAGTACATTAAAGAAAATGGCAAACATTACGAATAAAATCATCATCCACAATTATAGGGGAGAATGGCCATTCCCTTCCCAAGCCAAGGAATGACGATTAGGTTCCTTACGTAAATAATTCCGGACACCGAGACACTACCTTCATTCTCATGGCAAGAATCAACACCATTTACACACTTCCACAATAAGAATTCGATTTCTCAAGAAGTTTCATTCCATAAATAAAACCTACATGATACGGCCAATGGGTTGCTAATCCTAGAGACTACGAGGCATCATATTCACTTGATGCAAGTTTAGTCCAGTACAAATGAGAGCCCAAATGATTTACCAGACTTTGCAAGATTGGCAATGAGAGAGAGCGAGAGGATTGAGGCTAGGAATACAAAAACAATTAAATAACCCTCAACTCAAGGCAATGAAAGTAGGAAAGAGATAAGTCACGTTGTGTTCCCTCCAGGAACTGAGGGACCCTGCTGAGCGCTATGCTTGGCAGGCCCTTCCGAGCACATCTCAGCTGTCCAAAAGCCCAGATTTAAGAAGTGCCGAAGGGTGTTTTGGGTATTTTAACTCCCCTCAAATCTGGGCCATCCAAAACAAATTTGGACGGCCGAGATGTGCTCAACAGGTTAGTGAGTTGAAATTTTGAAATATTGTCACTGCCAAGTGCCAATAAAAGGCAAACAATCATACCAATAACCCATATGCCCAAACATACTCAAATTCTCTGTGCATACCCCCGAAATTGATGATACTAGTCAATTGGAAAACTACTCTTTCTCTAAGAAGTAAACATACGTATTGGAAAACTACTCATGTATATATTGCTCATAGTTATACTTTGATGCCGCATAAGAAAACCATATTGCCAATTTCATTGATGTGCAGAGACGTGACGTAACAGTGTCCGATTCTTCACGAATAAAGAAAATAAATATAACAAAAATTATGGATACGATTATGAAGTATTAGATATGTGCCAGTGAGTATCCAAGGAGTGTCCGCATCCTATATGAACATGACACCCAAATGTTAAGTGCTCAAGCAATCATGCTTCATGGGTTAGACTCCAATAATTTTGGTTTTTTAGTGTCCTAGCAACTTGTGTATGATCAAGCATATAATCAAAAGACAACTTCCATCGCCAACCAATGCCATGTATAACTCAGACTACCAAATCTATGTAAGTATCAAGAAATAATATGTTGATTTGCAACCTCCAAAAACCTTCAAATATAGAAGCTCACGGAAATACACGACAAATACAATACTTAGTCAACGAAAGAAGGGACATAGTCATTTCTATGTTGGAATAATACCTGATAACTCTTTGAACTAAGCTTCACCCTGTCTCCGAATCCGTTCTTCATTATTAGGAGAGACAAGGTTCTCCATGTAGTTGGCCCCAACAATATAATTAGTTGGAATGCCAGAAACTGCAATGTCCCTCCTTGTTCCTTGTTTAGGATTGTACAGAACAAGTTTCTCCCCATCAAATTCATCTACTACCCTTCTTGTGAGATCAAATCTCAATTTCTTTCTTCTCAACACAAGTTCATCTTGCGCTGACAAACACAACACACGCACTGTATACTCAGGATTAGCAATCGTAAATCTTGTCCACGACTCTCTTACACCATACTCCACCATCATCCAAACATCAATTCGCTCGCTTGCCAACCAAATAAGCAAACAGAGACAACCCTCAAGGACCACCATGTCATCACCCTTAAACTCGTTATCATTATACAAAGCAGGCAATTGCATTTCCCCAAAAACCTCATTTGCCAAATCGAATGCAACAATAAATTTAGAAACATCCAAACCATCAGTCCTCCTCCAACATAGCCAATGGAGACGCTCGTTAAAGCAAACCCCATGACGACATCCCTTAGGAGTATAATTGAAATCTGAAATTGTCCTCCAAGCATCATTTTTCAGTGAATAAACAGCTGCAGTCGTAGTTCCGGCATCATTAGGTTCAATAAAAAAAGAACATCACAACCTTGTAATCATCCGGGGATGAGTCATAACCCAACCCTGGTGGATAAGCGAAATTGTCCAAAGACGCGGGAAAAGGAAAAGGGGAATCAGGCAGTTGCTTATATTCATTAGTGGATGGATTCATCAAGAAGTTGACAATACCTTCTTCATCAGAATAAAGAATCAAGCCATTACAAGAGCTCAATGACCTGAACCAGCCGCCCCTGTGGTTGAATGGAGGAGCATCAAGCTTTATTGCGGTCGGATTTGCGTGGGCGAAATCAACGGAGTAGAGATCGTAAGTGCTCGAAGCTAAGAGAATGGCTTTTAGTGGGTAGTGATTCTTGGGGAAAGAGGGGGAAGATATTAGGGAATTCCAAGAGGGAGAGACGCACTTGAATCGGCATAGAGTCTTGAATGGTAGTCGAGGGAGTACGGCGGCGGCGAGGATCTCCGGTGGTAGATTACTCCAGAGGGAGTTGTCCGTGGTCTCACTGTCCGACATTGTTGTCTTCAGCTTTACAACTTCGATTTCTCCTCTTGGGGTTCTTGTGCTAATGCCTCGCACAAATATTCAGACTCTGATTTTGAAACATTTCTTCAAAAGGGAGCCTTTGATCATTGTTCTTTGTTTTTCGAGAGAGAGAGAGACCGTTGAAGACACAGGTACACCCACTCGAACACATCCCAGTCACACACCTACCCTGTGGGAGTTACTTTGGGTCTCACACAAATGATCGGATCGGAGTTGTTCAAATTTTTTTAGATATTTTTTTAACAATCCTAAAAAAATCAGTTCAGTCTGATACCGGTAAAGGCTTTGATTCTTTCAAGTTCCAGTTCCTGAACCAAATGGGCTACAGCTTTAACAAACTTATAAAGTCTTTACCGATATCTAACTGAACTGATTTTTTTTAGAAATCCTTAAAAAAATATTCTAACAAAATTGAGCTGTTGCGATTATTCTTTTGAGAACCCGGGGTAAGTTCCACACAATGAGGTGTGACGGGGTGTTCGAGTGGGTGTGTCTGTAGACTAATCGAGAACCAAATAGCATGAGGGGAAAAAAATATAGTACCAAAATCAAGTATATATTTTTTTGCAATTCAAAAAATCGATATCCGAGGCTTGTTCCAGCAAACTATCTTTTGTAAAAAATAAAAAAAAAGCGCCTTTCATTGTTTTTTTTCCTACCTATAATAAAAGAAAAAACTCCCACTCATCTTTCGGCCTTTCTTTTTTATGCTTCTTATGTCCTTAGATAGCTCTATATTCATACTAATGCCCTTAAGGGCGCATTTCTTGTGTCGGCCATATTTTCTCTTTTTTGACTAATAGTCACATAATTGGTACCACTTGGTGTAGAAAGCGTGAAACGTAAATGCATGTGTGGAAAAAACAGCATGTGTGGGAAATAAAACATGTGTGGAAAAAATAGGATTTGTGGAAAAAACACATGGATCAAATTGGGACACGTAGATAGCAACTCATGCACGTCTCTTTTTTGTTTTTCTCCATATCTGCAAATACACAACATTTTGAAAATCTCTCTCTCTCTCTCTCTCTCTCTCTCTCTCTCTCTATTCAAAACTCTCTCTTGGTTATCCATCCATTTACATCGGCGCTTTCAATGAGGCATGTTGAGTTGAGGTATGTAAAGTTGGAAGCGATTTCATATACTCCTACTACATCTACATCTCAAGAGAATGCCCTAGATTACTAATCGATCAGATGCGAACTATCCCAAAATTTCAACCTCGAATCGTATAAAGCTCAGAAATCCAGCGATGGTCGGCAGCTCCGGCTACGATTAACAAGATCTCTCTCTCTCTCTCTCTCTCACACACACACACACACACTCACACACTCACACCTACACTATCGCTCACTCTAACGATTGTTGTCTCTTTTTTTAATCGTCAGATTCAAACCATGCACCTTAACCTCGTATAAATACTCTTTTTTCTCTCTCTCTTAACGCATGACCTCGTTCTTGGGAATCCGATCGATCAATTAATTTGGTAATACATAGATTACTTTTGTCTTTTTTATTAAAAAATTAATTTGATTAATAGTTTTTAAATTTTTAGATAGCTCTCGTCGAGACGAATCAATAATCCACAAAACTAACAAATGCAAAAATAATTTAAATAAAGAGAAAAAAAATAAACTGAATTTACTATTTTGCCGAAGGGCCTTACCAACCACTTCTATAAAAAATATAAAATAAAAAAAAAGGTCTGCAACAGTGCAATTTTGTTGCCAGTGTCTTGCTTCGTGAAAGCTCGTTCAGTAGCCGAAAGCAAGATCGAGTAAATATCTGCACAAATATTCAATTGCTTAATCCAAAAACGCAAGGCCGAAAACAAAAACAAGTAGACCCAAAATTGTGAGAAACACACTTCTTCACTATGCAGTCATTAAGAATGACATGGGACCAAAATTCACAAACACTTCACAAAATTCACACGGATATGCGTATCACTCCCAAGCGAAGATACGTCCATGACCAGTTGTGTTTTACGTACGAAGAAAATCAGAAATGCTGAAGTTGGAAAATCCCTCTATTAATTTGCATCTGTCAACTATCCAAATAGGTGTCGAAACCGCCAAAATCTCTCGCTAACAGCTGATCCAGGCATGACCAGTTATTTTATAACCATACCCAACCGGGGTCATTTTCTCATATGTACACTCCATCCCCAGAACAAAAAATAAGACACCCTTCTACAAAACTCAGTGTCCGTTTGGATTCATTTTGCTCATCTTCTAGATGGGGCGAAGGAGGAGTAACCATGGACTGGTGCTTGTACTTTCAACTACTCCGACTCATCCCCAGAATGGAACGCGTGTTGACTGCCGTCATCCTCTGAGATTTCCTGTTCATCTGGACCACTATCAAAATTATTATCTGGGTTGTCAAATGGTTCACGGTCTGGAAAGAAGATATCTCCCTCTTTCGGCTTATAGTCTTTTCCTCTCCATACCACAATCTGTTCCTTGTCAAATGTCACCAGGATACAAGGCACCAAGTCCTGAACGGGAATTGCAAGAAAGAGGTAGAAGTAGAACACATTAACTCATGATCCACAGTTAAGGATCAGACTTTACTAGAATGATAAATAGTAGAACTGAAAAGCAGAAATGTATAAAGCATAATAAACTGGCCCCTTCTCCAAATTGCCAAATAAGAAAGAAGGAAAGAAGGAAAAAGGAAAATAAAACGCTCTATTTTTTCTCCTGAGCCAAATACATAGCATGATAAACCCCCAAATAGATAATTGCATATGTACATATGTTGTGACGTGATAAACGATAAGATGCCAAAAGTAAGCCGTTCACTCTGAATTTGGCCTTGTTGAGCAATATTCATTCACATATAAACAGTATGCATGTGCAGATGGCCCAAAAAAATACCGACTATAAATAGAGCCAAGTTTGAAGAAGGAAATTATGCATAAGCAAAATACTAACTAATATGGTAAATTTACCATAGTCATGTTATATCCATAGCACCAACCACTACCCAAAAAGTTGAATACATATCCATTCTAGAAGATTCATGAAACACAATCCATACTAAGTAAACTAATTACATCAAACATTTACGAACTATATTTAGCATAATAGAGTCGATTCCTTTTTCTCCAAGATTATATTCAAATTTCAATGCAGTTCAATCAACTTCAGGATTAACTACTAAAAACTGTAATAAAGCTTCATGGATTTCAAGATCTAGAAAGATTCTATGGAACCTTTGATTGACAACATTAATCCAAGCTCCAATATGGTGAATGCTGTCGCACAGCAGAACAAATACCCGATAAGTAAGATCTATCTAGTGTAAGTATGCATGCATGTATACTAAAAAAGACGAACAATTTTCTCATGTTGATAAGTTACAAGACAACCACAAGGTGAGATTGAATGAAAGGGAAAGTTTTACCCTCAGTTTGCAGCCTATTTTCTTGTAGTCACTCTTTTCCAGGCCTTGGCAGTCTATCCGAACCAAATCACTAACAAGAAAAGCATCTCGAACCATAGGTACAAGACTACCGTAATAACCATTTTTAGCTGCATTTGAAACAGGTGTGTTAGACACCGCATATTCTGATGGTATATGAAGGTAAAACTTAAAAGAGACAAAGAAGTTTACCAAGTTTCGTTAATGGGGGTACAGCCAGTCCTTTTTTTCTCATTTCCTTTGTTTCTTCAATGCTCAGGCCCTCGATTGTAGTTTTGATAAGCCTTGGATATACAGGATCGTGAGGCTTCCAAAGCATCAAAGGAATTATAGGTCTCTTCTTGGGGTGGTAATTCCTGCCCCTGTACAATACGAGTAGACCACCATGCCTATGGATAATCTTGCCAAATGTTTTATCCTTCAATACAATGATAAAACATTGTTCAAATGGAGACAATAGTATCGAAATACGAACATATGGTATCTATTCCACATTTATATATACGTGGATACATATAAAAATATTTGTTAGCGAATGTATTGTCAATAAAACATGGACAAAGTGGTGCAATCGACCATGGAGCAGGAAACTCATAAGAAGCAGAAACAATAAAACGATAGTAATGAGAAATGCAAGTGGTTACTTCCAAAAGGAAATGGCTACATGCCAACTGTTCCTTTTTTTAAACCAATAGAAGGAAGTGATGCTAGACTTGGGGGAAGTAAAGTACCTCAAGCTGAGTGCAGACATTTTTCATATCAACAGTGGGTACACCCATACACTTTATCCTCACTGCCTCAGCATGTTTCCAGTGATTATGGATGTCATTCAACATGTTGTGTGTTAAACCATCCCTCCCTACAAAGGGGGAAAAGGAATGCCAAAAGTGAGGCGGGAAGAGGTGCAAGTGTTATGTTGCATCTGCATGCATGTGTGTCGGGTGTGTGTATTGGAGAGGGAGAGACAGAGAGATTTATGGGAAAATACTACTCTGTGTGTACATTATAACAAAGATTAAAGAGTGAGATTTTAACATCCTAAAAGTGTGATCTATTGAAAATTATAAGAGACCCACTCAAGCAGAGTTCAGCATCAGAGGCCTACTTTCCAACAGGAATTCACTACGTTGGCAAAGAGCACGAAAGACTCAACATGTATCACCAAACAATTCCATGCTATTCTACTTCAGGTCTTTTACCAGTATGATGAATGACTCATTTTTCAACTGAGAGCATTAAACTTGGATGATCACATTCGTGTAACAGACCCTCAATTGATTGGGATACAAGTCTTAGTTTGACTTGGTTTTCGCTGTGATATCTAATTTGCAAATGGCGTACAAATGTGATGCCACCATCCTTTGTCTTTATGACTCAAATTGCACATTGAGGAGCATTAATATACGTCAAACTCCCTGCCAAAAACATAGTTAACTGAACTTTGTGGTTCTACAATCTTTGACCATTTAAACCAATATTTCTTAATTTTTTTGGGAACAGACCTACATTTCACTTGATTCACCCAGGCTGCTTTTTTTTTTTTTTCTTTTTTTTCTTTTTTGATCGGTGAATTCGCCCAGCCATTAAAATACAGATACAGTTCAAAGGACATTATAATTATTCAAGGAATCTGATATGCTATAAGGCTATATATATAGCTACTTGATCAAATAAACGTCCATAGGCCATGTTCATGCACTGGACTACTAGTGAGACCATATACAAGTTATAACTCTTCCACCAAACTGATAGTGTAGGATACCAGTATCTCATGTTTTCTAGGAGAGTTATCCAACTGATATCTAATTGCCCATCCAATTGTTGGATTCAAATGCCAACAAAGACCTCTCACAACATTTGTAATCCACTCTCAATTATAATCCGGCCAATCAAAGAGGCCCGTATAGTCCCTCAGATACGCAACCTGAACTGAGCAAGCGAATGTGTCATTACTAACTTCACAAAATTCTAAATCAGTTTGCCACCAAGTTTCCCCAATCAAAGATTGCATTTTGTCAAATTTCACCAACACAATGCCAGTACCAACAAATTTGCGTAACCACATGAAATGATGAAATTGCAAGTTAAGTCTTAAGAGCATCTCAAAATTAACCTTAAATAGTTAAATTCAAGTTCAAGCTTCCATGATTGCTCGTTTATCAGTCCTAGTTTCACTCAAATTTTGGATTCGAGTAAACAAAAAGAGAGCAAGGGCATAATCCAATTAAATCCATACTAATAAAAGAGAACAAGTAACAACAACAATAAAAAAATCAGCATACCCAGATTAACCTGCCGCTTAGTTCTCCCCCTCTGACACCTATCCACCAGCACTTTCCTCTCAGCATTCGTCAAATTCGCCCCCAAAATACTCTCTCTCATCTTCTTCCTCTTCTCCTCCAGCTTCAAATCCTCCCTCCCCTCCTCCACGTTCTTCACCCTCGGGTCGGCAACCGGTGCACACACTCCGGTCCATGGCCTGTCCACCCGGTCCGGCCCGAACGGCGAGTACTTGGGCTCGCGGAGCCCAATTGGCCTCACCGAAGGACTGCTTTCCGTGTAACTGAACCAGAAGTCGAACGGCAGTTCCGAGTGCCGCCGCGGCTTCGATCCGGTGCGGTCGAGCGATGAAGGCGGGCGGTAGGGGGGTTTTTGTTTCTTTGTGGTGGTGGGTTTGGGGTTAGGGTTAGGGTTTTGGTTGGGGTTAGGGTCTGGGTGGAGAGAGAGTGGGGGTTTGAAGGAGTACTTGGAGTAGAGAGTTGAGGAAGGAGGGGCTGTGGAGGTGGTGGTGGAGGAGGAGAGGCGGTGGCGCGTGAGGGAGAGAGGGAATGGGGTTAGGCGGCGGCGAGGGGTTCGACCGAGGGAGATTAACATACTTTGGTGGGTCCGAGATTTGCAGAGGGAGGTTTCGCGGGTTTCGCGGGTTTTTGCTGAAGAGGAAGAGAGTGGGGAAATGAAGAAGGATTACGGTCATGACTGGACGGTCCTGTCCGGCTCGTTTTTGGGCTTTACCAAGTTTATTTAGTTTTGACAAAAAAAAAAGTTTATTTAGTTGATCCGATCCGTTGATATTCTAGACCTCGTTGAGAATATTAGGCATGTCAAAATTCATGTCAATCCGATATTGTTTAAGGTGTTCTCAACAATATTTCTCTCTAAAAAATAAGTTTAAAAATTACTGCAACTTTTGAATAAAAATCCTTTTTTGGAGAGATTAAGGTTTTCCAACATACGTTACGATATCTTATTAACATAAATTTTGACTTGCCTAATATTCTCAACAAGGACGGAAATATCAACCAATCCCAATAAAAATAATACAATGGGTACCACCCAAGCATGCACTTAATTGATTCAAGTTGATTAGTAGTATTAATTTGAAGACATATTTGACAGTTGCATAGGGAAAAATAATCTAGTATACCAATTTTTCATACCCCTCTTTCACTTTTTCAAAAGATTTTCCAAGGTATTTTTCAAATTCTTCTCTTTCGGATGCGGAATGTTCTAACACAGTTTCGTGGAATTGGCGGAGCATTTGTGCAGGTTGGGATGTTCTCAAAAAAGGCTGGAGGTGGGCTGTGGGCAATGGTTCATCTATAGATATCTAGAACGACCCTTGGTTGCCTCAGCCCTGTTCTTTTAAGGTGCTCTCTCCAGTTCTCTTTCTTCTACTCGTTCAGTCTCATATTTAATTAATCCTGCGACGCTAAGCTGAAATATTCCTCTCTTCAATGTATTGTTTCTGGATATTGACAAGGAGACCATCCTAACCATCCCATTAAACTCTTAAGGTGTTGGCAGTAGGGGCATTTGGCACTTTACGGATGATGGGTGTTTCACAGTTAAATCAGCCTACCACTTAGCCAATATCTCCTTGCTGCCTTTTCAATCTCGTGAACATGGTGAAACAAGCACAGGTACGAACAACAGTCACCAAAAACACATTGATGTCTCCCCCTACTGCCCGAGATGTCGTAAGGCACCAGAATCGATGGAACATATGGTCTTTCGGTGCAAGAAATTCAAAGATGTTTGGGAAAGATCCCCATTTGCATCCATAAATCTCTGGGATCGGCGAATCTATATCGTTTATGGATTGGTGGAATACCATTACACAAACTCTAAATAAACATGTGGATAGCCATAATTTGGAAGCTCTTTTGGCACGCTGGTACATTTGGAAGGCAAGGAACTGCGCTTATTTTGATTCTTTGGAGCAACTGTGCGTACGTTGATTTTGTGTTGAGTTCAATGATATGGATGTTCCCAAAACCAAACCCGGGGCAATGGGCCTTTGTGTCTCCCATACTCGGTGGCTCCCTCCTTCAATGGGAGTAATTAAGTTTAACGTTGATGGGGCCGTTAATAGGAAGGATGGATGCATGGGAGTTGGAGTGGTGGCCCGTGATTATCTAGGTGCTTTTGTGGGTGCCTTCACTGCTAATTTCTGCAGTTATTTCTCCCCCCGCACAAGAAAGAGGGGTGCTGCTGTCCCCGGCGATTCCGAAGAGTTCCGGTCTTGTTTCAATGATCAGAAACGTTCATGTCGAAGAGCTCGCCGAGTAGAACAAGTGTACCAAAAATTAGCTCAATCGGATATCATTTAGTACCTAATCGAAACATTTTTATCTTGAAGAGAATGCATCCAAAACACTAGATCATACCCACTCAAACCCATTATTGCCAAGTTATATCTATACCGATCAGGTACTAAATAGTATCCGATTGAGCTAATTTTTGGTACACTTGTTCTACTCGGAGAGCTCTTCGACGTGAACGTTTCCGATCATCGACACGAGACCGGAACTCCCCGGAATAGCCAGGGACAGCAGGTGATGTCCCTTGCCAGGGACAGCAGCGCCCCTCTGTCCCCCCGCACAACGAAAGCTATGGGCTTTAGGGAAGCTCTTATTTTTTGGATGAATAAACGCTGGGATCCGGATCCTCTATGAGGATTTCTCTGTGAGGGTTTTGTTGTGAGCTTGACAACACACCAAAAAGGAGATTCAATGGCTCACAGCCCCCTTCCTTGCTTTTAAATCAAAACGGCGTCGTTTTGATTGGAAAAAAAATCTGACGGAAAATTGATATCTTCTTTTGTCATTTATTTTTCTTCTGCCGTTAGTTTTAGTAAGCCACCACAAACCCTGTTTTCTCTTCTTCTTCTTCCTCCTTCGTTATTTTCTTCCCCAAACTGTTCTTCTCTTCATAGCAAAGAAAGAAACCCCTTTATTCTCTTCTAACACCGAACAAGTTCCTCAATATTATACTTGGTGAGTTTTTTTTTATACTTCTAATGCCGAGCAATTTGGATACATGCCAAGCGCCAATCACTTTGGACAGTGGTAACTCACTAGTTGGAGAGTGGCCTTCATCGAACTTTTGATCTATGTGTGTTGGACATGAATTTGATTGTGAAACTTTCGAATTGCCCATGGTTGTCAATTTTTTTTTCCCCAGATTCTTGTTAAACAATAAGAATGCAGTCGCATGGGATATGTAATCCAATCCCATTTCCTGTTTCAGCTAGTGCTTTTTTTTTTCTTTTCTGGAGGCTTAGTATGTCGTAATTTCAAGGGAAGATGTGAAGTCTAGTTTGTCGAAATTTCCTAAGTGGTATGGCTCATTCATGCTATGCACGAGTGTCATGGACATGATCGTTCAACTTTTTTCTTTCAAAATTCATTTAGTATTCAGGATTGAGGATCCTAAATTTTGAACGAAAATTTTGAAAATTAGATTTGTTGTTTACAATTATCTAATTCAAATGATTTTTTATAAGACTAACCAAAAAATTGAGGTAAGAGATAATCTAACAATTTGGGAAAAAATTGAATGAAGGAAAAAAATTAAGCCAATTAAAATTTGAGCCAACAAAGAAGAACAAATCTGGGAAAAAATGAATAAAGGAAAAAAGCTTAAAAGCCACTTGAAATTTGAGTAATGGCAGAAGAAGATAGTTTGTTGAGCCATTGGGTAACACTAACGGCAAAAGAAAAATAAACGGCAAAAGAAGATATCAATTTTCCGTCAGATTTTTTTTTCAATCAAAACGACGCCGTTTTGATTTAAAAGCAAGGAAGGGGGCTGTGAGCCATTGGATCTCCTTTTTGGTGTGTTGTCAAGCTCACAACAAAACCCTCACAAGATCCTCACAGAGAAATCCTCATAAAGGATCCGGATCCTAAACGCTGTGGTTCTATTATTGTTAAAGGTGACTCGGCTCAAACTGTGTAGGCACTAACCGTTCGGGACAAATCCTTTTTGGACTACAGCTTATTCTGGATTGTTTGCAACTTGCTCCCTCTTTCTCGTTTTGCAAATATGTTCATGTTAAACATATGTATAATAAGGTAGCCCATTTGTTGGCAAAACAAGCCTTATTGGATGTTAAGATAGAGCTTTGGGGGGTCCTGTCCCCCAATGGTTGTTTAATCTTGTCTCCCTAGAGATCTACTCTCAGACCCTTTCTCTACTTAATAAATTTCCTCTTTCTGTGAAAAAAAAAAAAAAAAATTCATGCGGAATGTACATGCACAGACTTGTATTCTGGATTGAAAATTTGTATATTAGATCAAATATTTATAGTTATACAATTTAGCTTTTTTTTTTTTACAAGGACACTTGAAAATTATTTTAAAAATTAATGAACGATTTAGATCAATTGTGCACACACAAATTTGTGCATCATCAGTTCAACACTGTCGTACTAGCATTTTTTTTTTCTCTTTCAAAATGCTACAAGCCTACAGTACGCCATCCCTCCTCGGGTCTTTATGAGCAAGGATTCAGACACAGTTTCATATGAATAATTGATGCACGTGAGCCATTCCTAATAAACCTGGCATCCGCTCATTTCAAACTGACACACGTGTAACACACAAATTCGTGTCCTGCAATAAAGACAAGAAAAAGATGCACAAAATATATTTTATTGATTTGATTTGAATTGAATGCGGGTACAATCTCTATTAAATTCTTTACAATAAAGAATAATTCCTCTGATTCGAT
This sequence comes from Vaccinium vitis-idaea, assembly GCA_963854785.1. Lineage (NCBI taxonomy): Eukaryota > Viridiplantae > Streptophyta > Magnoliopsida > Ericales > Ericaceae > Vaccinium > Vaccinium vitis-idaea. The sequence goes on along the minus strand of OY978223.1, from coordinate 2,631,230 downwards.
CTCCGAAGTTGAAGGTGCAATCTAACGGCTATGGAAGCTTGTTGTAGGATTGAACCGGTTTGTAGTTCTTTCAGATCTTCGAGTTGAGAAGCTTGAAGAACGAAGCTTGATCGAGGGCTTGAACAGCTTGATCTCGAACAAACGGTGAACTTGAGGATGATATTCGCCAGCTGACGCGTAGACCGTTGTTGTTATGGATGAATCGGCACGTAGCTTTGGTGCTTGTTGATCCTCCACACGAACTTGAGGGATTTGAGAAGAACTTGCAGAGAAGGCTTGAGAACTGCTTGAGAGTGCTCTGGAATTTCCCTGGCTGCAGATCCCCTTTTCTCTTCTTAATGAGAGCCTCTATTTATAGGCTCAAGGAGAGGGACCTCTAATCTGAAAAGTTTCTTTTGATTGATTGTATTTCCAAAGAAGAGTAAATCAGCCTTCCATTTAAGAAATAAATCAAGTCAAATATATATATGTATGTATATATTGTCCTCGATTGGTTTTATTTCCATAAGAGCAAATTTACTTCTCATTATGGAAGTCAGGTCAAATATATACATGTGTATTGTCTTTGATTTATTCTTTCCATAAGAGTAAATTGACCTCTTATTATGGAAATAAATCAGGTCAAATATATACATATATATTATTCTTGATTGATTCTTTCCATAAGAGTAAATTGGCATCTCTTTATGGAAATAAATTGTGTCAAGATATATATTTATATATATGTATATAAAAACACATATTTATAAATATTTTTTTTGGCCCCAGGATAATTTGGTTGGGCCTGCGTTCATGGGTTGGCCCAATTTGATGGTTCGTCTTGCCAATTGAGTGGGCCCACCTTCTTTTGGTCTAGCCCACATCTTTTGAACCCACACTTTGCCGAGCCCAATAATTATTTGCAGGCTTTTGACCAATTTTGACTTTGATTAACTAAGATTATTTATTTCATCTCAATTAATCGGACGGCGATAAAGTAATGACGAAATTTTAGTGTCTACAACACGTTCCGCAATTATTCACAAATGTCTGTGTCTCTAGTATTTTTGCATAAAAAATTATGTATATACAAATTTATGACATTTAATATGAAATAAAGATTGATCATAACATTAGTACAAAAAATCACTATGCTTTGTAGAAAAGTTCATAATATCAAAATAAAAACTCAAATAAAACGTTATGAACTGCTATAGAATTCAAAACTAGTAATATGAATTCTTATGTGTATGTGCTATGAATTTCAGTCGATTCAAGTCGTTTATATTGTAGACACTCAAACAAAGATGTGTAGTGTAGTATTTATCTATCTTTTTTTTTTGGTTGGTAAATAGATAATCGAAATTTTATTATGTGTCATGGAGATGTCTACAAAGAAATTAAAGGTAAAAGTATCAGATAAAATTGGGGGAAAAAAATATTGCCTAGTTATTTTGCCATCTCCACGTTCCTTTTTTCTCAAGATAATAACGTCTCCTCTCTAGACAAGAAATGAAACAATTTGTTGCAATTTGACTCAAAAACATTTTTTTTGCACAATATATCCCACAAACTTGATTCTTGATACTTGAATAAACTGCAGGATTGGGCACCTATTTAGTCCACGCTCAGGCGGCAAGAAGAAATCACTTGTCCATTTATCTCGAAAATTAATGGTTCAAACTTGTTAAAGACTCGTACCCGTAAAATAGAATTTTTACCGGCCACAGTCTTTGAAAAGTTTTAATAGTAACAAGCTTTTAAAAAAAAAGAGGTTTTAATAGTAACAAAATTAGAGAAGCCAAATCCCACTTTGTTTGATGTTTTAAAAAATCATTTCTCAAAGCACATTTTTTCCAGAAAAACATTCTCTTTTGAAAATTGGAGCTAGGGATGGCAATGGGTAGGGTATGGATCGGGGGACTCTATTCCACCCCGATCCCCAATTGAAAAATTGTCCTCCATCCCCACTTCCATACCCAAAAGGGATAATGGACAATCCATCATATTCGACTCCCATTAGGGATTGGATATATTCGAGTAATAGAGAACGATAAGATCAATCCTTATCTTTCATATAGGGCAAAAAAAAAACCATTTAAAATAAAATAGATTAGAAAACAAATATTGTTCACAACGATCATATAAAATTTTAACAAACACCATCATGAACTTTTTTTTAACACTTGGGGTATATAGTTTTTAACCATAAGTGTATAATGTACACAAATTATACATGCATGCATATTTATATACAAACGCGCACAAATACATTTATCTAATATATCCACGCAGATACATACATACATGTAAATATATATATACGCAATTTGGAACGGAGCGGGTACGGACATTCGGGGGTGGGTATTACAAAATCAAACCCACCCCATATTTAACGGGGATTTTTTTAAGCTCTACCATACCCGCTCCCATTTGACGAAAAATCGGATGATATCCGACTCCAAATAGACGGGACGGGATGGGTAGCCATCAGATTTGGGGAAATTGCAATCCCTAATTGGAACCAAGCGAAGAATTTCCGCTCTCTCTTTTTTTTATTTCCCTTCCTCTTGTTAAATATGAACATGCCTTTCGCCTGAATTTTCGAGTTAAATATTGCAACATGAAGTTCAATACCACTGTATGTACGTAAACAATCTACTACTTCGCAATGGGAGGAAGAAAACCCAGAGAAGTTCAAAAGGCATGCCATGCACCAAAGTGGTAAAATCTTAAGCCATTTTTGTTCTTTATAATCCCCTCAGAATGATGTTCTTTTTCTTTCTCGTTCTGGTGAAAAACTCTCCCTTTGAAAACAAACAAAGCGATTTGCTTTGTTAAATAACACGAAAATCATTCGATTAAAAGTTCTTTTTTGGGGGAAACTTTTAGCTTTTTTTTTTGGGTAGGTCCTTGCTAGTAGCAGAAAAGATGAACAGGATGACTTGTGTTAGAATTAAAGCAAAAGGGTTTCATGACGTAATTCCCTCTTTGTTTATAAGCCACTTCTTTAATCTGATACTGACATTTCTAGAATTATTAGATAGGTTAAAGGAAACATTGATATTGTGTGTATTACTAATGCTCGATCGAGACCGAAATGAAAGGAGCAAGGTAATGAGCACAAAATTGAATCGGGGCTCTAGGCCTGCCTTCTCTAATTGGTTTGGAGTCATGGTTCCACGACATAAAGTACTTTGAGTTCCTGGACTTTTTTGGGGTAGCGTGGCCGCTATTTCAACCATATACTCCTAACTTGTTGGGCAAAACCACTTTATGCAAAAGGTTAGGTCTGTGTTCAGTCGCTCTGGGACCATACCCCATCAATGGGGATTGCACGGGCACTTTTATTGTCGTTGTTTTTTAAAACCAGCGTTGACATTTAAATGCTGGTCGCATAACCATAAGTGTGCAAACACACATATGCACATTTCCACGGACGATTGCAATTGGAACTGTCTAATTGGTGGATGATCACTAAAGTTTATAATATCTGATACAAAATTCATACTTTCTGATGACCACTAAACAACACGATGCCCATTTAACAAGCAACATGCCTGTCATGATATGTGACTCTTATCTGCTAATTTTAAACACTAAAAAGAGGTTAATCTTTTAGAAAAGTAAGTTAATTGATCCAATGATCTGAGATATTCATGATGGTCCCATGTTTGTCAGGCCTAAGACCACATCATGTATCTCCAAAGTGCAGTCAGAAATTCCAAATGGAGCACAATGCTTCCTTTTCCTCAAAAAAGAACTAAAAATAGTCCCGAGCCATACCTATCTTTAGGCCTAGAGTACAAAACAACCAACATTTGTGTGGATATTTGATATTTCTTCTAAGGTTTGTTGGACAAACCTTAGGAATAACAGCTAAGAAGCTAAGCCTTTTTTTGTGCTAAAGATATTGGTTGTTGTTCCTTCTAATCCAATCATGGGTTCCTTGCTATTTATAGAAAGGAGTATCGGCGGCAGATAGATAGCTCAATTCAACAAATGTAACCCAAAGTTATAGTACTCCAAAAAATGTCGCGAAAGCCATATGTCCCTTCTCTTCTAATCTTTTCTTATCTTTTTGTTTTTCTGATTGGTATTGTAGCAGTAAATGGAGACACTCAGAAGGTTTAGCACTTAGTTTTGCTTACTTACCTTTTTTTAAGTGTGATAGATGTTTAAATTATGGCAAATAATTTGATTGAGTGAATTTCAGGAATTTTATATTGCTTTCTTGAGGGATCAACCAGCTGATGAAGATTCTATATTTCAATCACATATTGATCTCCTCTCAACCTTGAAGAGAAGGTTAGTGTAGTTTCTCTTCCTTGCTCTACTCATGCATGTATGCATTCTCTGTGTATACGCATATATTGAATTCATTCATGCAAGAAGGCTTCTTGGCATGGTATGTGTTTTACTTTCTTTTCCTATTGTTTCTTATTGAAACAGTGATCTTGATGCGGAGGAGTCACTTGTCTATAGCTACAAAAGAAGCTTCAATGCATTTGCTGCAAAGCTACATGAAGATGAAGCCATCGAGTTATCGAGTATGTGTGTTTGCAATTGCTTTTTCTTTCTCTCTTCCTTTTCAATTTCTGTTTTCTTTTGTGTTTTATAAACAAGAATAATGTGATGTTCAAACACAGTAGTTTTCAACGTTTGAAAACATCTTCCAGGTGCTTTCCGAAAAGTGGGTTGTTTTGAAAAACACAACCCAAAATAGTTTCTGTAAACCGTTAGTCAAACTGGTTTTCGGTGCTGTTCAGATTGTTGAAAGATGGAAACAGGGAGTGAAAATGATTCCCATTATTAATTGGTATTTATTCTGACACTGTTATCTGAATGTTTAGGGATGGATGGCGTGCTTTCAGTTTTTCCTAACCGGTACCACAAGCTGCACACCACAAAGTCTTGGGAGTTCATTGGGTTGCCTCCCACAGCGCGAAGACACGTCAAAACAGAGAGCAACATTGTTGTGGGTTTGTTAGATACAGGTTCGAGAATTTATTTCAATATTTACTTGGTATCAAGTGCTTGGCGTTTTGTTGTAACTAAAGATAATAATGATGTTGTTTTGGTAGGGATAACTCCACAGTCAGAGAGCTTTGCAGAAAATGGATTAGGACCTCCACCTGCTAAATGGAAAGGAACATGTGGCCACTATGCAAATTTCTCAGGATGCAACAAGTTCGTTCATGTCTTTTTCATACTCCACAGTTATCATTCCATAGCACTAATCAACTTTAAAAAAATGAACCAAGGTCAAAGCACCACGCCATTGAGTTTAATGTCCATACAAAGTGGTCACCATAAATGAAATGATCCTAAGCCACATTCTCTTTTTAATTTGGTGTGAACAATTCAATAGCTTCAATGACATATCTTTGTCTTAATTTTTTCCAGTGATCTCACGTTGTTAATACACTTAGACCCTTAGTAGGTAGTGCAAGAAATCATTCTGTCATCCCGAGAATTTCTTTTGATGTCACTTTATACCATACAATCCGTACATGGCCAAGCTATGTTGGATGTAAGTAGATTTTAGGACAAGCAAGTATTGTTATCTCACCGGCTGACTAAAAATAGTAAAGCGAAACAGAAAACTAAAGGTGGACCATGAGTCTTTTCGGACGCAAATTGCCTGGTTAGAATACTGCTTTAACTGGTTTTCCTCAAAAGCAAACTGTTATTGACATCATATGAACTTTTCTACAACCCCACCCCAGTCCTTGACACTCTTATTGTATGCATGTATAACATAAAAAATTATCTATAGTATATTTATGGTTTCTGGTTCGTGCGCTCTAGCATTAGACTTGTTCATTAACATTTCTGTCTTTAACTTACTTATGAACTATGTTAATTTTTTCTTAGTATGGCAACCTTACTTCTTATGTTCTTTATTAAAGCAAGCTCATAGGAGCCAGATACTTCAAGCTGGATGGCAATACAGACCCAAATGACATACTGTCACCCGTAGATGTGGATGGCCACGGGACCCACACATCCTCAACCCTAGCTGGAAATCTAGTCCCAGATGCTAACCTCTATGGGCTAGCAAAAGGGACTGCCCGTGGGGCAGTGCCCTCTGCTAGGGTAGCCATGTACAAGGTGTGTTGGGTCAGCACCGGTTGCGCAGACATGGACATTCTGGCTGCCTTTGATGCTGCTATTCATGATGGTGTTGATGTAATTTCCATATCAATTGGGGGGCTCGTCGGTGATTATGTCTCGGACTCCATAGCGATCGCATCATTTCATGCCATGAAAAATGGGATCATCACTGTTGCTTCTGCTGGAAATGACGGACCCCGCCTGGGTACAGTGTCGAACAATGCGCCGTGGATGTTTACTGTTGCTGCTAGCGGCATTGATAGGCAGTTTAGAAGCAAAGTTGTCTTGGGAAGTGGAAAAAACATCTCTGTGAGTGTTTTCTTTTTATATCCTCTTTAACATGGGCTGACAATACATAAATTTCTCAGAATGCAGCCCTGACAGCAATATGTTACCTTACATAGGATCAATACTTGACTTATGTAAACAAAATAAACATTCCTTGGAAAAAATGTTGTCTGGAAAAACTATAACGAATCGTAGTAATGACTTCGATACCTGGAAGCTCTATTAGTTAAATTAGAGATGGGTGGATACTTAGATGTTGAATTGACAATATGAATATGTTACTGCATGCAGGGGATTGGGGTGACCATATTTGACCCAATGAAAAAGTTGTACCCTCTAGTCAGCGGGGATGGGGTGGCAAAAAATTCTGAAAGCATGGACAGGGCAAGGTACTAATGAATCTACAGGATCCAGCTCCTCTCCATTTCAGGTGGGAAATAGAAATCTACTTTCCAAGATCGATGGCTGTTAACGAGATCCACAATCTTTGTGTCGATCTTGATGACTTGTTTCAACGCCATGGCTTTGAAATGAAAACCTCTGTTTCCTGCAAGAAATGGAAACAATATTGGTCTGTATTTACAAGCCCTTCAGATTGTGAGAAAGGGAGAGAAAAGAAAGAATTACGGAATCTCACCTAATCCAAAATGGATCAACAAAGATTCATCTTTTTCCTTTGTTTCTTGTTCTTTCTCACCAGTTCTCATCTCTTTTAGTTATCCAAACAAATGAAATGCTTCTCCTTTCTGTTATTTTCTCACCATCCAAAGGTCAGAGATATTGAGCATTTGAGAAATGCATGATAAATCAATTGGAGGAACAATATTAACTCCTTTTCCATATATTTCAAGGTACTGTTTTCAAGAGTCAATGGATCCTGTCAAGGTGAAGGGAAAACTTGTCCTCTGCAAGCTAGGAATGTGGGGTGCTGATTCTGTTGTAAAGGGTTTCGGTGGGGTTGGCACCATCATCGAAAGTGAACAATTTCTGGATGCTGCCCAAATTTATATGGCACCATCAACCATGGTGAATACCAACGTAGGCGAAACTGTTGCCGACTACATTAACTCCTCAAGGTAATAAACATTACTATTGCAAAAGAAGACGGTATGATTGAGCTAAGCAAACAATACAAGATATTTTCCGAGAAGCATTTTCAACTTTTCATATTACAACCAAACACGGAATAAGTGACTTTTCCAAAAGAAACGTTTTCATTCGAAACAAATGGAGCTCTAAGACGCCTAAAGTTTCCCGAATACGCTTTTTGAGCATTTATCTAGATGGGGACTGAACTCTGCCTTACTGAATGGAATACTGGCAGCACGTTGCATTCTGAACACTTTTCTGTTGAGGTTTTTTTTTAGTCTGTAGCATCTGGAGGAGACTAATGAGTAATTATACCTATTTGAAAAAACAAATAACTGATTTTCTTGTGAAATTTAGATCACCATCAGCAGTGATATACAAGTCCGAGGAAGTTGCAATCAAAGCACCATTCATTGCTTCGTTTTCATCTCGAGGTCCGAATCCAGGATCCGAACAGCTACTCAAGGTACTCAATTATGGTGGATCAACATCTTTGATTCCTAACTATGAGGCCAAGTACTTAATTTACGGAACCTGATTTTTGTGATTAACAATATTGGAACAGCCTGATATTGCAGCTCCAGGCATAGACATTTTAGCATCATATACGCCTATCAAGTCGCTTACCGGGTTGAAAGGAGATACTATGCATTCGAAATTTACACTCATGTCAGGTACTTCCATGGCATGTCCTCATGTTGCTGGGGTGGCGGCCTATGTCAAGTCATTCCGGCCAAAGTGGTCTCCCGCTATGATCAAATCAGCCATCATGACCACCGGTAAAATCCACCAACCATCTTTTTTTAGCATTCGTTAGTATGCTTCCATCGTTTTTTCTAAATCATTCTTGAAATCTTAATCAAAGCAACACCAATGAGCTCAAGGGTGAATAGCGAGGCTGAATTTGCCTATGGTGCTGGTCAAGTGAACCCAACCAAAGCAGTGAGTCCAGGCCTAGTCTACGACATGGACGAGATGTCCTATGTCCAATTCCTATGTCACGAGGGCTACCCCGGAAAATCCATTGCAACCTTAGTCGGCTCAAAATCCATAAATTGCTCGGCTCTGCTTCCCGGAGTTGGCAGCGACGCTCTCAACTATCCAACCATGCAACTTACCTTAAAGAGACATCAGCAGCCGAACGTAGGCGTTTTCCAACGGGTAGTCACTAATGTTGGCCCTTCTCAATCTATCTACAATGCCACCATTAGGGCTCCCAAAGGAGTTGAAATTACTGTTAAGCCCATGAGTCTCTCCTTCTCTCATGCCTTGCAAAAGAGGAGCTTCATGGTTGTGGTGAAGACTAATACCACACAGGGCATGGTGATGAGATCAGGTTTGCTTATATGGAGAAGCTCACGGTACATTGTGCGGAGCCCTATTGTTATTAATTATAGTAGTTCAGAAGATTAGTAGATTTAATGTTGTGGGGATATATATAGTGAATGAAAGTGAAGGAACAATGAATATGTGTGCTTGTATGTATAAAATTGTGTAGCATTTTGAAGACAGGTTGTGGCACCATGGATACAGTATTTGTATATATCTTACTGAAGACTTCACTTAACACGCATGTTCGCTAATTCCTAAGGACCAATCCCGCTCTTTCAGTAGCAAATGACCCGATTAAAGATCTGGATAAAGCCTTGTAAGAATTAAACCCATAAAAGTTGATAGCAGTTTGGAGGTTTCAAATCCGAGAGAGTAGATTGCAAAACCTTTAAGTCCCAATAACCACCGAGTAACCGTTGAGTTGCGAAAATTGTCACCCGTGATTTTTAAGAGCTTAATAATTCAATGAATAGGCTAATAAATTAATCAAACAATTCAAGTTTTTATTTTATTTTTTGTTACAAGTACCGGAAGAATACAAGTATCCGAATCGTACCAAACAAGACTTTGACATATACATGAGAAGATAACAAAAATGTTATAATCACACACAAGTACACACTCGCAAGACTTGTGGGTCCCTGACTTCCAGACACCGGAGGTGTTTGTGTGTGCGGAACCCACATGCCTGAGTGTGTGTGTGTTTTTGTGTGGTTGTAGCAAAAGTGGGGAAGATAATAGAAATTGTCCAAAAAACAGTTCCATGAGTAGGTTGAACTGTTCCACCTAATTTGGAACCTTCACTAGAATTTTGAACTTGTCCAAATTTTTGACCTTTTCTTGTAGGGAAAAGAAAAAACAGTACGGGAAGGTTACAACCAAGTTTTCTCTACAGTATTTTTTAAGCACCGCCACGTAATATTCAACGAGTTTTTTCCATTATTGGTATGGAGAATATACACATAGACACTTAGTGGTGGAACTCACATGAATGTGAAAGATGCATTTCCTCCCTTTCACATGGACAGAAGGTGTTGTGCACCATTCTAGCTGTCTGTTACTCAAATGGACGGCTCAGACTTCAACTTGCACCCACGACAACAAGCTAAAGTGAAATTTGAACCGTCCATCCAAACAACGGACGACTCGGATGGCACACAAATCCTGTTGTACATCCCATGCACACCCGCAAGTAGTAACCTCAAATCCCTTTCACACCCGTCACGATTAGGGGTGCTCACGGTCCGGATTGGCATGAATCCAATCCTAATCCACGAGTCACGGTTTTTTGAAAATACAATCCGTGTCCGATCCAAAAGTCTCACGGTTCGGTTCCAATCCGAACCGCGAGTCATGGATCGGTTCCGGATTAATCCGCGGATTTTCAACTTATTCGGAAAAAACAATAAACAAAGGCAGTAAGGCACTAGCAAGTAGCAAATGCACTAAATAGAAAGTTCAAAATTGGAAATCCCAATAAAAAAAACAACAAAGGCAGTAAGGTAGATAGTTATATAGATATTGTTAACTATAATTATATATAATTTTATCACTTTTATAATTATAGTTATATAGATATTGTTAATTTAGTAGACTTACGGTTTGGTTGTACTGTTGTAGGAGTTATGGTGCGAATACTATTGTAGGAGTTATGGTGCGAATATAATTATATATAATTAACAATATCTATATAACTATATATGTATGTATGTATGTATGTATATTAAAAAAAATTATATATAATAAAAATCTCACGGTCCGGATCGGTTAATCCACGGTTTCATAATCAAAATCCGTGTCCGATCCAAAAGTCACGGTTTTTTATTTTTTGAATCCGTGTCCAGACCATTAATCCACGGTTAAAATCCAAAAGGTACGGATCGGTTCGGTCCGGACCGGATTCACGGTTCACAGGTTTTTTTGAGCAGCCCTAGTCACGATGCTACCAAATGACACGTGGCAAACTGATTCTCCTATTAATTGTTCAACCTTATGACTTTAACAGCTCTTCCATTTCGTACCGAGATGGAAACATGGAAAAATTAACACACTACAAGACTTGAGAGCCTGTTTGAGAGAATTTTTTCCATTTACACATTCTCATTTTTTCATTTTGGATGTTTGGGAGAAACTCTCTTTGTAAAATGCACAATCTAGAGCAGAAGTGAAAAATAGGTTGAGAGGAGCTTTTTGACTTCTCATTTTCACTTTTTCCATTTATATGAACAAAAAGACCTACATTCTGCACATATCTCCCAAACACTACTCCTGTTTTAAAATGTATTCTACACATTTCTCTCAAACACTCATACTAAATCCAAAATACATTCTGACCATAATCCAAAAAGCTAAAAAGTTAAAAATGAAAAGTAAAAAATGAGGCTCCCAAACACTCCCTGAGTTACACACGGGTTACTTTCATCACGTCACCATACAATAAAAAGATTGCCACGTAAGCAGGAATATAACGGTAACCGTCTGTACCTGTATTGTTTTATCTTCAAGCCTCTTTCAGCAAAATGCAAGATGGAACCTGGACTACCCGGTCATAGGTTTTTCGGGTAACCTTGAATACCCGTCTACATCTCGGCATCTCGCGTTAACTTACACGCCCAAGATTTCCCGGGACCCTCCTCTCTCCTCTCTCTCCATTTTCTTGATCATCTTTCCAGATTCACAGGTTCTTGAATCTATTCATTCACCTTCAAAAATCAGTCTCGTGAAGGTACTTTCTCTCTGTTGTTGGCTTCTCGTAGCAATTCAAGCTCAGATTTTGTTGTAACCTAATAAAATCTGGGTTGTTGTAAAGGAACCAAATTTGTTTCAAGCTCAGATTTTGTTGTAACCTAAGAAAATCTGGGTTGTTGTAAAGAGCAAATTTGTCTGATATCTCCTGTCTGTTTGTTGTAAAGAAACCAAATTTGTATTCATCTCCCAATTCATATTCATATGTATATAGAACCCTAATACTATAGTGTACATCAAATGGACAATTACAACAATCCTTCATCTTCATACCCATATGGTACTGGATATGGATACCCTCATGTTCCATCTCCATACCCAATTCCCAATTCTGCACCATACCCACCTTCTGCTTACCCTCCCCCACCTTCTGCTTACCCTCCCCCTCCCTCTTCCTCCTATTACAATACTACTTCTCATTCAGGCCCTCTTTCCTATCCATACCCACCATCAAATCTTCCACCCCCAACTTCCCATTCAGGCCCCTTAGAATATAGCTATCCCCCACCTTCTCATTCTGCCCAACATCCTTATCCACCTTCCCAAACATACCCACCTCCCCAGACATACCCACCTCCCCAATCAGCCGTTCCCTCTCCTCAATTCCAACACCAGGGTAGTTTCCAGTATGGTTCATCCCACCACCATCATCAACCCTATTCGCCGTCAGAAAGTTACTCTAATGTTCCATCCCGCGACAGTAGTTTCTCCAGCCGCTACCACCAAGATAGTATGTCGTCCGTGGGAAGTGGATATACGGAGAACTATGATAATTCTGGTGAGAAGACCTCACTGTACCCACCCATTGATGATTTGATATCTAATGTCCATATATCTGATAATGCTGGGACAGTACCTGCATCACCTCCAGCACCGGCGGCAAATTCAGTGTCAAGTTCGCCTATGAATTTGCATACTCAAAGTGCAAAGTACGAAACCGAAGGGAATACGTATGGGAATTACAAGACCTCGTATTCGGGCAAATGGGATGCATCTCATTCGGGTCCGATGGACTCCACTTCTCATCTTGCTTTATCCCATTCAAGCTCATTTATTGATTCCCCACATAGTCAGAGTTTGCAAGTTGTGCCATTTTCAACTTCTAAAGGGTCTTTAAAAGTTTTGCTCTTACATGGGAACTTAGATATTTGGGTGTATGAGGCCAAGAACCTTCCAAACATGGACATGTTCCATAAAACTATAGGGGATATGATTAGCAAATTACCGGGTAACATGAGTAGCAAGATTGAAGGGACCATGAATCATAAGATCACTAGCGATCCGTATGTCTCCATTTCTGTTTCGAGTGCTGTGATTGGGAGGACTTATGTTATTAGTAATAGTGAAGACCCTGTTTGGATGCAACGGTTTTATGTTCCCGTCGCACATAATGCTGCTGAAGTGCACTTTCTTGTCAAGGACAGCGATGTTGTAGGGTCACAGCTTATGGGAGTTGTGGCGATTCCAGTGGAACAAATATACTCTGGGGCAAAAGTTCAGGGATTCTATCCAATTCTTAATAGCAATGGGAAACCCTGTAAGCCTGGAGCTGTTTTGAGTCTCGCAATTCAGTACACACCAATAGATAACTTGAGCATTTATCATCATGGTGTTGGAGCTGGTCCAGATTATTTTG